>JAHTLZ010000379.1:14904309-14933336 GCA_023846285.1 Phrynocephalus versicolor | reverse complement strand
CACACACACACACACACACACACACACACACACACACACACACACACGAGAGAGAGATAATTGATTAGGAAAGGGGGAATAAGGAGAAGGTTGACCAAAAAATGTATCACTATTATAGTAATCACTTGTTATATTTTTTAGTCTATATACACTCATTGTTGCTTTCCATGCCCACTTAACGCTTTTTAGAACTTTATTTGTTTCAAGGTGGTTTTCCAAGCATATTTTGCATCCATTTATATACTGCTTACCAAACTTTATTTGCTCTTTGCACTGCTTGCTTTTTTAGAATCCATTGGATGATCATGATCCTCCTCCTCAGGATTATTTTTCCATGGTTCGTTGCCTCTTGGGCACAATCTGCTTGGAAATAAATCCTAATTACTTCAGCCGAATGTATGCCTAAATAACTATTCCATTATTTCAGCTGTTTTTTATATTTTATTTAAGTTCGAGCAAATGAAAATTTCAAATGAAGCCTAGTTCCCAACCCCCTGGCAGAAATGTGCAGTAATTGTTTCCTTTCCCTCTGCATTTGTATACCACCCTTAGAAGGGTTTGTGAGTATACAAGGTGTCCCATTTCTGCATCCAGGCTGCTCAGTCATCAGGATGGTGCACACTCAACCTACAGAGATCGTTTCTGGGCATGGGAGTTATTGAGTTCTCTATCTTGAATCCTTAACTTCAGTTTGACATTCTCATGTATGAAAACACCTGTAGACAGATTAACAGATTTTAGTTAGGCTTTACATAGAAGAGAAACTGAACATGTAGCCTTCCAAATGCTAGACTGCAGCTCCCCTCAACCTCAGCCATTATAGCTAGTGGTGAAGGATTATCCAATTTTTTTAAAGCAAAACAAAAACACAGAGGACCCTGCAGTCACTTATATAAGATGCATAGTAGATGAATGTTTCTTGGTGTTGCTTACATATCATGAACACTGACCATACGTTATATTCCTCTTTGTTAGGGAACTATTTGGCTAGGCTACCAAATCTGAGAAGCTTTCTTTGGCTTTTACTGATACTACTCTAAATTGTCTATTTTAGTGCATTTTGTTTGGTTCACTGGTGTTTCATAGTACTTTTGTGAACCACTTAGATTGCATTATATGTTAAGTAGAATACACAGAGAAATAAGAAAGAAGCAATGGATTTTGAAGTATCATAGGTCAGAATAAAAATGCACCATGAATGTGTTTCCTCAGCTTTATGGGAAGAACACAAAATAACGGAAAATGATAATATGTCTACAGAAGTAATCTCTGTAAATCACATAACTGGTATCTAGATGGCAACCTTGCTTACTATTTAAAAATTAAGTCATGGCAACTGGACTTCTTTTCTTGAGAGATCTAAACGTTTCACTAGTCATCCCAGCAGCTTCGTTGGACTGACAAAGCTGCCTGGATGAGTAGTGAAACATTTCGATCTCTCAAGAAAAGAAGTCCAGTTGCCATGACTCAACTTCCAGATAACCTTCCCTGGATGGCTATGAATCTTCACAGATATCTTGCTTACTATTGTCAGTAATGTTCAAGAGCCACAATAGTTGAAATGGCTCATGCATTACAGTGTTTTAGCTTTATCTGCAATAGGACATGTGGGCATGCTTGCTCCTTCAGAGCCATCTGTGGCATTCTAAAATATAAAGCTCTGGTCTATAGTCATCTCCAGACTGTGCCCTCCCCTGTATTCATGGTATAACATAAGATGCCTTCCTCTGTGAAGACAAGTACAATGGTACCTTGTATAAAGGAATTAATTCGTTCCAAATGAAATTGTTAAGCAAATTTTCCTTTATACCAATTTCCCATAGGAACGCATTGAAAACAGAGTAATCCCTAATCACAACCATTTTTATGTTATACGGATTTGCCCCATAAACAATTCTGTTAAGCAAATTTCCCCTATCTCCGGAATTTTTTATGTTGTACAGATTTTATGTTATACAAACAGTTTGTTATACGAGGGTCCACTGTAATTATTTAAAACAGAAAACATAGAAGATAATCTATCAAATTTGCACCTCATTTAGATGAAATGTAATTAAAAGGAAATGCTTCTTGTATGCCATAGTGAAGAATTTGGCATTTAGATCCCATCTATGCTTACAAACCTCTGTTCAAGCCTTAACTGAATATATTGTAACAGTAAAGCATGAAGTTTAAAATTGGTTAATTTGATGAGTTAATTTCCTGGGGAGTCAAATTCCTAATCAAATAATATACAATATAGGCAATATTTTTTCTGCTTACTTTTATGAAGATTAAAGTACATACAATTTGGAGCTTGCATTTTGTTCTGCTATAGGTGGGGATGGTGAATATGTGCTACTTCAGAATTTGTTGTGTTGCAACTCTGTCCTTTACCTGTAGCTGTGTTAAGAATGATAGGAAATGCAGTCCTGCAGTATCTAGGAAGCCACACATTCTCCAGTCTTGGGTGCTAGATGCACGATTTAGGATGGAAAAAAAGCAAGCTGCATTAAAGTAATTTCCAGTTCGGTGTCTTCTTCCCTGGAAATAAGCCAAATTGAACTCAGTAGTTTATTTCTTTTTTATTATTAATTTAAAAATGTATACAATATATAGTGAACTGACAGTATCACATATTATAAACCAGAAACTATATAAACTCACAGATCAGGAAGTCTATGCTCAATATAATTAATAGTATTACATGATCTCAGTACATTTTTCTACAGTTCCACATGATTTAGTTATTGTTTTGGTACTAAACTATATGTGTTTCTGTAGCCAGTCAAAGACAACTGTGTTTCAACAAACCATGAAGAGTTGTTCTCCAGTTTCAGGGCTTGCATGTGCTTTGCCAGTTTCTTCATGAATGCCTCCTGTCAAACCTTACCATGTCATTCCATGAGTGAAAAATTCAGAGATGACTTCAGCTGAGATACTACCAAAATTCTAGTTGCCTGACAAAGAAAATATCAAGGACTGAAGCAGTAATGTTGCATTCTCATGTATGAACAGCAGCCAATGCCAGGCATAATATGTGTTTGCTGTACAACTAAAGGACATTGGTAGCAAGGAGCAAGCTTGAAGAAAAATGATTTTACTGGATTATAACTCCCATGATCCATTGGCCTTGTTAGTGGCTTGGTGGAATTGTCATCCACCCCCACCCCCAAAAAACATTCTACTTTCTTGAAGGAACTAGATGATGAGTTCAAGATGAATAGCTGTGTTGGCTATGACAATTAAATGGTGAAGTTCCATGACTTGAGAATGTATACTTGTGAACTCTCATTGCTGGGGGGTGGGGGTGGGGGTGGGGGTGGGGGAGAGAAACCAGCCACCTTCACATCCTACTCCCAAGATTTGTAGGAGTATTTATTGAGAAAATGCACTAGGTTCACCTGGGGAAATTATAAGCAGTGAGTCATTAACATTTCTCAGATACCAGGGAATATGTGTTATTAGTTATTTTTCAGCTCTTCTAAGTGTTAAAAAAAACACCTCAATGGGAAATCCTTTGTTCTGTTCTAGAGAATACATTGAAGAAAAGGTGGTGGACTTTGCAAGGCAAAACCCTGGGATTGTGGTTTATGTTACCCCAAAGAAGTGCAGAGTCCCTACAGCGGTTGCTGAATACTGTGAGTATGCAAAATGCTACCATTTAATACGGCCAGAGGGATGCTGGTAGAAAACATGATCAGTAGCACTCATCATCAACTCTGTTTTCTCAACAAGTCTGTAGAAATACAGAGGGTTGGGAAAGGCAGCTCTCCTCATTTTGTTGGACTGCTGCCACCTATTAGCTTCAGCCAGTATGCCCAGCCATAATGGGAGTTCTACTTCCATGACATCCTGCAAGTGCACCTTTCTTTCAGATCAATTATCTGTAGCAATAAAGGACCTGTTGCTAGAAAAATGGCAGAGATAATTCACAGCAGTAAGATGTAGGGCTAGAATAGATTTAGAGAAATTCAGGAGTTGAAAATCTTGGACGTGGGATAAACAGATGAAATGGAAACATGCATACTGGTCACTGCATTTCAAAAAAGACATAGTGGAACTGGAAAACGTGCAGAAGAGAGCAGCTAAAATCATTACTGGGGCACCTTCCTTATGAGGAAAGGCTACAGTGTTTGGGGCTTTTTAGTCAAGGAAAAATGGTCCCTGAGAGGGGACATGATTGAGATGTACAAAATTATGCAGGAGATAAAGTGGATAGAGGGAAGCTCTTTTCCCTCTGACACAATACCAGATCAGGGGTCATCCACTCATTCATCCACTCAATTTGAGGGTTGCAAGAGCGAGAACACATAAAATAAAACATTTCTTTACCCATTGTGTTCTTAGTCTGTGGAACCCAATGCCACAGGATGTGGTGATGGCATCTGACCTAAATGCCTTTAAAAGGGGATTGGACCAATTTCTGGAGGAAAAGTCCATTGCAGGCTACAATGCATGATGGGGCTATGTATTACCTCCAGGCTTAAAAGGAGGGTACCAGATGCAGGGGGAGTGGTATCAGGATACAGGCATCTAGTCTCATGTGGTCACAGAGCCATCTGTTGGGGCCACTGTGCTATACAGGAAGCTTGACTAGATGGGATGTTGGTTTATTTTCTTATGTGCCCCACTTTCATCTGGTTTATTCTCTTTCTAGTGAATGGAGCCGTAAAAGAGGAAACATTAACTAGCAAAACACCTGATGAGATTGAAAAGGTCATCCAGAAACTGACCAACCAATCTGGTCTAGAGATAATTCGTATTCGAAAGCCATTCCATACAGACAACCCCAGTGTACAAGGGCAGTGGCACCCAT
Organism: Phrynocephalus versicolor; assembly: GCA_023846285.1. Lineage (NCBI taxonomy): Eukaryota > Metazoa > Chordata > Lepidosauria > Squamata > Agamidae > Phrynocephalus > Phrynocephalus versicolor. The sequence goes on along the minus strand of JAHTLZ010000379.1, from coordinate 14,928,538 downwards.
TCACAAACAGGCCCAGTGCACTCAATGTGAAAGCTGTGGGCCAGCAGTGTCTTCCATCCTCAGACAAATAAATCTCCTCGAGTGGAAAAAGACTGTGGTTTGTGAAGATGGGAGAATTCTTATATCCAGGCCAAGATCATTGCCTGCGTAGGATCACGTAGCTGCTATTCATTCATTTGTAGTGACAACAACCTCTTCTCTTGGAAACCGAAGGGACAGAAGTGAGCTTACTGTGTTGGCCAGCTTGTATCTGTTGTTGGTGTGGGACAGTCTTGTAATTTGATTTCTGTATTTATCGCCTTAATTGCCAACTATGATAACCTTGTCCAAAGTCTCAAGACTGTGTTGGACTGCCTTTATGCCTGAGTTTGGGTATGATAATTTGGATAGGAACAATTGAGGGGATAGCCATCTGAACTTTTGTTAAACTATATTTTCTGATGAGTGTCTAATGCCACTCTTTCTGCAAATGAAAATAAGTTGAATAAAACGACTTGTAAAATTCTGGTAGCTTTCCTGTTGGAGTGTGTGTGAGACGAAGTACAAATGATACAACTTGCTGGAAGACTAGTAACGTGCACCTGTCTTTGCTGGAAGGACTGAAGCCAGTTTTCACTGGCCAGAATGCTAATACTTATGTTTGTGTCTGTTGTTGCAGAGCTGTTACATGTCATCAGAAATACAGTACAAGGCTTGACTTCTTAACATGGCAGTTCACCATTGTGATTTATTCTTTTCCTGCATGAGCAGTTAAGTTCTGGCCACTTTTACTTCCTGAGTTGCTCAAGAGGACTCTGAGGGGATACCTTGCCCTTGGCTGCCCTCCAGGCTATGTCAAAGGCATCACAGAGTGCAGCACAACATGGTTTCCCCATCCAGGTTACACACGTATGCCCTGGTGCAGCAGTGAGGTTTGAAGAAAAATATTATTGGATACTTTTAAAGTATCATTACTGGGGTTGGATGCAGTTTGGAAAGTCAGAGCACAAAGGGCTAAGGGTTCGTGAGGTAACACCTTCCCACATTTGATGAAATTCGTTACGTCTAAAAATCATGTTGGCACCAGCAAGAACCCAATTATAAGTGTCACGTGTGCAGACTGAGCAAACTTCTGAAAATCTGTTGTCTCTGAGCAAACTGCTAGAATTCCATAGATGAAGCACTAAGTAGCTACATTATAGTACAACTCAAAATATTAAGTTGTAGCCATTGTACAGAAGCAGCAAAAAACCTGCAAATACTTCTTGGGGGCTCCACCATTTTGCCTGGCCATACTAATGGCCATGTTGCTATTTTTATTCTGTTTCCCACACTTTATGGTTAATTACTATCAGGTAGAAGAAGCTTTTGGGGATAATTGTGATGGAGGCATATTCTGAAGTATTTCAGATTGTGCAGGGGTGATGGTACGTGCATGATGCAATTTCAGTTGGGTGGAAGGCAGAAATAATAAGCATTTAGGCCAGGCTTTTCCAAACTGGTGCCTCATAGTATTGGAGTACATCCCTTATCGTCACCAGAAAACATGGAGAAAGGCTTTATATGCAGTACTTTCCAACCTTAGATCCCTCAATGTTGAACGTCTAAAATTCCTGAACATTGGCTCGGCACATGAGGAATTTGAACTAGCTAAAATTCAGCGACACCTAGAGCCCCGTTTTTATGGCTTTGGTAGAAAATGAATCTTTTTTTGGTACCTTAAAAGATTAGGGCCAGATTCATATTCTTCTTGTGCAGAAGTGAAGCAATGGGAGTTGGCATAGCAAATTGATCTTTAAGGCAAAAACTAACTACATTAACAGACGGGTTTGTACTGGGGTCGTCCAGGAAGGAAAACTAGAGGAAAGAGTTCTTAAGGTTGTGGTAAATGATTCAATGAAAATGTCAAGTCTGCACAGCAACAATGGAAATGTCAAATTTAGTCATATTTAGAAGGCCCTTTGTACAGTCTGGTTGCATCGTATCAAAAGGCATATTGGGAAAGGACAAACAAAAAAGAAGTGTGGTTCAACTGTCACCCCAAATGGGCAAGGGGAGGATTTAGTTTGGAAATAAAGGTGTGACAAAGGGGGGAAATGATGGAGATTATGCTTGATATAAAAAAAGAAAGGTTCCTTCCCTTTTTATAATGCTACAATGCTGGATCATCCAACAAAACTAATTGCCAGTAGGTTCAGGAAAGTGGAACAGAATTATTTGACACAGTTGAAAATTATTTTTAGAAATGCTTCTGCTCCTGGATTCATGAAGGCCAACCTGGGTTTAAAAATATTAGGCGTATTTATAAGGGAGATATTTCAGTGGGTACAGTCATGTTGAACTTTGAGAAGTCCCCTTTCCCCCTATTCACTGCTATTTAGGGATTCAGTTTCAAAAGCTACCTTTTCTGAAGTCTGGTTGTACAGCATGTCACTATCAGCTTATTATGGGATCCAAAAGCAGAAGGGCACTTGCCTTTTCATTCTACCTGTGGTCTTCCAAGGGCAGCTGATCAGCTACTGAAAAACAAGATGCTGCATAAAATGGACTAACATGAGAGAGTGGTCTAGCCCTGTTCTTTAGAGGGCTCACTTCCTGGTCTTGTGTCTTGGTGCAGTGGTTAAACTACAGTACTGCAGTTAAGTCATTGCTCATGCCCTAAGTTAGATCCTGATGGGCTCAAGTAGCCATCTCAAGGTTGACTCAGCCTTTCATCCTTCAGGAGTCAGTAAATTGAGTACCCAGCTCACGGGGGTGGGGGTGGGGAGACACGGGAGACCAGTGTATAGCTTGCATAATGAAATTGTAAACAGCCCAGAGAATGTGTTAAGCACTGTGGGTGGTATATAAGCAGCACACTTTGCTTTTTAGACTGATATGTTGGATTGCTAGATGAAGTGTTGAAAGCTGGGAATAGTTTTCAAAATCTTTTCACTTTTTTCTAGTTTCTACAGAATTGGATCTCTTCCAGGATTCATGAGATTCATAAATGGAACTAGGTCTAGCCCTGACTCGATAATCCAGGATGCAGAAATGCAGTGTTTTGTGTTGGTGGCCATTTTAAGCTGAGATCAGCTGAGGGTCTCAAACTGTGGTTTCTGAGTTACTGATAGTACTGTACACCTGACCTATTAAGATGATTTATAAAAAGTTTACAGAATAGCTAGGAATAGCTTTACTTGGCCCTACACTTGTGTTGAATATATGCTTTCACTGGTAGAATTTTTAAGAAGTAGATTAAGTGGCATGCCAAAATCAACATTTTCAAGTGGCTGGCATGAGAATAATTTGATAGTTGTAATCCCAGATGCAGCTGCAGAATATAGCCCTCTAAGTCTAAATTGTGTGAGAGGATAATACTGAGACCTTCAAGTGTAAAATGAAACATAAATCTCATTCCTTGAAGGCTTGTAAAAGAACATGACTATGGCAACTCAGTATTGGCACTGTACTCTTCTTAAGTGGTCCACCTAGACTCTCATGAAGCCTAATCATGCTCTCAGGTGGGCTAATAGATGGCCAACTCACTGAGCTCTTGGACACCACCTCTTTTCCAAACTAACCCGGGTCACCCCCACCGTAGGATCTTACTTTCTACCACTGATGTTGCTTTCCCATTACAAGCCTATAATTATGCACCTGCAAGTCACTCTGAAAGGTGATTACTGGTGCATGACTAGATACTTCTACCCTCAAACAGCCAGCCAGTACCGAGGGGAATTCTTGAGTCATCTTTGATGTTGCTTCTTTGCACAGCAGTGCCTTGTGACCTTTAGAAGACATCCAGTCTTGCTCCTCCCAGCACAGCGAAGGAATGACGGCAACATCTTGGAACAACCATCCCACAGATTTCAGCAAAAGGCTTGGAAGAGGAAGACTGGAAGCAAAACAATTATTCTTGCACCTCAGGGACATTGAGGCTTGCAAAATACTTCTGAAGACCTTTTCCATCACTGTGCATGTTGGTGACCTCTTCCCATACAGAGGGCATTTGGAGAAGAACACAAGACTACAGGAGAAAGCCTGCCTCCATCAAGGCAAAAAATATGTAGCCCTCCAGCTGTTGTCGGGCACCATCTCAAATGAGCCCTAACTAAGAGAGTAAGCAGTGAGGAATTACAGAACAGCCAGTACATTCATATCTGTAGGGCAGGCCTGCCCAAACTTTGGCCCTCCAGATGTTTTGGACTGCAACTCCCACAGTCCTTTGCCATTGGAAATACAGGCTTGGAGTTCTGGGAGTTGTGGTCCAAAACAACAGGAGGGCCGAAGTTCGGGCAGGCCTGCTGTAGGGCCATGCTGCCCCACAGGCCCAGCCTGGCTAATCAGATTGTCCAAATTCTGTCACAGACGGCACGTTTCCGGGTTTCAGAGGCATAAAGGACAACAGCTGTCTGAAGCCTCTTGAATGACATTTTGTGAATGTCATTCAATACCAATATGAATGACATTTCCAAATTGGTATGGTGTCATTCAAAAACTTGTGGCCTGTACGCCATGCTTACCGTTTAAAAATCTATCCATGAATATAATATAGCAAATACAGTTCTTTTTAAAGTCGTTCACAGAAATTAAAATTGCATTTTCCAGCAACCCCAGACTAGCAAGACAGGACCATAGATAGGGTAGCGCCATATACTTAACGCAGCCACTGATCCGTCTAGCCCAGTACCGTCAGCTCTGCTTGACAGTGGCTCTTCAGGGTTTTAAAGACAATTCAGTACTAACTCCAGTTGGGAGTGAAGGAGTGCTCCCTCAGTCTCCAATGAAATCCCAGCATAGTCCTACTTAGCTTCCCACGTCACATGGAATCAGGTGTCTTTAGTGTAGTAACATGGTCCAGAGGGACAGATTACTCATTCCAGTTATAAATTCATTTGAAATGTCATCTGATTCGAAGATCTGAATTTTCAGGCAATTTGGAATTTAGCAGGAAAAAAGGGTTAGGCTCCTCTTGAAATCAGCTAAGTGTCAGACCCTCCCTCACCCCCAGCTTTTTTCTTAAATTGTCAGCCTAACAGCACAATCCCCAACCCAAGGCAACCGCATATATAAACCTGCTCCAATGGGTGAGGGTCATTCAGACAAATCCAATAGATCTCTGCAGCTCCTGTTTTATCGATCATCCTTTTATATATAAATATAATTCCCATTTAAATAAATTTCTTTGTCATCTTTACAGCAATTTGAAAACAAAACAATCAACAGCAACAAAAAAAATCCCAACAACACCCCCCCCCTCCCCAAACAAAAAGGAAATGAGCTCGGAGTCTCTAGCGGCTCCGGAGGGCCGCTCCGGAGGTAGTTGCTGAGTCGTAACACTGGTTCTGTCGGGTCAGGGAAAAGGAATCACAGCAGGAGGGGAGGTCAGAGGGATTCTGAGTTCCACCAAGTGGGGCTCCCTGTTCCCCCCGCCATTCCTACACAGAGCTCTCGTCCAGCTTTTCTACCAGCTGCGTGTGTTTCCGCTTCTCTAGGATCTTGCTCAGCTCCTCGGTGAAGGAGTTGTAGAGTGGCGAGGTGCAGGGCTCCTCGTTCTGCCGCAGCAGCATGTAGCTGTTGCCGTTCATCTTGCGCAACATGTTGGGCAAGGCGGGGATGCCGTTGGTGAACTCCATAGGGAGAGGGGGCGGGGGAGGAGGGGGAGCCGGAGGTGCCTCCTTGGATGGCGAGGCCAGGGTGGTGGCTTCCCCGGGGATGATCTGCAGGCAGCCATCAGGAAAGAGGCCCAGGTCTTCCCCTTCCTCCTCTGCCTGCCCTCCTTTACTCATGCAATGGGAAGAGACGGTCTGCAGCTCCACGCTGGATCCCTGGGGGACTCCCAGGCTGTATTTGCCCTTGCGCTTCTGCAGGCAGGAGACGTAGAGGAGGACCACACTGAGCACCAGGCACAAGCCGCCCAGCACTGTGATGACGGCAATGTAAATAACTTTCATGTTCCCATTAGCGTAGGAGGCCGCGTGCCAGGAAGGATATGATATTGTGGGGGGCGGCTGGGGCGCCAGCTGCTCCGGCAGCACATGGAGGGTATAGGCTGCCACCAGGGTCTGGAGGCCATTCTCTTCCGCATAGCACTGGTACTCCCCACTGTACTCCATCCGGGTGTCTGTCACCAGGAGCCCGTCGACTCCCAAGCGGAAGTGGCCCTCCTTGTCCTCGGCCAGCACTTGGGTCCCGTTCACCAGCCAAGCCGCTCGTGCCAGGTTGGAGGCTTGCTCACACGGCAAGAGCACATCATCACCACGCAGCACCGTGCGGTTCTTCTGTACGGCCAGGGCTGTAGGAGGAAAGGCACAAGCTGGTCAGGAGTCACAAGCAAGTAAGCGGCTGATGAGAGGCAGGAGCACCGTGTAAGGAAGTGGCACATGGAACTCTCCAAGCAGAAGGCTATGGTGGCAGAGAGAGGTATCACAAACTGCTTATCTTGAGACCTTTAAAAACACCATTTCCAGCTGGAGAGATGTGATTCACGCAGGGATTTGTGGCTGAGAGATCAGGCATCCAAGAACCCCATGCTCAGGTCCTGAAGACCTATCAGAAAACAAGGCAAGCAAATCTGCCAGCTCCAGAGAGTGGGAAAAGCTGCTACAGTAGTGACACAAACACTCAGCCCTTAAGAATTTTCCTCTCTTAAAAAGATGGATTATCCAGAGCCCCTGTTCCCACTGAAACTCCCCAAGAGCTAGAGGAGGAATTTAAAAGTTTGCTTTCTGAGAACATCAGTTCATCAATTTTCACTTGTCTTTTTTAAAAGGGCCCCCCCCCCCCCTCCATCCTTTATGGGCTTCTGAGAATCTGTAGCAGTCCTCGGATGGGCACATTTGCTTATGACCTGGGTGGAAATTAGCATTAAGAACTACTGCCTGCAATATCCTCCTTTCATAGATATTGCTTTCTACATAAACATAAACTATTCTTCTCTTCCATGGCATACTTGATGGGTTTTCCTTTTCTTCCGGCGGGGGCCCCAAAAAAATGCAAGAAATTTTAACTTTGAAAGCAAGGGACAAGGATAGTAGACAGAAATATATGCAAATTTATTAATAGAAATAACTTAGTTGTGCATAAACTCACGAGGGCTTTTTGTTGTTTTTTTGTCTCTTGTTCCCACTTAGCCTGATATTGGAGATAAACTGGGTGTATTTGGACACATGCAGAAAGCTGATTTTAAATCTGGTTAGGAAGGATGAAAGCAGAAGTCTGCCTGTTTTTCTTCCTAGAAGTAGCTAGAAAGAGGTGAACTATGCAAATTTGGATCATTCCTCTCTCTGCCCACTGTGCCTTCTGGCAGGCAAAAGCAAAGCACCAGTCACTGGTAGCAAAGCCAAGATTTCTCTGTGTTACACCCCCCCCCCCCCCGTTAAGTAAAAAGAAGAAAACAAACCAGAGACTTACCCTGGGCAGACTCATTCCCACAGCCTGTGCTGCCATGCAGCATATCTTGGATGAGTCGAGACCTGGCGAAGGAAACAGGATCTTGATCAGTTGGGAAGGAGCAAGAGCCAAAAAAAGACAAAAACTAATTATCATCAGCATGCTGTGCACAGCAGAAGAACTCTACCAGCACCGCAACACACATGAACAGACATTTGTACATTCTAGCAAACACTCACACAGTCGTTCACTTCCTGCATCAGAGGCAGGGTAACCTGCAACCTTTCAGATGCTGATGAACGACTCCCCCTTCATCTTTTACAGTCGTGCTGACAGACATAGAAGAATAACTTGAGTCCAGCAAGATCCGGGAGAGCACAAGTTTCCCTATCCTAAGTGCAACAACATGCACAGCTGCATCTTCTCCACTGCACGCATTGCAGGCCTCATAGACAGCTGTAGTACCTGTTTCCCTACCTGTCCAGTATCTCTGTTAGTTCTCGACAGCTCTCACCATCCCATCCACAATAAGGATCCCGGGCCAGGATACAATCGAAGCAGGACAGGTATCGCTTGCAGGTGGACAGTGGCAACTGCAGAACTCCACTCTGGGCACCTACATACAGGCTCCTCTGCAAAGGAAGCATCATATCCTTAGCACGGACACTACACACCATTAGTGCAGAGCAGGGGTGCTGGACTCCACATCCCATCCCTAGCTAGCAAAGCCAGTGGTGAGCTGTGATCCAACAACATCAAACTGTCAAATGTTCCCTGTTCCTGCCACGGAACCGACCAATTTTACCTTGCTCAGCTATATGGCAGAGAATTGTTAACGTGTTCAGTGGCGGTGGCGGTGGTGGGGAGGCATCACAACAGACAGTGGATTAAATTGCATGTTAAGAGACAGAATACTGAAAAGAACAGCACCTGAAAACAACCTTGCATTAATTATTAGATTTTTGTGTGTGTGTGTGTGTGTGTGTGTGTGTGGTCTAATAAAGGCGTCATAATCTACAGTTGTATTATGTAATGACCACACAGCTTCCTTTGTTTGTTGTTGGCTTGAGAAGATTAATTTTATGGACTGCAAAGTCTTATAGTCTCCCAGCAAGAAAAGGCCAGACTGTAAAAAATGTGTTCTGTAAAAGCCAGCATTGTTGTGGTCCAAAACATCTGGAGGGCCGAAGTTTGGACACGCCTGTTCTAGGAGAACCGGGGCTCACAGGGACTGGGCAACTTGATTGCTGTCAGGGATGATGAGAGTTGCAGGGCCTCCGTTAGTCCAGTAGAGGGAAGCAGTAGAACACAGCAGGAGGTGGGCATCTCTCATGCAGCCATTTGTCCCTTGAGGGACACAAGGGCAGCCTCCCCTAGACGGGTGCCCTTCAGATGTGTCACACCACAGCTTCCTTAAATTGAGAGTGAAGCAGAGTATTCCTCTTCTATATCCCTCCTCCTGCTGTATACAGCAGGTGGCCTAAAACGGCCCTTCATCAAAATGTCTGGGAGCAAGGCTGCAACCCCTGCTGACATCTCCGTGTGAGAGATCATTGGAAATGAGAGAGGAGCCTGAAACGCCAAGGAAACATCAACGGGCTCCCCTTGCCTCTCATCTACAGTCTTTTAACAAGCAGACGTGTGCAGGAATGTATAATCAGAGGAAGCATTTCCTTCCCCTTCTGCTAAGTCAGGAATAGCATCACCCGCGGAAAATCTGGGTCTCAGAATGCCAGTCCAAGCAAGGCACAGGTGGGAAGAAAGGATGCCAGCTCCGGGGGGGGGGGGACACAGTTATTTGCCATCAAGTCACACCTGACTTGCAATAATCCTAACAGGAATTTCAAGGTGAAGGAACTATTTGAGGAGTTATTTTACCAGGGACACATACCTCCTCCAGTGAGTTTCCAGGGCTGATCAGGGATTTGAACCCAGTTGTCTCGGGTCTTAGTCTGTCACTCTACCTACAGCTGAGGACCTCAACAAAAACTATATAGCACAACAGGTAAAGGTAAAAGTGTGCCAGTCATTTCAGACTCTAGGGGCGGTGCTCATCTCCGTTTCTAAGCCAAATAGCCAGTGTTGTGCAAGTCTGTGGCCATGTGGCCGGCATGGCTGAACGCATTTCTGTGCATGGAACACAGTTTACCTTCCCACTTTTTACGGAGGTACCTATGTATCTACTTGCATTTGCATGCTTTCGAACGGCTAGGTTGGCAGGAGCCGGGGTTAACAGTGGGAGCTCACTTCACTGCGCGGCACCCGGGATTCAAACCGCTGAGCTGCCAACTTTGCAGCCAACAGTTTCGGCGCTCTAGCCTGCTGAGCCACCAAATCCCCTATACAGCACAATACCTCGTACTAAATCTTTTGTAGCAAACCTTATCAACCTTGCATCCTCTATGTGTTGGGCTCAGTTTCCATCGCTGCTCTGTAAGCATGGGGTTGATGGGAGTGGTTGTCTAACGCATTTAAATTGTCTAACGGGAGACAGAGCTGACAATAAAGTTTGGCACTTTTTTGCCTGGTGGGAATAGAGAAATTAGGTGTTTTCCATAACCACCATTTTCATCCAACCTATTGTCTGCCTGTTAGGAAATTGCTAAAGGCGCACAGGATCTGTCGGGAAAACAGAAACAGTGGTAGCCCAAACTGGAAGGAGGAGAAGCTCTGAATCCAAAATAAGCTACTAGCACTTTCAAATTATATTTTCTCCCCAATATCCATATTTGTCAGGTCCCCAACCTCGCAATCTATATTTAAAGTATATATACAAGTGGTCCCTTGTATAACAAGTGGCTTGTTGAACAGAAAATCCACTTAAAGGGAAAAAAATTCTGGAGATAGGGGAAAATAGCTTAACAGAAACGCCTATGGGGTGTATCCATGCAACAGAAAAATGGTCGCGATTAAGGATTAATCCATTTTCAATGCATTCCTATGGGAAATTTGTACAAAGGAAAATTGCTTTAACATAATTTCATTTGGAACAAATTAATTCCTTTATGCAAGGTACCACTGTGCAGTGGTATCTCTACTTACGAGTGGCTCGACTTAAGAGCGAAAAACCGTTGGTGTTTTAACTGCTGCCGTACAAATTTTAGATGCGGTCTCCTCTACTTACATTTATTTATTTATTTATTTATTTATAAAACAAATTTATTTTTTTAGATAGGGCCCCTCTACTTAAGAATTGTTCGACTTAAGACCCTGCATTCAGAATTGATTAAAGTCGTAAGCAGAGCTACCACTGTACATCTGTGGCAAACTAATTCCTAAAGAAGCAGATTGTAAACTGCAAAGGATTGCATGGAAACATACCTTGAATGGTTTACATTTGTTTTTAATGCTTCTAGTTTTGTTTTAGTCTTACCATGTACCTACACTTGTGAAATGAATAGCCTCATCGCAGACAAAGAACAACAACAAGAGAAAGTGCCAAGAGAAAGCAAAGGACTCCTACCAATCAGCACAGAAATACAGAGCATATAGGCCAAGCCCACAGGCAGCTGGGAGTTAACACACTGGGTGGCAGCCACTTAGTTAAGGGCAAGGCCAAATAAACATGCTCGAGGCAGTGCTTTATCTCGGCTGGATTACCTTGTTGGCAGAGTCAGCAGGAATCAGAGCGCACAAGGTAGCAAAAGAAAACCACACCCACATTCTGCATTGCAATTTTTTTTTCACCCAAAAAAGATAGCTCAGAAGAGAACCACACCCTGATAGACAGTACACTTCACGGCTTGCTAATGTTGGCAGTTCTGTGAAGGGTAGAAAAAGTGAACATTCAGGTCACACAGTCTTATCTGGATGTTCTGGGCGAGGATATGGTAGAGATCTAGGTGTGAGTTAAGGGCAAAGCTGAGACTTCTCTGGCTTGATTCCCAAACTGGTAATGGGACGACACATCAGGAAAGATTCCTCAAACTTTTTCTGTGTATAGTATAGGCATCCTTCAATCTCAAGAGACTATGGTATTGTGCTCTGTGTAGAAGCCGTGTGGTTTCCACACTGCATGGAAAGCTGAAGTGGTCTCTTCAGAGCACAAGGCCTCGGTAGATTAATATGGAGGTTAAAACTGTTACCCAAGCAGCAAAAAAAACCCTCACCACATCACTGGGATTGTCTAATGGAATGGTAGAGCCAATACAATTATATTTTTTCTGTGTAGTGCTTTTTAAATAGGTCTTAAGGCTACCTTTCACCACCTGGTGCCCTTCACAATGTACCACTATCACCCCCAAAATTCATAGCAAGCATGGATTAAATGCAATTGATTTGAGGCCAATACATCTAGAAAGCGGCACAGAAGGGAATGCATTTAAAGGCATGCTGGGGGAGTATGTGTCTGATGCCAGCTATAGCAATACCTGCTTTTTAGAAATGATGAGGTTCTCCACAGGCTGGGGTTCTCTGAAGGCCTGGATCTCTTCTATAATGTGGACCATGGAACTGATGACTACTGCCTTGTGTATCCAGCCATTACCTGGTGAGAATTCAAGTTAAAAAGAGTAGCAAGGAACATTATACACATGGTCTCGTGCTTGGCTACAACCATACAGACAATATTCATTGTGTTACTTCCACGAGGAGCCTGTGTGCAGCTGTGATCTAGCAGTCTGGCAGAAGCCAAATGTCTTGGTCGAGGAGAGGATCCATGTGATGAGCCTCCGGTGCCACTGACTGACCTCCCATCCAACCTATCAAGCTGTAACTCACTCTTTCCCCCCTTCCTCCCCCTCTTCCTCCAGATCCAAGCCATTTGTGCCTTTTTCTTCTCTGCCTCATGGTGACCCCTGTGAAATGGTCGCTTGACCCCCCCCCACCACCAGGGGTCCCGGCCTTGGGAACCACTGATCAAAGGCAAAGTGAGATTTTCACTATATTCCAAGTCCTAGTTCTTTCTCCAGGGATTCCCTAGTGCAGTGATGGCGAACCTTTTAGAGACCGAGTGCTCAAACTGCAATTCCAAACCCACTAATCTTTCACAAAGTGCCAATACAGCAATTTAACCTGAATACAGGGATGATGTCCTCTAAGACCTTGGTGAACACAGCACACAGTCTCTAGAGGATGCTGATGAAGACATAGAGGCAAATGTGCCCCATGAGCATGATAGAGCCAGGCACTTTACCTGTTCCCAAGAAAAGCACGTTGTACACCTGCCCATCCAAGCCCCGGACTCTGTCTACTGCTACTTGGGTATAAATTGCATTCTTCTTCACAAGTAAGGGGGCCCCGTCTGCGGGCTTCACCTCTTCATACATCAGTGGGTGGAGTTTGATAAAATCCAGCACACTGTTGGGCAGGTCCTGGGAGGTGTTGTAGCCACTTTTGCGAGCGCGATTAGTGATGCACTGCAGAAGAGAGATGGATTATTATTATTGACACAACCCAGATCAAGGCTATCAGAAAGACATGAAGAACTTCCATGAGTCCAGGGCCCTTCTGGCTCCTCAGAATCTACCGCATCATCCACAAATTGCAGTAGGACTTAAGCGTGGTGTCTTTGGGTACAGGAGGATAGCAGAGTGCCTTCCTTGCACCACACACCCCTGTCAGTCTGCAGAGCAGAGCTTCTCCTTCTTCTTTGTCCCCTTCTAGCAGGGGCAGCACCAATTTCCAGCCTTAACTTTCATCGCTAACAGGAAAGGGAGAGAAAGGCACAGAGGCTGAGGCGGGCGGGCGGGCGGGGGAGTGAGGGAGGAACTTGTTGATTGGCCAGTACTGTTCCAAGAGTTGAAAACTACAAAGGCCCTTTGATTACATCATGCTATGACGAAATAGCAAAGACAAAAGATTGAATGTTCTCCTACATGAAGAATACCCCCATATGCAGAAAAGCATGTTGAAAAGGGTTTAGGTGGAGCCTGGTAGCTTTAGGTTCAAAGGGCCAGGCCAAGTGCTGCCCTACAAAATGCTCGTAGCTTTCAGTAGCCATCATAACTGACCCAGATGATACTTGCTACAAGTGACTACAGTTGCATCCCAGCAACATCTGGAGGGCCATGTGCAACCCCCCCCCCCCGCAAAGGAACACTTGAGCACAATTGTATTACTGTAGTAATACAAACAGGTGCCACATGTTTTTGCGTCTTTTCTTTTTTTTTCTTTGATTTTCGCCTCCAGTTATTATCTAACTTTTGTGTGTATACCCTAGAATCCAATTTTGGACAAAGGCAAGGGCTATGCATTAGTTAAATAAATAAACAAACAAATAAGCCAATCTAGAGTTCTATCATATGGGGCTTCTTCATCTTGGTTTTAGCTTGCCTGAGCCATTCAACTCACTGGAAGATAGAAGTCCTATGTGTGAGACTTCTGCCTCCTTAGCATGGAATGAAAGGCAAAAGAAAATAACTTACTGATCCTGGCCGAGGCACTGGGACTTCCCCAGTATACTGGGACCATTTGCGGGAGGAGTCCTGGTATTCCATATAAGACCCTAAGAAAGCTGCCCGCACTTCGGAGATGTTGTATCGGCAGACGGCAGACACCTCCATGCTCCTCCTGGGAAATAGGAGGACAGGGTTATCCATGGGGGGGGGGGGTAAAGGCTTTCTACTTCTTGCAAAATTTCCTGGATCCACAAAAACCAGGTGTGGAGGGAATACCTTTTTGCTGTCGGGAGCTACATGCCCTTTCATGGATCGGTGGTAAACAGGACCAAATGCAAAAGAGAACGGGTCGTTCCTAATTTCCCTCTTTTTATCTGCCACCCTGTTATCGTTCTCTCCCTCTTTTTCTTTCTCTCCTCCCAACCACCCCAGCCAATTAACCATGGGTAGGAGTAGAATGCTCTTTCTAGGAGAGTTTAGATTGCTTGCTGAGAGCCACACACTAACCCACAGCTGCAGACGGCCCATACGCGCTTCAAGCCCTTTCGCTCTCCACCAAAGGGTGGAGCAGATAACAATCACTGAGACCAGCAAGAAGATTTGAGTCTGAAGCTCTGAAACGTCACCATACTGACACGGCATGCCTTCAAGAGGCCAGGAATCCAAGGACACTGGGAGAGGGTTAGTTTTCTGGTCATCACCATGCTTTAGCTGCAGACCTTCTACGTTTGCAAATGCTACAAAAGCACCAAAGTTGCTAACGGATGCAATTCTACGTTATTAAAATGTGCATTGAGGCTAATCACTCACAGAAAATGCCAAGGGGCTGGCTAAGACTCCTACCTGGACTCAGCCCAACATTGCCGAAAGAAAAAGCACGACAGCCTACTGTATGGCTGTGGTTGCAGCCCACATATTAGTGAACGGCATGGCCTTTTTGTCCCAGTGAGGAAAAACTGAGCCTGCTAGAATAATGGGCTGATGCTCTCGCCCATCCCTCACAGCCATCAAATGCCTCCTGCATTAACAGATATTATTAAATTATCCCACAGATGCTCATCCAAGGGACTTCCCCTCATAAACTCCTCTCGGTTTCCCATCTGTTTCTTGCTCTCTCTCTCTCTCAGCAAGGTCCGCCCCGGCACAATGAATCTATTTCAGGTGCCAAAATATTTTCAAGGCACGGAGGATTTTATTAGCAATCAAAACGAACCCTCTCCTGAGCTCCATCCGCTTACCCAACTGACACACACCGTTGGCTGTGAGTCAATGGGGTGAAAGAAGATCTAGACTCCTGCTGCAATGCAAAAAAAATTGCAGACCACCCAGCTTTGGAAAGAGAAGAGCAACCCTCCAGTTCTCCCTTGGAAGTGGAACACAAGAAATCTCCAGGAAGGGTTAGATAGCTTCCGAGCTGTGGAGCTGCCTTCTAAAGGAGACTGTGCTATCCCTCCTCTTTGCCATCCGCGGCTGGCAGAGAAATGCTTTTCTAACAGGAGAGCTTTTGGAGGCTGACAAGGTGCTGAGGGAAGGTTTTTTCAACACTGGATGCTATACTTCTTAACTGGCATTCATTAGCTTTCAATTCAATTATGCTTTACCATTATAACTTGTGTTTCCATTTGCATCTATTGCTCTTACTGTGAGATGCCTTCAGTCTCACTTTGGAGAGAACAATGGTGTATAAATCAAATAAACAAAATGAAGGAGAAAAGAAGGTATTTTCCATTTTTAAATTGGCTTTGTCAGTAGTTCAACATACATTGAAATAACATCATAAAAGGCTCTGAAAACCATTCCAAAACCACACCTGTTACCTTGACTGCAGAAACTGCACCATAAAGATACTCTCTTGAAAAACTGAAGTCAGCTTAATTTGCTCTACTGGTCTACTAGCAATACACTGCAAATTCTGCAATCCAGCAAGCAGTTACAGTGCCACTATTAGAACACAATGTAGGATCAAAGTGCCTCTTGCATTGCTTCTGTTCTGCTCCTTAAAAATCCCTAGCATTTTCCTTCCTTCCTTCCTTCCTTCCTTGTTGGTAGCAGATTGTGAACAATTCAGTTATTCAGAGAGCTTGGGAACATTACTTTGGATGAGAACTCCGAAAGTCCTCAGGATTAGCACAGCTACTAATTACCCTAGCTGGGAAACTCTAGAAGCTAAAGTCCCCTCCAAAAACACCCAGCCTTTAGTTATTTACAACAGATTCCATGGCATCATTCTTGAGCAGTTACAGCTTAAGTACAGTTGACTCACCATTGTGCTGATAAGGTGAATACCGCATAGAAGACTGTGCTCCTCCAGTCACCACTGTCCAGACTGTAAACATCCTTGAGGACCTCATAGTAGGGAATGTAACAGGCCAGCCTCGCTTTCATGAAGGATGTCCATTTCCTCTGGAGGATCTTCTTGCCACCGACATCATTCTGGCAAAGAAAAGAAAGAAAGGCTGTATAAAGACCCACTTTGGCTTACTGGGTGGGACAAAATCAATTGCAAGACCAATCCAGACCTCTGCACAGCCTTGCTATCCACAAAAAGACCCAGGAAGATGGGATAAAAGCAACATATTTGGGGTCATAAAATCTTTTGCCCTTCAGAAGATTTGACACATCACTTTCCCATTTAGCAAGACAGTTGCAAACTAAGTAGAGCTTTGGAAAGTTTGGGGTTTTTTAAAAAACCACAGCTTCAAAACGTGCCTCTGGGGAGCAGGACCAGTCTTTCTCTGGCCTAATGGAAGATGAAAATCAAAATGCAATGAGAGCCAAAGTCCCTTCACCCATAAAATATACAATATCAATGGGAGCTTTCAATGCCTGCCGCCACCTAGTTCCTACAGGTCAGCTCCTACCTATAGACAGCTGAAACGTAACTAAGCATATGAACACTTTATACACTTTTGCATTGGCACCCCCATCAATATTCAAATGTGGAGAAACTGGGGCCAGGTCAGTTTACTATGCCTGGAACTATTATTCAAAAACCAAGAATGGCTCTTGAAAAGCAACAGCCAAGGATTGATTCTTCCATGAGAGACATGTAGTAGTTCTTCAAAGTGCTGACTCTCATTGAAAAAGGCCCCCTGAACAATCCCGAGCATGCTCATCTCGCATTTTCTAAAAGGATTTTATGTCTCCCTATGAGTCTGAACAAGGCATCACAGTTAACATGCCATTAGAAACTGAGGTCCTTGAAGAAGAAAAGACTAGCTGTTCATTTCAACAGGACCTTACCTCAGACTGCATTTTGAAAATGAACTTGCTTTGATTGAGTCTTTAAGGCACAATGTCTGATTTCTCAGGCACACTGCTTTGAGGGATTTGTGATCCTAGAAAGAAAATGTTGGACGAGGAGGAAATACTGTATGTCTTTGGCTTATCATATGACAGAGTCCAAACACTGCAAGGAAGGGGGGGGGGGCTGGCGGCTTTCCTTTAGCAACAAAAGCCAACGAAGCTGAGGAGACAACATCACGGAGGTGTCTTTGTCTCCCTGACACTTCACTTGCCCAGATACAATCAGACCCCCAGGCCCTCAAGAAAACAAACTTAATCTAGTTCCAAAGACAAGCAATCTGGGTGCACTGATGCACATTCCCTTCACAAACAGCCAAGCCTTAATCTCCCCTCCGTAGTTCTCACATCCTCCAGCCCTCTGGCTCTGACCCCTTCTCAGAGCCTTCTCCCTGGGAACGGACTTATGTGCAGTAATCAAATCGCCTCTTAACCTTGTGAGCAGGCACACAGCGCAAGCTCCTTAAATCTCTTGTGGCCACACTCACTCCCAGGTTCCTTTCTTTTCCCTCCCTGCTCCAGTTTTCTATCACTGCTGCCCTGCTTTGCAAGGACTAAGGCAGGCATAAGCATACATGGTGACTGAAGCATAAATTCTGAGCCAACAGCAGGGTCCCTGGTGCTCTTAGACCCACAACCATCTGTTCCATCAGCTGAAAGATGGATCCCATGCCGTCTTGTTGGCTCTGGCTGGCTCTTGCTCAGCTGCACTTGGCAGTCTGAGGATCTCAAGCCACTAAGAGCTGCCGATGCACAAAATGGTGCACAACCTGTTTGGGAAGATGGGCTTGACTCCGAAGCCCCGAAGCACGGTCCCGCTTAGAGGAGGCTCCGTGCAAAGATGTGCACACTGATAATCCTCCATCTTGGAGACTTTTTCAAACAGCATTGGCAGTAGTGATGACTGCTGCAGTTGCTAGAGTGATATGGCTAATTCAAGGGCCAAGGGCACCTTGCTACTAGCACGGCCAGAAGCTTGTATCATCCCCATCTGATCTGCCATCACAGGCCAAAATGACTTGGTGTTTTGTCCTTGCAGCATACATTGCAGTTGGTGTGGTTCTTTTTCATGCATTCATCCCATATGCATTGGTTCACAGAGAGCTGTCAGGGGGTCCCTGACACAGAGCTTGGAAGGAGTACACTGCACAAGCATCTTGCACCAATGCTGTATGTCACTAAATGTGGCAAGTTTCTTTTTCTCTCAAAAGTAATGAAACAATGCAACTGCTGTAATGAATAACATTTTCTAGCAACATTTCAAAAAGGTTTTAAGCACATCCTTAAGTATTCTAGCCAGTAATTTATCAAGTTGTAAGCTTTTATATTAACAATCTCATGGTTATCGCTTCCCCTCCAGTAAAAGAAAATAAAAAGTGATACTGGCAAAATTGCTGGATAGCTCAGTGATTTAGACATCTGGCTACAAAGCCAGAAACTGGGAATTCAATTCCCCACTGTGCCTCCTTGGCAGAGGGCTGGATTTGATAATCAACAGGGTCCCCCCCACAACTTTGCAGTTCTTAGATATTATATTACTATAAGAAGTTGGCTTCTGAGCACAGCAACAAACATTGATGCTAACAAGTAACAGGAACAAATTACTTCTTAAAAAGAACTCTCCAAGCTCACAGCAGTCCTGAAACATAAGCCATGGGAACAGATAGTGGTGATGTGGTCTGTAAAGTTCCAAACGAAGCAAGAATTTAAGCCAAAGACTGCAATCCTAACCACACACAGCTGTAAGTCTTACTTGATGACTTTTGAGTGTTTGTGGCGAGGATCACACTAAAAGCCCCTCTGTCAGAAACCAACCACACTGACTATAACATTACAAGACACTGCATGGTGCATCAGCAGCACACATCTTGCTTCTCAGTGGCATTACCTTCCTAGCAGGCTCCCTAGAAGGTCCATCGTCCCCCATATCAGAGCTCTTCAATAAGCTGGCTGTGGCATTTTGAACTAGTCTACGTTTCCTCCTGCTTTCCGAGTCAGCAGCATATAAATCTACAGCGACCCAGAAAAAAAATCTAAGGCCATGTGTCACCAATGATGGATCAAGATACATTCAAGGCATGGGCACACTAAGTGAAGCACTCACAGCTCAGCAAGTATACTCCAGCCCCTGCTGCAATCTGGGTATCCAGGTTTAGCAGTCCATTAAAGAATACTGCCAATCCACAAACCTGATTCAATAATCTATATGCCACCCTATAAGAGTAAAGCTTTTATTTAACTTTTCTATCTATTAAAAAGAAAAATCAAGGTTATGATTTTTTTCCTTTTCTTTCCTTTTTGAAAAAAAAAGATTAACATTTGGTAGTACAACTCTGGGCACCACTGGAAATCTATTATTTATCTATTTGATTTTGATACCGATCATCTAGCTGCAAGGCTACTCTGGGCAGCTGACAATACAACCTATGTGGCAAGACAATAACAGCGAATAAAAGATCAGCAGTACAACAAATACATACAAATCCAACAAAAAGCAAGGCAAAACAAGATAAACAACTAAAACAATCAATTAAGAAGGGTCAGAAGTTGAATAGGACTTCAGAGCAACGTTGCATCACTGGGGCTATGTCCTGGACTCATGGCAAGCCTGCTTGAAAAGTGTTTGCATCTCTCTCCAGAGGGCTCTTACGGGGATTTCCACCAAGGCTGGATTGTTCTTCAAGACCCAGTCATGCAGTCCTTCTGACAATGAGACCTTACTGCTGCTCCATAGCTCGGTTTGCCATTTTAAGCTCCTTAGTTTGCTGAAATCTATTTTAATTCCCTAGCTCCCTTCCTCTGACAAAAAGTCCTCTTCCCTCAAGCGGTTTATTAGCTGGGGATAGGGAGGCAGGTGCACTGTAACACGGGTACCTCTTTTCAACCCTCTCCAACCTGCTTCAGCAGTGAAAAGCAGCTTGGGACGAGCGCTTAAAAAGTGGTGCCCCTCATGCCCTCCTTGCACTACATTCCCATTCCCCCCCCCCCCCCCCCGGACTCTGGAGGCTCCTCTGAATCAAAGGAAAACAGGGCAGCTAGGCTTTCGAACAGCAATTCCCCATGTTACATCTGATTTCCTGACCAAATCGTGTGAAAAACACACAGGGGAGAAGCACCCTCCCTGCCCTCCTGCTGCCACCCCCCCCACCGCCACCCCCTTCTCCTCCCTATCAGCATTACACACTTGAATAACAGGTTAAGCCAATCCTTCTGTTGCCCTGCGGCAGGCTCAGGCCCTTTACATCTCACCGGTCTCTTTACCTTACACACTCGAGCCACCCTGGCTACCCGGGGCACTTGTGTCTTATCAAATATTGAGGTGCTCTCCTCCCCAGCTCGCTCAGTGAAGAAGTAGTAGATCTTGTCATCGTCCCCCACAGGGCTCCTGGCACTCTCTCGGACCAGCATGGAGGCCACAAAGTCAGCATCTGCTCAAAGCAAGGGGAGAAAAAGCAATGAGGGGTGCTGTTCCTGGAACTGGAACAAGGGGGTTGCACTGCCAGATAGTGCATCACCCCTGCAAGACTAGCAGTGAAGGACTTTGAATCTATCCTGGAGGTGGGGGAAGCATCAGGTATACCTTTTGCCACCAACCAAGTGAGCTACACTCCCGGAAACCACATCAGCATTTTTCCTGTCAAAGCAGGTGGCTGTCATGCCTTGCACATTAGCTTCCTTTTATTATTTTTTAAATGGGCTACTGGGAGGAAAGAGCAAGCTTCCCTTGCAAGTGCTCAAAGGTCTCCTAGAATCACTTCTCCAAAACATTCTTGTGCATTCAGCTCCTAATTATCTTTCACCTTGAATGTCCAGTTTGGCCCCTAAGTTACTTTTTGCAATTTATTTAATTTTGGGCAGAGTACAGAAGACAGGAATACTGCAGTCCTTAAAAAAACCCAACCAACAAAATCAAGGCTCCCTTCATCTCCTTTGACAGAAAGGCAGGAGAGGCAAAAGAGGCATTGTTTTGGGGGTTGCAAACCCTACCATTTAACCAGTGCAGGGGAGATTCTTCGGTCCTCAGAATTCGCTGGTACCGGTTGCGCCTGATGTCTGGCAAGCTGCGGAATTCATAGCGTGTAGCTGTATATAAACTACCATCTGGGAAAGATACAGGAAAAAAGAAGCAAAGAAAAGCAGGCATTTTTTCTCAGTGGCATAGCTCACTAAGGGATCAATTGATATGTCAAAGTTGGAAGGCCCCTTTCTTTGTTAAAATGACCTTTCTCTACCTACCCAGAAAAATAAGAGGATTTTATTGCCAATTCTGTGTGCCACTCTATCACTGCTTGCCTGTACAACCAGGAACAGGGCATGTGTTAATGGAAGAATTAGAACACTGCGTGTCCATGATTTCTTTGTCATGTCACCATAAGGCTTCTGATAGGGTTATGGCTCTGGCTATACCTGAAAGGAACCAGTTGGGTTGTACAACTAGAGAAGCTTAATGCTATTCAGGCAGGGAGATGGCAGCAAGGAAAAGCTAATGCTGGATAGAAAGGAAAAAACAGAGATGCAGTGGGCTCTGTGACAATGGACATCTGAAACATCTCCATCTACACACTCTGGAGAGATATTTCCTGCTAGGTCTAGCCCATCATAATTGAAACAGAATTTCAGCATGGAAGATCGGGGGTGGGGGGGAGAGAGAAGGCAAGCACGTACCCACAATGAGCCCCGTGTATCCATGGGCAGGGTCATAAGGGCATTTCTCCTTTCCTTCCTCAAAGTGAGAGGGTAGTTTAAACTTGTTGGTGTCCTGCAGAATATGAGCAGAAGAGAGACACATCACTTAAGGATTATGAGGACCCTATAACCCACCCTGCCCACTACTTCCTAATAACACCAAAGATCCCAACTAGATGCTGAGGCCCCAAAGAAGGTAATGTGTGCCCTCCTGTCCTTACTCAATGCCCATCTGTTCCCAGTGTAGAGTTTGTCCACATAAAGGTGTCATCTGGAACATTTCTTGCTGACCAAACTATTCTGAACTGATGGTCCCTGAGTGCACCATGATCCATGAGGGCATTTGTTGTTGGATGCACTGGAAGGGACCAACATGCCCTGCCCACATAATGACATGAAATGTTTCCTAAACTTCTTTCCTGGAATTATTGCTCTCTCTTTTTGCCTACCATCTCCCTACTAGCCCTGCCTGAGTCATTCTCACCTCTTTTCATTCACCCACCATCGATAGTCCCTATCACACCTTCATTACTGCACCATCTCAAAACCTCCAAACTTCTACTTGTTTATCTGAGTTGACGATGGGTAAAAGTTATCAAACTAAAATGATAAAGAAATTCAATATGTAAGTATGGATACTGATGCATAATCCAAAAGGTCTGATAAAAAGGAGTACTGTAGAATGTAATAGTAGCTAGCAAATATAGTGTCTAGTTAACTCCGTACCTCTAATTTTTTCTGTTTTAATTTTTCCCCTCCCTTTACTATTCTTTCTTTGTGTTGTATTTCTGTTTATTATTTGTGTCATTGAAACTAAATATTTTTTTAATGATCAAACTGCTGAAAGTGTTTGGGGACAGAAACAGAACAAGTCAACCATAACGATACCAGAGTACTGTGTACTATTCATATGTCTGTGCCTGTGCCTGTGCCTGTGCCTGGAGATAGAAATACATGCCGTCTGAAGAGACACAGAATGCATCTGATGTGGACTTCACTCAATGAAAGCTCATGTTAATATTTAAGATCAGGAAAGAGTCTTTGCATTTTCACTACTACAGACTAAAAAAGCTATCTTCATCACATATTCAAACAGACCAAATCGATCTATGATATTGATTTCTGATTCTACTTTTTCTTCTTGATATTGCCATTGGTTCAAAATCTGATGCTGACATTTAGTTTTTCATATTGCCAATTATCTGTTTTATAATTAAATCTGTATGATATTTTTGCATTTTTGTTATTTTATTTTATTTATTTTTATACTGCCCAGCTGGCTACCAGGGCCACTTGTTGCCCACCATACATATATATGAAAACCACAAAAATGAGATAGCTGCATTTCAAAGTAAACAAAGCAGAGTGCAATGAAAATACGTCAGCAGCAGAGAGTGGTAGGCCCTTCTACTGAATAACAAATGGCACCTCTGTTAGGTGAAACACTGGGTACTGTTCCAATCAACTTATTTCCACCAGGAGGCTTAATGGACTGGAAGGAGCTAAAAAGAGAACACCAGACACCCATGAAGGATATGCCTGACATAAATATATGAGCAGAATGTAGGGAACTTTGTGAAACAGGAGAAAGAAGAGACACTATCAAGACAAGTCTCCAGCTTAGGAAACCAATTTATGCCACCAATTAAATGTGCAAGTAAATGGAACAAAATGAAATTACTCTGATAGGAAAATTGAAGACTAGTGAATCCTGGATCACTATTTGTCTTGGTGCTAAGTGGGGTACATTTCCAAAATGTTCCTGTTATGGTGCTCATGTCAGTTACATTTTTTGCTAACTGAGCTAAACCCTTGGGAAGTTAGTGATGCTAGATGCAACACCTAAGAAACACAGGCCTTTGCTCTGGTATCTTTTCTGCCAGAATCATGTGTGACCCAATTAGTTACCTTGCAAAATTATATTATATAGAGGGGGAAGCTTGGAATTTGGTTGATTTCTTTCTAGTGCAGAGAAAAGCATAAAGAGATTTGTCCTGTCTCACCTCTTCCCTTGGCACAGGGGAAAAAATCAGTTGGGTTTCTTAACTAAAGCAAACAAAATATTTTTATTTATAGTTCATGGCTTTGTTCTTTTATATGCATAGTTTGGAACGACACCTCTATTTACAGTACAGCATATCACAGAAGTAAGTATACCTCCTCACATTTCATAAATATTTTAGTATATCTTTTCATGTGACAACACTGAAGAAATGACACTTGGCTACAATGTAAAGCAGTGAATATAGAGCTTGTAGAACAGTGTAAATATGCTGTCCCCTCAAAATAACGCAATACACAGCCATTAGTATCTAAACTACTGTCAACAAACGTGTCAATATTTTGTGTGGCCACCATTATTTTCCAGCACTGCCTTAACCTTCTTGGTCAAAGAGTTCACCAGAGCTTCACAGGTTGCCACTGGCATCCTCTTCCACTCCTCCATGATGACATCACAGAGCTGGTAAATATTAGAGACCTTGCGCACCTCCACCTTCCATTTCAGGATGCCCCACAGATGCTCTATAGCAGTGCTCCCCAACCTTTTT
>JAHTLZ010000379.1:14882037-14897747 GCA_023846285.1 Phrynocephalus versicolor | reverse complement strand
TGTGTGTGTGTGTGTGTGTGTGTGTGTGTGTGTGTGTGTGTGTGTGTTGCATCATTACAGCCATGACAGACTTTTCGTGACCCCATGTCCATGGAGTTTTCTTGGCAGGAATACTGGAGTGGTTTGCCAGTTCCTACTCCAGGCGCCTACAGCACTTGGTATTCCCTGGCGGTCTCCCATCCAAGTACCAACCAGGGCCGACCCTGCTTAGCTTCCGAAATCAGGCGAGATCAGATGTGCTCAGGGCATCTTCTAGGCCATGGTTTACCAAATCCTTATATTCAACGTACAAGAGTACCCTCTTGTGACCTTTGTCCCACCATCTTTAATGTAATATATACAATCATTAAAAAAAGTAAAGGCTTCTCCCGCACATGCGTGCTAGTTATGTCTGACTCATCTCTGTATTCAAGCCAAAGAGCCAGTGTTGTGCAAGTCAATGGCCATGTGGCCAGCATGGCTGCAAGGAAACACTGTTTTACCTTCCCGCTTTTTACAGCGGTACCCATTCATCTACTTGCATTTACATGCTTTCGAACTGCTAGGTTGGAAGGAGCTGGGGTTATCAGCAAGAGCTCGCTCCGCTGCGTGACAGCCAGGATTCGAACCATCGAGCTGCCAACTTTGCAGCCAACAGTTTTTGGAGCCTTAGTCTGCTGAGCCGCCACGCCCCATATATACAATCTTAATGTGCCGTTAAGTCAAAGTCTGACTTGTGGTGATCCTCTTTAGGGTTTCCCAGAGAGAGGGAATAATCAGACATGGTTTACCACTCCTTTCTTCTGGGGTTGCCCTGGGACAAGACAGCTTGTTCATGGGATAATCCAAACTCCCAATTTCTGTCTCTGCAGCCAGAAACCTAAACCACTGGGCTATCCAGGCAGCTCATGTTATATAGAGAGAATGCATATATATCTGAAGTTTCGGATATCCACAAATTAATCGATTGAGGAACCAATCCCCCACTGGTATGGGAGATCTATTCTATGAACCAAGATAGCGTTCAGAAGAAAATTAGCATAACAGTTTGGTTTAAGCCTCCTCTTCAAGCACGTTTCAAGTATCATATAAAATGTATAGTAAGTGTCAACTAATTTTAATAGTTTCCACAAATCATGATTTAACTTAGAATTTCAACTCAAGCAACACAAAGCTGCGTTATCGAACAATTAAATTGGAATATTTTCTACTGTGTAATTTGATTTACTATTTTCCCTTCACTTTTCTGTCCATTCATGTTCAAAATGGCTTGTAAGAGAAATAGAACAGATCCTTGGAAGCACTCTAAGTCTCAATGTCCTTATACAGTAGTCCATATTTACTATTACACAGTAAATATGTGTGGCAATGTAATATTAGTCCTATTTCAGTTAAGAAAAATGTACAGAGTGACCAATCCATATGTTTCAGTTTAACATGTATTTCTGTGGAATGACAGAAAAGGACAGTTCTTGTCCAAATCCTAAAATGCAGTCCCTCCAGGCTTGATAATCTGAAACATAAGACATGCAAACCAATCCATACTATCTCCCAACTGACCCATAACAAAACAACAACAGGCTAATTTGCCAAATGTGCACTGAGGCAAGCTCATGTTAAAATAAGCAGCCTTTCCCTCTTAGGTATGCATTGCCTAGTTTCCTCTAGGCATGTGGCAACACAGACTGGATGGGTGAATAAACAGAATTCGTTTCTGCTTAATAATGTGAGCCTTCATTCCTCCGAGAGCACTGGAGGAAGTTAAAAAAAGGCAACCATACATAAATATACTAAGGCAAAAATAATATGATCAAAGGAATCAAATTCTGACCTAATCTATTTTGCAGGCTAAACCCAACTCCATTTCCTCCAGTAAGAATTAGATCACTTGCCTGGACAGTTCCTTATGCTTTTATTCTAAATTGTGAGCGAAGAATAGAGAAATTAGCAGAGCAAATATGTTGTATATTTTGCCGATTAAGCACATATGAAACAGAGAGAGAGAGAGACTTGTAGTCACTCCTCCTCGACCTCCACCTCCTCTTCCTCCTCACCATCAGTCTCAGCTGGTTCCTCTCAGAAAGGAAAGCCTTGATTTCCCAAACCCCTGGCTCTTGTGGAAAGGGAAAATAATCATCGTGACTAGAACATGACTGCCTCAGGCAGACAACTCTCCTGATAGCAAGTACTATTTATATCTTCCACCTATTACTATGCAGGCTGAGTCACCACAAGGCCCGTTCAGACCAGGGTTGGCAGGATGGGAGACAGTTTGAGGTCTGACAGTGACTAGTTCAAAGCCCTCAGGCATTTGCTTCCTCCTCCCTCCGGATCTTCACTGAATGACTACAACAGCAGAAGGTGAAAGGCTTTTCCTGAGGGCCTTTGCCTCTTGCTCAGCATTCCTTCTCTCTTACCTGATAGAAGTCTGGTTACTCCTTGATTACTAAATACCAGACACTGTTCTAAACAGAATTTGTAAAAGGATACTGTCATTTGGGGGTCAAAAGAAACCCTAACAAATAAGAACACCACTCCAAGACAACCCATTTGACAAGGTGCACCTGAAAAGGGTGTGTTGTTGAATTTAATTCTGTTAATGAAGAATGTGTACCGATACACGAGCCTTCAAGGGAGAGTATCAATGACAGTACTACAGTCTTGAACTGGAGAGAGGAAATCCAGACAACGGCTATATTACCATAAAGCTGCCAGAAGCTAATAAAAGGTTCACATATTAGTGTATTTGATACAATTATTCTTCATCATTTTGAAAACTTGCAGGTTAACTACTCCTAATGACCTGTTCCACGCCTGATGTTTTCTTGTTGGGGAAGGAGTTAATCTGTGATAGTGCATTCATACATGCATGTGACAGAACCACCCAAGTAAACTGGTCCTTTCATACCAATTGACTCACCCCACTACACAAACTCTAACTAGAAATACGCCATTTGATCTAATCCCTAACAGGGAGGATGCATGAAAGAGAGGAATATAGATTATCTTGCAAATGCTATAACTCACCAGTGCAAGATGGGTAGAAAGTAATCAAACACATTTTGAGCTTATTTCAAAATACTCATCACCATCACTTTCAAATTATTCATATACAGCTCTACAGTCATCATTCCATTCAATCCACCAGCATTTCAGAAGAATGCAATGGGAACAAGCCTATTTTATTACAGTAGTTTCTATGACACCCTGACAGCTACCAAGTCAAAAGTCTAATGCAAAACCTGGGCTTTTCAGCTCTACTTCTTGGCAAAATTCTCTGCTTTGCCAACAGAGTAGCAAACGCAAATACAGTATACATTGCCATTGCCATTCTTTTAGAGGAATGCATTCAGCACTGCAGGAAAAAAATCCTACATCTTACAGTAAAAAACAACAAAGATTGTCTATGAATAGAAGCTTGTGAACTAGGATACAATAGAATGAATGTATTCTTTGAAATGTAAATTACTGTAAATTGATTACATTCTACTCTAGCCTTCCCCATTCTCAAGTTCTTTAGATATGCTGAGCCACATTTCCCATCATGTATAGCTAACATGTCACTATGTTGACAAAACATTGACGGAAGTTCCCATCCAAAGTCTGGGCTATGTGGGCTAAATCACTTTGAAATGTTGTGCTTGATTTATAAAAACAGAACAGTCTAGATCAGCCTCCTCTCCATGATGCTTTCCACATGTTTTGGACTTCCATTGACTCTTCTTTATTGGCTGTGTCAGCAAGAGTTTTTAAGAACTGCAGCTCCAAATATTAGGGAGGTATCAGGTTGGAAAACGTGTGCCCTTAGTGCAACAACACTGTGTCCTATTTACACTGAGCACAATCTAGGAAAGGCCAGGCATTACCCTTAGTGCAACATCACTTGTATACTATCTGTATCAACAATAATTTCTAACTTGCCAGTGGAACATAGCAAAGACAGAGGCATACACAAGAATTTCAATGTGGGGCTGAAAAGTTCAACATGAATCACAGTAAGCAATTTTCTCCTATGGAGATACTGTACATAAATTTTTACTCAGTTTATTTTGAATTAATGTATTCCTAATCATTTCATCTGTTCTCTGAAATTAATAATCATAGAATCATGGCATAATGGAATTAGAAGGGACTAATGAAGCTATTGAGTCCAGCCCCCTTCTTAGTAAAGGAATCCAAGCTAAAATATGTCTGAAAGATAGCTGTCTAATTTCTCGAGTGCCTCCAGTGTCAGAGCACTCACCACCTCCTGAGACAATTGGTTCCATTGTTATACTGCTCTAACAATCAGGAAGATTTTCTTGGTATTCAACCAAATTCTGTCTTCCTATAATCTGAGGCCATTATTATGTGTCCTGCACTATGGAATGATTTAGAGCAGTTCCTGCCCGCCCCTTCTGTATGGCAACCTTTCAAGTATTTAAGGAGTGTTATATCTTCCCTCAATCTTCTTTTCTTGAGGCTAAATATGCCCAATTCTTTCCATCGTTCTCCATATATATGATTTAGTTTACAATCCCCAGAATGTCCTTGTTACCCTCCTCTTAATCTCTTCTAGTGTTTTGGCATCCTTCTTGAGCTGGGGTGTCCAAAACAGGACACAGTACTCAAGATGAAGCCTAACTGATGCCAAATAAAGTAAGTCATGTTGCAAATACCCACTGGTTACTGGATCAGAGTCTCAGAAGAAGCTCGGACTATGCTTTATAGACTTCACTAGAGGAAAGCCTTTGACTGTGTAAATCAGGGGTGGAGGCCTGGTGTAAATCACAAGGAATTATAGATTGCTCTGAAATAAATGGGTTTGCCTCAGCACTTGATTGTCCCAATGCATTGTTGACAAGAAACAACTGTTAGGACAGAATATGAAGGAAAAGAATGGTTTCCTATAGGCAAGGGTATTATACAAGGGTGCATTTTATCCCCTTATCTGTTCAATCTGTACACAAGCCAGACTAAATTCAGATGAGGTGCTGTGAAAATTTTGGAAAGTATACTTCAGCTAACACATCCTAAAATAGCATTTGTGTTTTTTGCAGCCAAATCACACCGTTGGTTCATATTCAGCTTGTGGTCTACAATTCCCAAATCTTTCTTGTATACAGTATTACTGAGCCAAATACTCCCCCCATCTTGTAACTCTGCATTCATTCCCCTTCCTTTGGTGTGGAGCTTTGCACATACTGTACTTCTATGAATTTTTTTTTCAGCTCAGTGCTTGAGTCCATCAAGATCTTTTTGAATTCTGTTCCTGTCTTCCAGGGCAATAGCTTTTCTGCCCAATTTTGCATCATTCACAGACTAGTTGCCACTTTTTGCCTCCTCCCAGTTTGAGGAGGAGGCAATGCTTATCAAGCTGGGAGGAGGTAACAAGTGAGGTATCACAAGGCTCAATCCTCAGCCAAATGCTCTTCAACATTTTTATTAATGATTTGGATCAGGGTGCAGGGAATGCTTAACAAATTTGTGCATAACACAAAATTGGGAGAAATAATCAGTGCCCTGGAAGACAGAAATTGTTCTCTTCTCAGAGAAAGACCAAGGACAAGAAGCAATGCCTTGTATCTCCTTCACTGGGATAAGCAAACATAAAGTCAAATTTAGAACTTGGATTTGCCCTCTCTATATCCAACAATCTGTACAATATAGCTCATCCTAGAGCTCTATGCCAACAACTGTTTTAGTCAAACAGTATACACTGTATGAGGACACCGGTCCTGCTTATTTGTCTGTATGATGGCAATGATGAAAGTACACCAATGAGGCTTAGATAGGAAAAGCTGTCCAATTACACCAAATTGCTATATGCAAGGTGTTTGTGCAGTTATAACCCTTAATGACTAAACCTGCCTATGCGGAACAAATACTTTCCCAGAACAAAGCTTATGTACTGGAGAGTCATCTTCCTGATGCTGCAGTGATACCTGAGAGGGCTTGGTTCAATGAAAGATGGCAGGTGTCTGCCTTTGAGATGTCTCTGTTGTGTAACAATGCAGAACTGCAGGGTAAGGGTGCGGGAGGAGCCACAACACTAGCTATCCTACCCTCAAGATAATGTAATCTCCAGCTGTGATGAAGAAAGCAAGGTAAGGGTAGCAATTAGCAATGTTACCAGGCATCAGTGTTGCCATGAGGAAAGGTGACACTAAAACCATTCTGCAACTGGGAGCTATTCTATTCAATGCCCTTTCCTGACAGTTTCTCAATTGTTTCATACGATCCTCCTCTTGAATGCTGCCTGAGTCTATCAAATTCATACTTCAGGATTATCAGTTCCACTAAGGTCTCTGCAAACCAGCTGGGTTGGACATTCTTGCAGAAAGGCTTTGTATCTACATGCAAGCCATGCTCTTGGCTACAAAAACAAAACCCCATGGAGAGAACAGTCTTCATCTCCCACTTCTAGGGGGAGGATACAAACTTCAAGGCCTCTAATGAAGATGAACTATGGGGAAGTACAGTTCCCGCTGGAATGCAAGGATCTGCACCAACAGACATCTGATTTGCACCATCTGTGTTGACAACATCAGGAAATACATATATTCAAAAACTCCAAAAACTCCAGTCAAGCAGAATCCAGCGGTCTTGATTTCTTCCTTCAAAGTACCATTTGAGAGCCTTTTCACACGACCCCTAAGATCCGCTGGCCACTTAAATTCGGACCAGAGATCTTGGGAGTTTGCCGCTGTTTCTGTGTTCCCACCCCCTCCGCACTCCTGGCTGCTGGCTTCGTGAGGGGAGGGAGAAAGAAAGAAAGAAAAGAATGCTGGCTTACCTCCGTTCTGCTGGTCTCGCTCTGTTCCTGGCAGCATTCAGATCTCTTAAAGGGGCGGGGGGCAAAAACAACAACAAACAGAAGCCAGGAGAGCCTGGCACTCTCTACCTTAGATCCGCATCAGGGATTTTTCACCCCCGAAGAGCAGGTATCTGAAAAGTGCGCTGAGACACGCTTAGGTGGGCGTGGTCGCACTTAATTTTCTGTAAACTCCAGAGCTGGTGGGGAAACAATTTTAAGCTCCGGAGCTGGGAGCCATTTGCCGTGGAGTTTAGGGGCCGTGTGAAAAGGCTCTGAGTTAACAAGGGGGGGCGTGTTTGAGTGTTCTTACCCAAAAAATATCCCTCACTGAAGATTAAAAAAACCCAGCTTCCTTGGAAAGCATCCAAGCCTCTGCAAAATGGTTCAGTTCAAAAAATCTTTAATCATTTGATTCAGCTGATTGGGTAAATTGGCCCGAAACTG
Source organism: Phrynocephalus versicolor (assembly GCA_023846285.1). NCBI lineage: Eukaryota > Metazoa > Chordata > Lepidosauria > Squamata > Agamidae > Phrynocephalus > Phrynocephalus versicolor. The sequence goes on along the minus strand of JAHTLZ010000379.1, from coordinate 14,890,528 downwards.
TGCTGGGGTGAAAAACGCTTGAGATTCTCCCTGCAGTCCATAGTCAGAGAACAACATGCTTGGGCTATCATGTCTTCCTATTCAGATTGCTACTCACCTCCACCAAAGGTTCATGAGTCAGCTCTCTCAAACTGTGCCAGAGGGAGTGGGGAGAGATGAAACCGACTGTCTATCCATAAGAACTAGTGATAGGATGAGGACATAAAGAAGCAGCAAGGGACTAATGAAGAAGTGGCAAATGTACTTTCACTGAATGATTGAATCATTAATTCAGCTAAACTGGTCCATTTATCCTAATCAGTGCCTGACTAGGCTTCAGCACTCCGAACTGCATACCTATTTTATTCACCAGCATGAGAAAAACAAAAGGGTGAAATTAGCTCACATCTCAGTTGGTGGGACAACAACATTCATCCAGAAGCTGAGGTGAAATCCAATTTCAAGTTTAGCCACAGCCTAACAAGTGACCTTGAGCAGCCGCAAACCTTGCCTGTCTGAAAATGGCAAGAATCTAAAGTCTCATAAAGATAATGTGTCAGATAAACAGTATCGGTTGTTTGCATTCTCACTCTCACTAATATGTGAATGCCAAATCTTGATATGGGAATAAATTCACTAATTTAAGATGAACTATCAGCCTGATAAAACCCTCAGGATAAAAATGAAAACCAACCGCACTGTCTGATTAATAAAAGCTTTGCACTCCAAGATTGACTGCATTCTTATTCTATCAAAACATACAACATGAATTTAGTATTGCAGCTAGTTTTTTTTAAAAAAAAATAAACCTGGCAATTGAGTAGATCCCTTGGAAACAGCACCCAGTACCTCGCCAAGTTTATCACACTTTTATGTCTTTCCCACAACAGTGGGACTCAACGCAGCATAAAAGTGCAGTAAGTGAATTCATACCAGGTGGTTAAATATACTTCTACAAACTGAAAAATATTTAAAATTTCCAGCTGTTGGTCAAATTGCCTGAAAAGCTGTTGTACATCAGCACCATTGGCATTAAAATTAATGATGTGCCATCAAGTTGATTCTGACTTAACAGTGATCCTACCAGGGTTTTCTAGGGATAATGTACTCAGACATAATTGCCCAGTCCCTCTTTAAGATGGCACTCTGTGACCATGCAGGTTGACCAAGGCCACACAGGTGACAGGGGCCCATCAGTTAAGTACATGAGATGAGTCATTGTCATGCCTCATCTGGAAAAAAACAGCCATGCTAAAAAAGATGCTGAGACTCTGTAGCAAAGGAATGTCCTTTTTTAAATTTACGCATGGATAGAAAAAAGTTGCCTTGCCCCAAACACAATGTTACACTGAGATCTTCACCAGCCCGACCAGCTCATGAAACACAGAGAGATGAACACATCCTCTCTGAACATCAGTCTTCCCAGTGTAAGAAGTAGCACACTTTTTGTGGAAAGAGTAAAGCTCTGCCCTCTGCCTGCAGCAAAGGAGGAACAAGGCTGCAGGTGAGTTAAAAGCTCCTGGCGTAGCAACAAAGTCATTGAGAGATTACCTGGTGCTGTGCAGTATAGTTAGTAAAAGCAGCTTTTCAGGGAACAATTGCCAGTCATGAAAGGAAGTTAAACGGTTTGCTTTCTTCAGTAACAGAGAAAAGAGATGGGACACTTGGCTTGCTTGCTTGAACAAAATATATTGGTTACAGTCACGAGTTCTACAGCCAAAGCCTGGACTAATGTACAGTATACTACATCCATGTGACGGCTACAGCCGTGGGTGCAGTAACCATGTTTGTAAAATCAGTCTGTCAGAATCAGGCATGTATAAAACTTGCAAGGCGATTATTTCTGTTCGCTAGTGATATTTATAAATCCTATCTCCCTCTTGTCCCACAACTAGGAAAATAAGTTTTGATTGGTGACACAGAAATATCCCCCCCCACTGGCCCCCTACTGGCCCCCTACTGGCCCACTCAGGAATGATCTTCAGTGAAACAGCAGACAGGGGAGAGAGGAAAAATTAAACTTCACTTCTTCACAGAACGTTTTGACAGCTTGTAGCAAAATTCAGCATTACGAACCTTTTGCCACTGGTGCCTATTACATTTCTTTAGTCTACATAAGTGAGCTCCTTATCAGGTCCCTATTTTGACCCCAATTCATCACTATTTCTTGTGTGCGGTTCCTCTCAATTGGTTGTTTCCCATCCTACTATAATCTCTGACGTCCTCCTATGGCTCCCAGGTCTCTGGACAAGAACCAAGGATTAAGGCACATTGCATAATCTGTGAACATGCCTTTTGTAAGGCCCACCTGGGGCAGGATTATATCACTGTCCAATCCTGACCTATTGCATGGTATTTGTGCGAAATAAACCACGCTCTTTCTCTCTCTTCCTTCTCATCTTAATTGTATTTTCCACTACATGATTAGTGGCCGAGGAAAGTTTTCAGCCAAAGTATTAGTACTTCCTCATATTTGCATGGTCGCATGCAGGAATAATTTCACTACTGCAGTCTCTTGTCAAACTGGTTTCATGGTCTCACACACTCTGGGCCTTTTCACACGACCCCTAAGATCCGCTGGCCACTTAAATTCGGACCAGAGATCTTGGGGGTTCGTTGCTCTTCCTGCATCCCCACCCCTCCGCACTTCCTTGCTCCTGCCTGCGTAAGGGAAGGGAGAAAAAAAGAGAGGAAAAAATGCAGGCTCACCTCCATCTGCCGGTCGAAGCCCCATCGTAGTCCTGATTCCTTCTCTTAAAGGGGCGGGAGGCAAAAAAAAACCAAACAGAAGCGAGGAGAGCCCGGCACTGACCAGATTACATCCGGACCTGGGGATTTTCACCCTCCAAGAGCAGGTACATGAAAAGTGCACTGGGACGCACTTAGGTGGGCGTGGTCACACTTAATTTCCTGCAAACTCCAGAGCTGGTGGGGAAACAATTGTAAGCTCCGGAGCTGGCAGCCATTTGCGGCGGAGTTTAGGGGTCATGTACAAATACCCTCTGATAACAGAATCAGGCATGGAGAATAAATGTTTATCTTCTCTCCCAGGAGCTTTCTCTCCAGCAATAACTTTCAGATTGTGGGCTTCATTCTTGAGACTCTAACAGTGTTTTTGCACTGCTCACATCAGTGATGGAATATTCTGGCATGACAGCTGTAGTAAACTCTCAAGTCCTTGCAGCGCACCATGAACCAGTTTTTTCAGTCTGTTTCGACCAGTCTCTGCCATTACCATTCTTACTCTGATATCTGATCAGCCTCATATCTAGGTACAGGGAATTACAGCAGACCAACATAAACCATGCCATGCTCTGAAAAATGATTCTACACACTGGAAGAGAAGATGATGTTCAGAACTGGTACAAACCTGCCTGACATCTGAGGCAAGAGAAACGCCACTACTGCTGCCCCCCTCACTTCCTCTCCCATCCCAGCTGTCCATAACCCCCCACACCAGCATTGTATAGGATCACTTGCAAGGGGAAAGAAGAAGAAGACAACAGCAGTAGTAGATCATACCACCATGATGATTGGTTATTCTGAGTTGCTACTGAATGCCTGGTTGCTTCTGGGGTGCAAGCATAGGCCAAGGCACCACGGAGTCTCCAGTCCTCCCACAATTATTTGGCTCTAAAGACCCAGGCACATAACAGTTATGCTTCAGAAGCAAACAGGCAGCAGCGATTATCAACCATCTACTACTGCTACCACCAACCACCAACCCCCCCTTTTTTTCCTTTTTCTCCCTGCTTCTCTCCCTTACACCTTCCCTCCCTCTCAGCATGATTATCCTTGTTCCTTTCTTCTTTTCCTTATTTTACTAAATAATTAAATTAAATTAAAAGGAGGAGGGGAATCCACACAGATTTTACATCAGTTTCCCCTCTTGAATAATACTACAGTGGACCCTCATATAACAAACAGTTTGCATAACATAAAATCTGTACAACATAAAAAATTCTGGATATAGGGAAAATTTGCTTAACAGAATTGTCTATGGGGCAAATCTGTACAACATAAAAATGGTTGTGATTAGGGATTACTCTGTTTTCAATGCATTCCTAGGGGGAACTTGTACAAAGGAAAATTTGCTTATAATTTGATTTGGAACAAATTAATTCCTTTATACAAGGTACCACTGTATTGTGTTTCACTGTTTTCTAGAGCCACTTAATGCACATGATTAAGGGTCATCACAGGAACTATGACTACCTGTGGTTCATTTATCACTTTTCAAAGTGGAGCTGAGGGAGCAAGAAAATGTAAAACACCTGAATCTGCTTGGAAAGTATACATTTAGACCCCTTGACACATCTTATTCACTCTTTTAGCAGTAACTGGGACATGTGTTTGGACATAGTTATGATCCCCACCATCAATTATGTAGGTTGGTGGGTGTTTCTTTTTATTTCCTTCTACCTGTTCTTGCTGAAACATCTCTATCCTGTTTCTGGAACTGGTGGCCAGTGTGAGGTAATATAACATTTATTCTTAAATAATAACACTTTAATGGAATAAACTGTCCTGGTGGCCAGTTGGCCCAGCATCCACTAGCCCAGGCCAGCATGGATCCACTAACACTGGCTAATATATTACCTATTCTAACAAATGAGGAAAAGAGGGGAAGGAAACAGTCTCAGTTTCAAGCTTGGTTAATATGACACAATTCTGTGGATCCCCAAGCACAGAAAGATGAGCATTGTCAATCATAAAGACAGTTGGTAGCATATGATGAAAGAAGGTATGATGAAAAGGAAGCATCAGAAAAATCCAATCAACTCCAGCCATACACAGAAACATGATGGATATTAGGTACCCAAATCTAAATTTCTGGTCAGAGAACTATGAAACCCTGGCCCAGAAGCCATCTCTGTCCTCTCATGCAATGCCTTAATAACTCAGGGGAAATTTGCTCATCCAGAAGTTTAGCCCCACCATATTTCAATGCAGCTTTGAACTAATTAGGTATAGGTAGGAATATTGTCTATGAAAGTCAATACCACAAAACTGCATACCATATAAGTAATACAGTATTTGTACACCAGTGGTTATTACTAACAAACCTCATTGAACTTAGCAAAATAAATTTCAGAGTAGACATGTATAGGTTCTTACTGGAAAACAAGTATCTTATTCCAAGGTGAGTGTACACAGAGTCTGGAGACCTTCAAAAGCTTGTTTGTTTGTTTGTTTGTTTGTTTGAATTTTATATCGCCCATCTAGCCTAAGGGCTACTCTTGGCAGTTTACAGACATAACAAAATAGGAATAATAAACAGAAATCAATACAAATAAAATACAAATGTAACCAACGAATGTAACCAACATTAAACATACAGCCATAAAAATAAAAATAACTAGAATCAATTTCAGTAAGAATCAAGTCATATATAACAAGAGGAGGAGAAAAGAGAAGTGCAAAAAGTATGTAGATAAAGATTAAGATTCTAGGAAACTATCCTATAGAGCCAAGTTTTTAGCTGTTTTTTAAAGATGTTAAGTGTGGGAGGTAGGCAAGAAGGCCCGGTCTGTGGTTGATGTTTTTTGGTCCACTCTCAGTGTTAGAACCATCAGATGCCCCATTTGAAATTAACAAGTGGTCTGGACAGTTCTGTTTGGAAGTAACCATTCTAACAGATATTGCAAGCCTAAACTGTTTAGGGCTTTGTATGTCATCATTAAAATTTTGGTCAATGTGGAAGCATATTGGCCGCCACTGCAGGGCAGCCAGAACAGGGGTAATATGGTGATGTCTTTTAGTCCCTAACCTGTTAATAATCTGGCCACTGTATTCTGCACTTGCTGCAGCCTTCACATTAGAAAGCCCCATATAGAGTGCACTACAGTAGTCCAGTCTCGAGCATATGAGTGTGTGGACCATCGTGGTGAGGGCCCCAACATCTAGGAAGGTCTACAGCTGAGCAATCAATCATAGATGGAAATACACTGACAGGAAAATCAACACCACCTAAAGAGCCTCGTGGTGCAGTGGTCAAATGTCTGTACTGCAGGTAAAACTGTGCTCACGACCTGGGGTTCAATCACAGGTAGCAAGGTCATGGTTGACTCATCCTTCCACCCTTCTTAGGTAGGTAAAATGAGTACCCAGCTTGCGGGAGGGGGCAATGTGTAGCCTGCATACTGTAATTAAAACTGTAAACCACCCAGATACTATTTGAAGTGGTATGGGGCAGTATATAAGCAGACCACTTTGCTTTTTGCTTTGCTTCCATGGTGAGGGCCAGGTCCAATCGGACACCCAGACTTCAGACCTCATCATTTGCTAAGAGCGTCACTCCCCCAAATGAGCCAGAGCTTCCCAAATCGCTGATGTTGGGGGGGGGGGGTCCCACATGAAGGACTTCCATCTTGCCCAAGTTCGACCTTAGTCTGTTGGCTCCCATTCATTCCAGTACAGCATCCTGGCAGCACTCAAGAGATGGGACAGCATCCACTGCAGGTGGTACAAAGGAGATGTAGAAGAACTGTGTGTCATCTGCATATTGGTGACACAAAGCTTCACATCCCCCAATGACCATCACCAGCAGCTTCATATAGATATTAAAAAGCATGGAGCAGATGACTGACCTCTGTGGCACCTCACAATTGGGGAACTACAGAGTTGAGATAATCTCACCCAACTGTACTCACTGGGGACAGCCCTCCAAGAAGGACTGGAACTATGCCAAGGCAGGGCTCGTAATCCCCAGCTCAGAGAGCCTACCCAGGAGGATACCGTGTTCGATGGTATCAATGGCTGCTGAGAAATCAAGAAGGACCAACCAGGGCACTTTGCCCCTGTTGGCTTCCCTCAAAAGGTCATCATGCAGGGTGACCAGTGCCATTTCCATACCATGGCACAGCCTTAACACTGACTGAAACAGATCAAGGGCATCGGCATCATCCCAGAGCCCCTGAAGCTGATCCGCCACCACCTTTTCCGGGACCTTGATCATAAATGAAATATTAGCAACAGGCTGATGATTATCAATTTTTTTCTGCCACCACATCTGCTTTTTTTCTGAATGGACTTAATGAGTGTCTATCACTCAGAGAGACCCATTAATTATTTCAGTAGGCCATTTGGTAGTGAGGTGTAGAAATCAAATATACAGTATAATATAATATAATATACCGTATATACTCACATATAAGCTGAGTTTTTAGACATAATTTTGGGTTTAAAAAAGGGCCTTCAGCCTATCCTAAGGTGAATAAAAATTGGGGGATGGAAGAGGCAGCACTAGTACTGAACAGCAATAAAGAGACTTTACTGGTTTACCTCAGCAAGCCAGCCTCAGAGGCTGAATTATTTAGGGGTGCCATAGAGATAGAAAAACAAGGTTGCCAACTTGCTTTGCATGTGAAAAGGGCAAAAGCAAATTAACCAAGATACAGCTAAAAGCAGGTATTTCCCGATAAGGCTTCTAGACTAGTGTACATTGAGTTTAGGATGAGCAATTTTCCTCTGCCTTTCAAGCAGTTGATCCGAGTGTATAAAAGTATTCTGGCTGATACTGCTTGATAAAATTTATCTAAATTAGCTAAAAAATTGGCATAGTATCAAAATACTAGTGCTCATGGAATCATGGGAGGTCTCCCATATGCAGATTATGTAGGCAGGAATGGTAGCTCTTGCAGCCTATTGAATCAGCTCACAGTCGACACGTGAAGGAAGACTGATGTTTTGGACTACGACTCCCACAGTTTTTTGCCACTGGCAATACAGGATTGGGATTCTGGGAGCTGTGGTCAAAACATCACAACATGCCTGAAGGAAGACCCTTGTGTGCTCTGCCCTCCTGCAGCGTCCCTCTCCTCTTCCGACACAGCTAAAATCATCGGGACTCAAGGCAAGGTAGAGATTCTGTTTTTGTTGAGTGATATTTAGTTTTGGTATTTTGTGATAGGGAGAAGAGTGTCCCTCTATCCACTTTACTCATGCCCTGCATTATTTTGTATGTCTCAGTCATATCCCCCCCTCAGGCACCTTTTTTCCAGACTAAAGAGCCCCAAATGTTTAGCCTTGCTTCATAAGGGAGGTCCCCCAGGCCAGTAATCATTTTAGTCCCTCTCTTTTGCACCTTATTCTAGTTCCACTATGTCTAAGTAAAGACTTGATCTGAGACTCACTTGTTCATATTTCTGTCAGTCCATGGTACCCACAAATCTCACCTCCAGCAGTACATTTCAAACGAACCAATTCCACCACCACCCCAAATCAGGTTTCTTAGTGGCTAGTTTGCTGTTTTTCTTTGAAATAAATATTCAAAAATGTTTAACCTACTGATGCCTCAATTAATGTAATTTTCTTGGTATCTATTTTCATTTTCGAAATTTACTGTAGCAGCTGCATTTCCCACCTTTAGCTTATACTCGGGTCAATACATTTTTCCAGTTGGGGGGGGTAAAATTAGGAGTCTCGGTTTATATGCAGGTCGACTTATACTTGAGTATATACGGTAATATAATATAATATAATATAATATAATATAATATAATATAATATA
>JAHTLZ010000379.1:14829992-14882027 GCA_023846285.1 Phrynocephalus versicolor | reverse complement strand
TAATATAATATAATATAATATAATATAATATAATATAATATAATATAATATAATATAATATAATATGCCTTCTTTCTTTCTCTCCGCTTTCACACACACACACACACACACACACACATGCAAGCACGCATGCACGCACGCACACACACAAAAGCACACATACAGGCCCTCTGAAACATAGTCACACCTTTTGAAATAACCTTGGATTTGCAAGGTTAAAAATGGGTGAAAACTCTTGGAGTAAGAAACTGGTTTTGAAACCAAAGAACAGGTTTTTTTGAAGATGTCATGACCTTTAAAATGCCATTGGGAAGAGAAACAGTGAGCAAGAACTTGCAATAAGACATTTCATGGCAGCTGTCTGGTCTCCGCACAACAGCAACCTTAAACATGCTGTCTCTTTTTTTACAGACAGCATTTCATACTGTTCCTATGGATCAGCTGTGTGAATCTTACAAAGGCATATTAAGTTTACAGTATTGCCTCTTCTTGCAAAAACTATCCAGATAAATTGTTCAAAGTAGATTAAGTCTTTAGTAAATGCCAACATCATAAGTAAAAACTTCATATATTTAGGCTACATGTGAACATATGTAAGTTGATAGGTACAGCATTCCTCTGTGTATAAGACTATATTTCTGTCAAAAATTGTTAGACAAAAAATTTAGGGACATAAGACAAGGAAAGAAACACAAAATTACAAAAAAGTGTGGGGGGGGTATCATACACGGGCATGTAGTATAAAAGTGAAATCAATATTTAAGTTGTACTGAGAAAAACACTTTGTATTTTTTAAAAAAGTGGACAGAAAACAGAAAGGACACGAAAGAATGTCATTTGTCTGAGTATCAGCTTCACTTATAGGCTGCGGTTCCCTTAGGGATATACTGTATGATGAAAATATTTTCTCTCCTTTCCTTAAACCCTTAGCTCATTCTATATTATAGTAAGCTACACTGTGTGCCTGTACAGAAATAACCAGAGAGAATGGTGTTATGTGCATCAATCATAGGAATTTTTGACATGTTGGTGATTTATTACTGCAGTCTCAAACTATGTTACTTCGGTGCAATGAGGACCACTTAGAAATACAGTTAATGTGTAAATGTTCTTCATGGTGTAATTAATACTACACTTTGAAATCACACACTTAGGACAGTATTGGCAGGGAAATAAATTATGCCAACCTTCAAAGTTTTAGTTCCAATATTTTCCTTCCAAAGGCCCTCCAGCAGAAATGCATTACAGTACTCCAAAATGTTGCTTTACACAACACAAACCTGTCACTACCATTGTGAAAGAAGGAACACAATTAACAGAGCCTTTGTGTTGGATTGACATCCTGTTGTAGATTGGATGGAAGTCACTGCATCCATTAAGGGTTTAACAAAAAGGAATAAAAAGTTCAATTCAAAGTGTATTAATTTTCAATCACTCATTTAGCTCTTGGGGTACCGTGCATCATATCCAATTCAGGAAGGGATGCAGTTCCAGCTGCTGAAATTAATCACTCAGCAACCAGCTTCCACTGTTTATCCTCTTCCTATGAAACCTGCCAGGGCTGTCAAACTGCAACACAGGGAAATAATTGTCCTAAAATTGAAGAGGGGCTGAAACCAGCGGCAAAAGAAACAAAAACACAGCAGACAAAAGCCCAAAAATGAAAGTAAGGTTGCCTTTGAAACTAGTAACCTAGCATTCAAAATGGAGTGGTGTTAAAACCAGGCACATAGTCTCAGGTTCCTGGAGAAAACACAGGATAAATATATTACTGAAAATACGGAGAAAACGTTGGCGATTCAACATTTCATGGGTGGTGGTAAGGTGGTATTCTGTCATTTTCCTATACATCAAAATATCTCTGCTTGGCCCTGGAAGATGAACTTCATAAACTGTACAGCGCCAGCAAACTAGATTTCTAAATTAACAACTTGTAGAATTCTGAGCAACTGCACTGCAATATAATCATCACATGCAGGGGGAATGATCAAAATCAACGTTCTGTTCTCAACAAAACTGTATCCAGCAAATAATGCTACCATTAGGCAAGGGTATGGCTTACTTTCTAAATGGAAAAATTTCCCCATAAACTGACAACTTTGTTTTCTTCCCCCTGGCATTTAGATAACATTTTCATAATGTTAAATGCACTAATCCTTATGTCACCTGTAAAAGGCAGGGTTGTGGTCTTCTCAGCCAGACTGCTAAACTGCCATAATGCAACTATAGATGCTTTGTGAGAAACAACACTGGGAAAAGCCTTGGGGCCAACTGCCAAATCCTATACGCTGATCCATCTGGAAGACACCCCCCAACACACACACACACACACACACACACACACACACACACACACACAAGTTCACTTGTTGCACCAGAGAGAGCAAAAGGAAGCTATGGAATTGGGAGTACTCCAATTAAACAGAATACAACAAACTGGAAATGGGGAATTGAGCATGAACATGGGGCTACACATAAATTAAAATTAAAAATGTGGATCCTCTCAATCAATTTAACTCCAGGTACGTATATCAGTGCTTACTGGGGAGCTTCTTTGTTCACCAAGTAAAGAGAATTTTAAAATTCTTTGCCTCCTCCAAATATGTGAGATCTGTAGCAAAATGCTGCAGGGTAGAATGCTCGGGATTCCAGCCAGCATTTGATTTTTCCAGGATAATCCATTTAAAGGAATCATTAGTCACAATTGTTAAATGAATGTATCCAATGTATTATGTGTGAGACTACTCACAAGAGCACAGACATATCTTCTGGGTTTCCATGATCAAAAGGGAAGCCCACACATAAAGTTATTTTTTGTTTTGCTCTAGAATTGTCTGGAAGCAAACATGACAAAAATGTTTATATTTGAAAATATAAATATAAATACTGTGCTGTACATAAAAAGAAATTTTAGAAATTCAGGGAAAGGAATAAAAAGATCCCAGATTAAGAAAATTTTGCACCTCTAGAAAAAAGAGTAGCAAATGTTAACAAATTTCCAGGCAGTAAAAAAAAAAAAAACACGATGAGAATAGTAGTGGAAGTTCAACAAAAACCAAAGAAATCAAACCTGACCAATGTTCACATCTATTCCATTCATCAGTCAACTGGAATTCCCCATTTGTGCCTGGAAAAGGCAATTAACACGGAAGCCGTGTTAATTTGTTTCAGCAGGTACAACAAAAAGGAAAGTGAATGAATCATGGCATCTTAAATATTAACATGCAATCAAATATTTAGCCACATGTTTATATATAAGCATCCATTAGGGAGGCTGGGACTCACTGAAAACCTGCAGTTAAATACAGGTACTGTATTTCACTCTCTGTGTCTGACAAAGTGCATTGAAATCTGCAGAACTCCACATTAAAATAAAGCTGCTGTTCTTTAAGGTGCTGCAGTACCACTAAGCAGAGTTTCCTTTTCACACACAAATCCATAGGGCAATAATACTGCATCCACCAAATCCTTATGATACCATTTTGGCTCCATAAAGATCCACACCTCTTACTAGCACTTCTTGCAGATTACACACCTGTCTGAGACAGACCTTGGAAATTTACTTTTTAAGATTTCAAATGTCAGAATCCTACAGCCAGCATGAGTGATAAGCATTTGTTATCAGGACGTTCAGGGAAATGTAGCCCCCCCACCCAGAAGCATAATTCCCAAGCGCTGGTCTTAGGTTAGAAAGAAAAGTCGGCCAACTGCCTCATGTACTTGGGCCTCAAACCTAACAATGGCTGCTTTCACACGACCACTAAAATACGCAGCAAACTTTGATCTGGATCTCTCTCTCTCTCTCTCTCTCTCTCTCTCTCTCTCTCTCACACACACACACACACACACACACACACACACACACACACACAGAGAGAGAGAGAGAGAGAGAGAGAGAGAGAGAGAGAGAGGGAGAGGGAGAGGAGCGGTCACGTGGTTGATGTCGTGGATCGGAAGTTCCCACGGTCGCGTTTTGAAAATCCGCAATTGTTCTGATCCCACGACTGAGAACAGCAGCAAAGACACCATAATGGGGGCCAAAAGGTTTTGGTGTGGACTTTCCGTGTTCCCAAGGACCCGAGTAACAGTTTAAAACAGCGACAAAGGTCTTACCACCTCTAGACCAAGTACTTGTAAAATGCGCAGGGTCACGCTTAAGTGGGCGTGGTCGCACTTTATTATTTTTTAAGTCCACTGCTCGTGGGAAAACGATTTTATGCTCCTCATCTGAGAGCACTTTACAGCAGATTTTAGGGGTCATGGGAAAGCAGCCAATGTGCCTTCGGAGTCTATGCGGTTTCCCACAAACTTTCTCCTGTTCTATTGATCAAGCCCAGAGAGATCCCTTGGTGGCTGTAAAAATCACGTAAACCTGTGCACTTATCTGTTCATAGAAGGTGTGGTCAAAGCATACATACACATATTCCCCACTCCACCGTGTATCCTCATGTATAATTTCATGTTCAGAGCTTTTCATTTCCCTAGATCTTACCATTACTTCAGACCACTGCTTAGAGGAAACTTCATTTCACAGCATTTCTCATGCTGTTTCCCCATAAATTTTCTACTGAGGTTCAAGTTTCTAAATATACACATTTCTAACATACAAAACTGGAACCTGGCAAGCAGCAGACCCAGATAGCAAGCCCTAGACAAAGAAAAATATGGCCAATGGTGAACATGGAGGTAGACTGGACTCTCCTGGTAGATTTCTATGTGATCTGTAGTTCTTTAGCAAGGTTTTTGGCTTTCATGACTTTGATAATTACAACAACAGAAACTTGTTCTAAATTTTCTCTTGCTCCACTGAAGTGAAGGCAAGATACACCATCTAGCAAGATTACTTGGAGATTTCTCCCCAGAGCAATCCAACAGCATTTCTTCATTCTTATTTGCCTTAACAGATAAGCCTCTTCATTAAATCCTATCCAAATGCTATGTATTTTAAGAGATTGTGTTATTTACTAGTATTTGAACTGGAAAATATATTGGTTTAAAAGGCATAAAGAGTAGCCAACTAATGAACAACGTACAGCCCTGCTCACATTGTTCTGAATAGTTGCGGGGGGTGGGGAGATGTAACATGTATAAACACTCAGGAACACAATTAATTGAAGAGTTGGTTCATGCATTATTTGAATGGTATGACTACAAACTATGCATGGCTATAATTCTTTTATTGCCCCATTAAATGAACCACACAGTTGCTCTTGCAAGAAAATTTTGGAACAACCTGGAAATCAGAAAGGCTCACAAGGTATCTACATTCTGGTGAGGAATAGGGAGCCTAATAAATTGCAGCAAAAGATTTGCAATACTACATGTACACCATGGTACTCCACTGGGAAACCAAATTCTCTTAATTCTTTTCAGTGGCTTTTGACAGTAGCAGAATTTTCTTGAGGTAAAATGTCAAAAAAACCAAACCTGACTGTTTCCTTAAGTGTCACAATCTTCTGAGATAAGTCAAAGGAATCTGAACAGATCGGAGGGAGGATACAAAACAAACTTCTTTAGTAGAAGAGATGTTGTTTTCAGGAAAAGGAGCCCAGCAGAACACCTCCTTAGTAGATATTTAAAGCCACTAGAAAAAATTATCTGGCAGCAAATTGCTTTATTCCAATTTTTCTTAATGTTGAAATTTCTTTTACCTATTGGCCATTTGGACTTAGCTATATGTTGCTCTAGATTATTTTGCTGTCCTTAACTGTGTTAAAATGTTTAGAAAATGTACCACTGTTTTCAGAAACAACTGAAAAGCAGCAAAATCTGCAATCCAGTAATAGCTGAAGTGTTGGATTCCATTTGTTACCCTCAAACAACGCTACAGCACACAATTCATATTCAATCTTTGAAATCTTACAAACGAGGCCTTTTTTCATTTGTTGTTTCCCAACAACATTGTGTAGCCATAATGGAAGTACTGTACATGAAGGCACAGGAGCATGCAGGAAATGGTCTGCTCAGTCAGAAGGTAGAAACAACAGTAGCCAGGCAAGAGGCAGAGAGGTCTAGGGCTTGCAAACTTCCTTCTCCATTAGGTTTAGTTCTCACATCCAGCTCTTCCACTTTCATACAGTAGTCACTTCCATGGTCAAAATATGTTCAAAGCTCCAACTCTGGCAATGCCACAAAAACTGACTAAAATATACTGGGCATAAAACATGTCCTTCATTCAGTACCTTTGGCAGAACCACCAGCCTGCTTTCTGAAACAGCATCTCATAACACGCTGATCTTGCAATTAGAATAAATTATAGAAATGCTTTGTTCTCCTGCTTCCCACACATCTCTCTCCCTCCCGCCCCACTGAGGAGGGAGCATAATCTAATGCTTTAGCATTACTCAGCAACCTGGGTGGTGGGACTGGCTAATACACATCAATAATCCACAAGCAGCTCAGCTAGCCAAAACAGGAGCACTGCAAACAAGATCACGGAGACACGGAGAAGGAAATTCTTGAATTCCTCCCGCACTTTCTCCTGCCCTCCGGAAGAAACTTGTGATCATGTGTTCGTAATGCCTCATGGTTCCTGGAGAAACTGGAACACGGGAGATTGCTCCGAGAAGCTGATGTAATCAGACATGCATGTTGAGGCGAACAGCAGCAGCGCTGACAGTTCCAATCTGGCATGTAATAATCTGTAGCAGCTCCCACACGGCTCTCAAAGCAAGTTTTCCCTGTATCCCTCTTCCATATTAGACAGACCAGGAAAGAAGAGAAGAACGGAGGGCCGGAGCCTGACTGAAGTCTCTCAAGAATGGTATTTCCTTTGTTGCCATAAGCATACCACAAGATAAAACCGTCAGCACACTACGGCCATCAATGTCATCCAATACAGTAGCTGAACAGTTATTTTTTTAATGTTTTATTCTATCTCATGCCACCCACCAGTAGCTATACTCTACACATATCTCCTCATTGGGCTTTTTCCTTTTCCTTTTCAGCATCCTTTCATCACTGAAAAGTAGATAGATGGATGACACAAGGCCACATCCAGTCTCCTGCCTGTTGTTTTGGAGGATCAACCTTTTGCAAGCACCACAGAGGTGTGGAAATGGCAGAAAGTCACCATTTTATCATTGGACTGTCAGGTGAAAGACTATAGGTGATATATCAGAAAGTATCAAAAACTGTATTGTTATGTTGTCTATGTCACATCTGGAGGCAGTTAAAAATATCCTCAGAGTGGAAGTCAAGAAAGAGTTAACGCCCTGATTCATACCAACAACCCCAAAAGGAGAATTGAAAAGATCTTACATAACTGAGCATTTCCTCCTCTCAATTACTCTGATTCAGGAGTACATCACCCTCTACAAATCTTTGAAGACAACTGCTCAGCTGGTTGCTGTCATCATTTTGTCACAGCACAAAATGACAGAACAGGCACAAAACTACAAAATCATTATCACTCCAACATTAAATCATAAATGCAGCAAAGATCTCCAAGTAACACTGGCAGCTCTTCCAAGTCTGCCTTATTCAGAAAGCAATCAAAGAATTAAAAACTGCTTGTGAGTCCCTGACAGTCTGGCTGTTCTATGTACCATTGCCTTTCAGGGTGGAATAGAATAAGGTTGTTAGAGAACAGACTGCATTTGTTTTACCATAGATACCCTTAAAAGTTCATTAAAAATGGCTGCTCTTAATGAGTTCAAAAGTATATTTCTTGCATATTACCAGTTTATACC
The DNA here is from genome assembly GCA_023846285.1 of Phrynocephalus versicolor. NCBI lineage: Eukaryota > Metazoa > Chordata > Lepidosauria > Squamata > Agamidae > Phrynocephalus > Phrynocephalus versicolor. The sequence goes on along the minus strand of JAHTLZ010000379.1, from coordinate 14,874,336 downwards.
ACTCAGATCAGAACATCCATCACAGCACCATTTGAGGGAGGTTTACAGAGTTTGTCCTTTAACTTGCATCACACAAGGATTTGCTTACTGGATCAAGAGGTTAATCTGAGGCTAAAGTAATTTTAAGCAATGCTAAAGAGCCCCTGGATTTTCCAGGGCTCTTCCCCAAGCCACTCCAGTATAGTGAGCCATGAAAATAATATCAAAGAAATACTTTGGATAGAAAAAGTTATCTCAACTTTCCAATTCCCAGGAAACAAACACTGACTTCAGTGGACTGTAGTTCCCTTAAGGAAAACATTAACAACACGCATTTTTCCTGCAGCAGGCAAAAGTTTATGCCACACTAAACGTGTTGTTCTGTAGTGGTGCCACAAGGCTATTTGTAAATATAGAGTTACAATCACATAAAAAGGCCGACAAAATATTCAAAGAGAGATAATTAAGGGAGGTGCCATGGGATTTCTATAGTTGCTGCAAGCATGTATGTTTTTACAATATACTGTACTGGATAAAGAAACAACTTTTCTTTAAGTACATTTCACACATATCCATTTAATTTTAATTCAGGGAAACTTAAAGAGTTTTGCTTTACCATTATAGGTGACTGTCATTCTGGGTGTAGCATCCAAATCCATAGCAGAGCGTCTGGAGGAGTATCCCATTACTGCAACTACTAACAGAGCCATAAAATACAAGGGTGCATTCCTTTTCATTCTTCTTGGTCAACCAAGGCTGCTGCCCACCGGGCAACACAGCCCTCTTCAACCTCAAAGTTCTAAATTGTTGGAAGACTTTTCTGCAGATTTCTCTATACGTCACCACAGGTCACAGACAAACACCTAAAAAATAAAGAATCTTTTTTCAGAAAAACAGAAAATGACTGTTTAATACCATTAATCAATCTTAAGAATATGCACCATACCTGAATTAATACATTTTGGTATACACAGATCCATTGGAATATGAAACTACATACTCTATTAATCATATCAGTTTAGTTTGATTGACTCTCCCTTCCAGACTTTCCCAAATACAAGCTGGAATCTTATTCTCTCATGTCTTATTCTCAGTTTCTATTGCCCAACATTATTGCAAGCATCTTGCCCCTTTCATATCGCAATCTGCTGCTCCACTGTCCACCCCAGCTTCACTAAAGTGCAACTGTATCTAGCTCACCCCTAACTCTTTTTATTCCTTCTACTCTCAGTACTCCACCAGGTGAGATCCAGCACAGACCATGGTCAGAATGGATATAAATCAATATTCAAAATTATTTTTATCAGATGTTTAATATTTAAAAAGCATTAGACCTTGTTTGATAAAATGGTTTTTGGGGAAAACTTTAATCTAAAAATAGTTTTCTGTTTAAGATTTCTGTTTAAGATACATTATAGCCTAAAGGATTTTCATTATGAAATAAGGTTTAATTTATAATTATTTATTATTCATTTATTTAAAATGTTTTTACACAGCCTTCCTCCTTAAAAAGGGCCCAAGGCAGCTTACATCATTAAAAGACAATATTTAAAGCTAACAACTATGTGTATACAAATATAAAAAAGTTAAAACAAATACCATATTTAAAAATATATATATGTTATATCAAAACATACTCAAAGCAGTAAAAATCCCACTCAGACAGCCAGTCAGGCAGGGAAAGATTGCCTGAAGAAAAAGGTCTTTTTCTGCTTGAGGAAAGACTGTAAAGATGGCGCCAACCTGGTGTCGTGTGGGAGAGTTCCAAAGTCTGGGAGCAGCAACAGAGAAGGCCCTTCCCCTTGTAGCCACTTCAAATTCTGCCCAAAAGGAACTGGCAGCTAGTAAAGTTGCTGTAACACAGGGGTATGTGATCCCTATGGACACATCAATCTGGTTGCTACATTCTGGACTCGCTGAAGTTTCCTGAGACTCTCTACTTAGGCAACCCCACTGAGTTGTAACTTAGGCATGCTTCATTGTGGTCAAATCAGACCTCTCCAGAAACAGGTGCAGCTGGCACATTAGTTTTAATTGTGCAAATGCACTCCTGGCCACAGTGAAAACCTGGGCATCCAGATTCAGAGATGACTCTAGGAACGCCCCAGGCTGTGCTCCTGGGTTTTCAGGCAGAGTATACCGCAGTCAGCACAGGCTGCATCTTGTTCCCTGGTCTGCTTTTTAACTGAGCAGGAGAACCTCTGTCTTGTCTGGATTAAGTTTCAGTTTATTCACCTTCCTCTAGTTCATTACTGATGCCAGACAAAGATCTAAAGCTGAAATAGCTTCCTCAGATCTAGATGACAAGGAAAGATACAGTTGGGTATCAATCACATACTGGTGACACCAAAACCCCAAACTCCAGAGTCCAGACCATCTCTTCCAGTGTAGATGTTATATTATAACATATGAAACAAAACAGAACTCTGCTGTGCGACACCACAGGCCAATGGCCAGGGTGTAAAATAGGAGTCCCCCAGCACCACCTTCTGAGTTTTCTTCTCCAGGAATGACCAGACCCATTGTAAAATAGCTCCTTCAAGTTTCATCCAAGAGAGATAGGCGAGGACAGGCCTGCACAACAGGTATACTGCGGGCTACTGGTAGCCTGCCAAGGGTTCAAAATTAGCCCACCAGCCATCAATAAAAAAGCGAGGGGATAAGTTCTCCGCCCCTCCCTCTCCCATTCCAAGGACCACCTCTGCCCCAGCAAAGTTCTGGGTCTGCCAGCCCACTGTCTCAGCCGAGCGGGGCAGTCCAAGGGCCATGGTGCATTGAAATCTGTTCCCTCCTGCTCTACTTACATTTTTTTTTTTACTTATGAGCATGTGCTCAGAACAGATAAAATTTGTAAGCAGAGGTTTTAGTGTAGTAGCCCTCAGGCACTTTGGGCCGGAAAAAGTAGACCTCGGCCTGTTCCAAGTTGAACAACCCTGGGCTAGGAGGATACCAGGGTTAATGGTATCAAAAGCTGCTGAACAGGGACACACTCCCTTGTCCAGTTCCCAGTGCAGATCACCCACCAAGATGACCAGAGCAGTCTCGGCTCCATAACCATGCCTGGACCCAGACTGAAATGGGTATCAGATAATCTGCCCAATCCAGTAACCCTAAAGCTGGGAAGCCACAACTGGATACAACATGTTGCCAAGAATAGCCTATATTATTAATATGTGGGTACAACAGAAACATAGAGGGGAGTGGTGACTCAGTGGGCTAGGGCGCTGAAATTGTCAGCTGCAAAGTCAGCAGTTCAGCGGTTCAAATCCCAGGTACAACGCAGCAGCATGAGCTCCCATTGTTAACCCCAGCTCCTGTCAACCTAGCAGTTCAAAAGCATGTAGATGCAAGTAGATAAATAGGTAGCACCATAAAAAGCAGGAAAGTAAACAGTGTTCCGTGTGCAGAAATGCATTCGGCCATGGCGGCCACATGGCCACAAACTTGCACAACACTGGCTCTTTCGCTTAGAAACGGAGATGCGTGCCACCCCTAGAGTCGGACACAACTACTAGCACACATGTGCGTGGGGAACCTTTACCTTTACCTTAAAACAGAAGTAATTGTTTGTTTGTTTGTAGGCTACCTTTCTCCCAGAGAGTGGTCTCAAGGTAAGGGTAATCTCAAGTAAGATTAGAAACACAATAAATTATGCTTTAAAAGTAATTAAACCCTAATAATAATTAAAATTAGCTGCCTAGGTGCCCTAAGCACATCAAATCTCGCTTGATTTTGGAAGCTAAGCAGAGTCGGCCCTGGTTAGTACTTGGATGGGAGACCACCAGGGAATACCAGGTGCTGTAGGTGCCTGGAGTAGGAACTGGCAAACCACTCCAATATTCCTGCCAGGAAAACTCCATGGACATGGGGTCGCAAAGAGTCGGTCACGACTGTAATGACACAACACACAATAATTAAAATTACAGCTATCCAGCAGGAGAAAAAGAGGCAGTGTGGTGTAGTGCTTAAAATGGTGGGTTAGTGTTTGAAATATTTGGGTTAAAGCCCATACTTAGACATGAAACTAAGTGGACCAGCTACTTCTATCAGCCTTATCCATTCATAGAGCTGTAGTGAAAACAAAGTCGAGAGAAGCAGAGCCCTAACTCATCTCAAACTTTTGGGGCAGAGGGTAGCAGGATATAAATATAGCTAATAAATAAATAACATGACAACAGTTGAAACCTCAATGCATGCATCATTCCCCAAACAAATCTACAGTATTATCTTACAAATCCAAGGCCAAATGTATAAGAAATAGAAGTTCTCCTTAAGGGAAGTGGCAGTAATCCAGGGCAAGCATCATGCTGCTTTTGTAGAAGTTGCCAATACCTTGAAGGTCAACATTATCACATCACATAATACAATCATCACACAGGCAAGCAAGCACATCATCACAGGCATGCAATCACTAGAATAAATCATGTACAAGTGTTGCTTGGCAGCAGTCATTCAGACATGTGCAGTATCAACTGGAACTTGTTACAACAGTGAGTTGAAGAATAAACAAAACGTGGAGGAAAATCAATGAATTCCTTCTGTCAATTAGGAAAAAAGCTGCAAGTTCAGTAGGTAAATACTCTTGCTAAAATACTACATGTGAGAAGACACAGTCTGCATATCTCATTTAGTTTCATGCTTGCTATTTAGTACTCCCAGCTCTTGCTCAGATATCTCTGCAAAAGTAATTAAAGTTCTACATGCAGAAATATGAACATTCTGTAAATGTTCTTTGCATGATTACACTGATTGTTATAGTTAAGAGCATCCGTGCCATATCTGAAACAAGAAAATCCGGAATGGAAGACAGTGAAGATATGGAGGAGAAGCAGAGGAATTCAAAGCCCAGGGAACAGAGGGCAGTAAAACCCCATCTTCTGTCTGTTTAATAGTCTCCCCCACTATTAACAGAATTCTGGATTCCAGATTCAGCTTTAGCACTGTACTGATCATATAAAAATACCTGGAATATTTATAAGTTGGGCAACATGGGGGCCAGGGAAAATTTTTACCTCGGGTTATGTCCTGGATTTTGCTGCTACCAGGGCACATGTGCCAATTGGCTTCTCCAGAGGCCCTCACGCGTTGAGGCGAGGCCGAAAGCAACAGGAGGGAAGCGCGCTGGCACCAAACCTCTTGGACCAGAGCTGAGAAGTCGACCTTGTGCGCCTGTGCGCTGACTCCTAGAATAATTACTGTACAAGTGGGGAGTTGGGCCTCGGCTTTGGGAGGGAGTCTCGAGGTGTATGTGCACCAATTGTTCCTATAGTCCGGCCCCCAACAGTGTCTGACGGACAGTTAACTGCCTGTAAGGATATAAGCATGATAGGACATGGGATGATTCTTAGAGCTGACTATTATTTGCACAGTTTGCTCTTGTGTTAGAGTCTGTTATCTAAGGTATGTGGAAAATAGTTATAAGGAGGCTTCTGAGCAGAGAGAAGTCAGCTACCATTGGTGGATTGCTTCACATGATACCTGGAAGCTCTGAGCAAGAAGACGGACAGAAGAGAGAGAAGCCATGATTTTTGCTTAGAATCGCTTTGAGCAATGATGACTGAAGCAGTTAGTCAGATTAGTCTAATTAGATTAGTCAGGATGACTTCATGTAAGAGTTAAGATAACAGAAACGTACAAGTTTTAACCAAAAACCTAAGTATCTGCTAAGTATGTTTTTTTTTGGTAGCTCTGGTGGTGTTATTTTTGAGATCTGCAACAGTTTGTAATATTGTGTTAAATCTCCTAACATTGTTCCCAAAGCCTCAATGACTACAAGGGCCACTGAAGTGTCTTTCATCCACAAGCAAGATGTTTTGATTGCCAGGTCTTTACATTTTGTTAGTTTTTCCAGTTCTTTAGCTTCAACTCTGGGATCTCCAGGACTGCAGTGTCAATGATCCAGACATTTCTTCATTATATTACTACTATGTCTGGTGTGTTATGTTCAAGGTGAACTATTGGATGGATCCGCAAGGTGCTGACTTCATCATTTTCAGACACCTGAATATTTTTTTGCATAATGACCAGTGCACTAATTTGGCCACTTAATTATTGATCAAGGTCCAGCAGACTGAAATGTGAGCATTCTGTCTTGAATTAGGGACTGGGTTACATGCATGTTATGCCCCTTCTAACAGTGTTGTTCTCTCTTTTCAAACAGGATCAAATACCCCCTTGTACAAAGAGTTACAAGGTTAGCAGATCCAGTTTTTATCCAGAAAAACAGGCAAGTGATTTACTGACCAAATAAATATGGTTATATGACAAAACAAAATGGGGTGAGGAGTCTCAAAAGGCCATAGAAGAAACCAGAAAGAAAGATACAGCTGAAAATGTTCTTCATGAGAAGAAAATACAGTATACCAGCAATATAGATTATTATAGGTAAGACAAGATGATTTAAAACATGCTGTAAAATAAAGGTGGCAATATTGACTACATCACTGCAAATATAGTCCAGAATCCTGTTGTGAAATATCATATAAAATGGAAATTGTGTAATGAGTCTCCACAATTTTCTGGCCACCTCTCAATGCCTGGATGTACAACCTACTCTCTGAGTATGTCCAAGCATGTGGCAGGAGCCAGAACAATGAAACAAACCAGTGATACAATTTTAGTTTTACAATGAATAAACCCAATATAATGCTAGTAAGCATAACACAGTTTGGAATACTTCCCTACAGAAAGAGTGAGTGATGGCAAACTTCCAGCAAGTAGAAACCAATAAAAAAGGGAGATTTATGGCTTTGTTTTCTGTTTATTTACATTTACTTACAGCAAAAATTTGCTTGTTTGCTTTCTTCAGAAATTATTCTACAATATTCTCCTATTCTCCTCTATCACTCTTCACTCTTCACTGGAGCAGTCCACTTTTCAACCTGACGTTTCTAACACTTCTTTCTAGGTCTGACTTTCTCCTAACGGAATACTATTGGAGAAGAGACCTCCAACATACACTAGTGAATAAGGTAAATGTAAAGGTAAAAGTTCCCCCCACACATGTGTGCTAGTAGTGTCTGAATCTAGGAGTGGTGCTCATCTCTACTTTCAAGCCAAAGAGCCAGTGTTGTGAAAGTCCGTGGCCATGTGGCTGGCATAGCTGAACAGAACACTGTTTGTCTTCCCACATTTTACGCCGGTACGTATTTATCTACTTACATTTATATGCTTTCGAACTGCTAGGTTGGCAGAAGCTGGGTTTAACAGCGGGAGCTCACTCTGCTGTGTGACACCCGGGATTTGAATCGCCGAGCTGCTAAAAACGAAAGAAACCAACTGATTTGATGAAAAGAATCACTATGTTTTTAGCAAGGTTTGGCAAACTCAAATTATTCTACAAATAGTTTCTTCATGAGTATTTCCACAAAATATAAAAAGCACCAACTGTTTATACCAAGAGAGAGGTAGTGCCAGGCAAAGTTTTCACCCGTACAGCCCAGAGCTGATTCTATTAAATCATAAATGGAACAGAGTGAAGGTTTCTTTAAAATGGAAGAATTTATAATCAAGAAGTTGAACGCTGAGAAGTTATTCATAGCTCAGAAACCAGACAAATATGCCAGATCCTATAGTAACATAATGGTTCCCTTCTGTGACACTGTAGTTAGGCAGAGGCTAAAGAATATTATATACACACTGAGTCAACGAATTTAAGGAAAGCAGTTGATTATATGAAATTTAAATTACCTAGACATTATGTGGGTTTTTTTCTCCATAGTGGGGTACTATACTGCAGATAGAAATGAGTTATTAGTGTGGCACTAAGATGTCACAGATAGGGATTGGCTGATCGCTGTGAAACTTACTGCTTATTTATGCAAAAAATATAAAATTTAGCGTTATCTATTTGTTTCCCTATGGAGTGCTAACTTTTCCCATGCTTGTTCTTGAAAACTGGGCTGCCTTATAGACGTGGAAGAAATCCATAAGCAGGGCAGGTCTGGCCCCAACAAATGTGAATTCTAAACTCTAAACGAGAATTCTAAACTCTACAATACATGTTGTGTGAATGTAAACAGCCATATAGATCATTGTGGCCTGAATAGAGGAATCCATGAGCCTAGCTAAAGGAACTGGACTAGATTTCTGATTCTGAAACCTAAGGCTAGTGCCCAGGATCTTATAGAACCTAAGCCTATGCCCTCAGAGATTCCCGTGTTTCATTTGTCTTAAGATTTAAACATTTCCTTTAGAGATGCGATACAGGTTTATTTTTCAGGGTGAGAACTTGTTCTGCTATCATGCAGAATATGCATCTCTGGAAGGACAGAGCTCTCTGCATTACTGGGACATGGCGTAGGGAGGGAGAAGAAACAGAGTACTGTATTGCAGTGCCTTTATTCAAGTCCATGCTGTGACAACATTTAGAAATTCCCCTGGTCACCATACTTGAAAAGAGGTATATTGTTGGATTGGAGAAAGTATTGAAAAGAACGACCAAAAAGACTAGAGTAACACTTCTATGAGAAAATAAAATACAATAACAGGCCTTTTTAGCTTGGAGGGCACGGCAAGGAACAGAAGCATCTTACAGATACCTAGTTATATATGATGCATAACATTAGCATTTTAGTTCATTCAATAAATCTAAATTGAGTTATTCAAAAAACTTCCTGATTATGAATGTGGAATATTGTGGTTCTGTATCCAAAATCCAAAAAGCCAGGAAAAGGCCTGATACAGTATTGCTGCACCATATTGTGCTTATATTGCCAGTAAGAAAAGGGTTTTATTTTTATTTATTTTTATTTATTTTTATTTATTTAAATGTTTCATATGCCACATTTCTCCCCATAGGGGTCCCAAGGCAGCTCACAACAGATAAAATAAGAAATTTTAAAACAATATATAAATATCACATTTTAGAAACGATAAAGCATACATTAATATTTTAAAAATCAAGAATGTCAAGTTTTACATTTCAGAGGGCAGCCAGAATGTTAACACCACTGGAAGCTATCAAAATGGTTACAACAGATACCCTCTTCTGTTCACTACCATTCACTACTACGCAATAAAAAAAACCCTGAAGCCGACTCCTTTTCCATTTGCTCTGTTTCACAATATCTATTGCTGCACTCTTGTGCAGCAGTAATAGTACAATAAAGACAAAAGGAATTAAGTGCCACCTGTATGCCGATGACATTCAGCTGTACCTCTCATCACCTCCGGATCCAAAGAAGCTATTTCGACTTAGATCAGTACTTAGCTTCAGTCATGAACTGGATGAGGAGGAGCAATCTGAAACTAAACCCAGACAAGACAGAGGTGCTTCTGGTTGGTTGAAAGGGAGATCAAGAGATAGGGATGTAACCTGTGCTGGATGGCATTACCCCCCAATTGAAAAAAGAGGTACGCAGCTTGGGGATGCTCTTGGACTCATCCTTGAGCCTTGATGCCCAGGTCACAGCTATGGCCAGGAATGCATTAGCACAATTAAAACTAGAATGCCATACACCCGTTTCTTGAGAAACCTGCTATGGCCATTGTGACATATGTAATGCATTCTATTATGTGGGGCTACCAGTGGAAAGTCTCAGGAAACTTCAACGGGTCCAAAATGCAGCAGCCAGGTTGCTAACTGGAGCGGGATACAGATATCACATTACATCCCTACTAAAGTGGCTCCACTAGCTGCCAGATGGGCACAATTCAGTGTGCTGACCTTAACCTACAAAGTACAAAAAGACCTGGGTCCAAGCTAACTCAAAGATCAAATCTCACCGTAGGAACCAGTTCGGGTGCTAAGGTCATCAGAGCAGGACTTTCTCTCCATCCCACCACCTTCACAGGTGTGTCTCAAAAGAACATATGAAAGGGCCTTCTCTGTTGCTGCTCCCAGACTTTGGAACTGTCTCCCACTGAAGGCCAGGACTGCCCCATCTCTGCTGTCTTTCTGGAAGCAGGCAAAGAACTTCATCTTCAGGTAAGCTTTCCCTGAATGAGCGACTACCTACTATGTGGCTTTTATATGGATTACCATGCCTGATTACATTGACTGATTTAAAAAGAACATCAATGTTTTCCATTTTAGTTTCCGCCACTCATAATAGATTATTTTTCTTTTTGTGTGCTCTTTGTAGCTTTAATGTTACTTTTTAATGTTCTAAGATGCATCTTCTAATTCCCTGTTATTAACTTGAATGTTCTGGGTTGCATATTGTCCCTCATTATTGCAAGCCGCCTTTGATCCTTTTTCAAGGAGAAAGGTGGGGTAAAATATTCAAATTAAATACATAAATAATATAATATAATTTAGATGCAGTAGTTGCTACCAAAAGTTGTAGCAACTGCCAACCAACTCAGTTTTAAAGAAGTGCAAGACCACGTAGACAACAAGTTTCTCAATGGCTAATATTCATGACTGAAATTGCAACATATTCCTGTCAAGTATCTGAGGGTATATTCCTGATTTGTTCCTGAAGGAAATAAAGACGTTGGACTAGTTGGACTCAGCTTTGCTTCCAGAAGGCCTCTTGTGTTCTCAGGGATCACCGGTATTTTGGTTTTTGTCTTAAAGCACTCTGGAATACCTCAGAAAGAACTGTGTAAACTAAACCTACTGAAGGTGAGAGGGAAAGTAGAACATCCCACGTAGCCCTACATTTTCCCACACCCTTGCCAATTAGTATAAATCCCCTTAGATCTTGAGATCAAGTTTGGTTTCAGGCAAGAGGGAAAGTTGAAGATGGCTCCTTTCAGACAAAACAATTTATAGGTTTTGGTACTTATTTTAGAAAGCAGAGCAAGGGAGGAGAGTAATCTATCCATGAGTTTTTGTCGACTGCACAGATTCAGCAATGAATTATGCCAGTTCAACAGATGCTGGTAACGACCCACGCAAAGAAAGAACAGATGTCTCTATTTGACAACATGGAGTATTTTTCAAATCAGATAAAAACCATGTTTTTCTGATGGTTTTTTGCCAGCTTTGAAATCCTCTCCCACATACCAATTAGCCAAAAAAAGAGGCTCTAATCATCCCACCAGTTCTCATGAAGCTAGGATTTGCCTATCAGTGAACAACAGTGGGTTATCATTAATTCACAGAGAAACACAATGACTGTTTATCTGTTCTCTTTCATTTACGGGCAGAAAAATAACAGCAAAGTTGGAGATACAGATATGACTAGTATATTTTAATCTCAGTAAGATATAAGATTTTATCTTAAATAAATACACTAGGCTTTTACACTGTTTCATTTTACCCTGTTACATTTTAACAACTTTATTGTTTTGCTTTCCTTTTTAGTAACTTTCATTGGCTGATCTGGCTGGAATCCTATTGGTGTTCATGTAAGATTTGTGTAACTTGCCATAGTTAATTAACAAGGCGCAACTCAGCTGGACAACTGAGCTCATGACCAAGCACACAGCTAAAATGTACCTTGGCACCTCATCCATTTTACCTGCCATTAGCCAGAAGGTTATGCAAACCTTATGTAAGCACCAATAAGATTCTGGTAATTGTTTTTCACTAGAAGTGCTGGATAGCAGCAGCAATATAATCATGCCATCCTGTGCTGGCACTTTTTCCATAACTAGGGCCCAAATCATTGCATATTAGATTTGTCAGATCATTCCCTTCCTCCCCTCCTCTCAGGTACCTGCCAGCTCATTTCTCCTCAGACTGGCCTCTCCTTCAGAACTTCTCTTCCTTTGTGTCTCAGAGGGTACATACTGTATTTCCACCCCCACCCCCACCCCCACCTCAGACTAATTTCCCATTTGGGTGAGGGGACAAATGTTGTTCCACATCAAGCTCCGTCCAAGACGGAAGGATTTTATTTTATTTTATTTGTTACATTTATATCCTGCACATCTAGTGCGAAGGCTAAAAACAATCAAAATGCAGCAAACTAATCTCACCCACAAAGTCGTAAATAGAGAGGTAGAGAGAGAGAGAGAGAGAGAGACATTAAAATCCAGGATGTCCAAAAAAGAAGAAAACCAGGATATCTGATCAAAATAAATCAAGTCAGTTCATGGATGGGTCCATGAGGATGTCAAAGAGGTACTGTACGGTATTTCCTAATGACTCTTCAAACAGTATAGGTTTTACCCATTTTCGGAAGGACAAGAGGGAGGGAGCTTGGCGTATATCTCCAGATAATGTACACTACAGTTTTGCAGGCACTACTGAGAAGGCCTGGTTCCTGGGGTAGTTTCTCAGGCCTCTCTCAGACTGGATGCTGCTCATGAGATCTGCCTTCACAAATCAATCTTCCCGTTCTTCATTTTTTCTATCACTCTCAGTCACTTTGCAGATCAATGCTCTCCGTGCCTTTCTGTCTCTTATGGATATTTTAGTTCTATCTATTCTGTTAAATCCATATGAATTCTGCAAAGGCGCGACCTCTTGTCCAGTTGCAGGATGTTTTGAGTCAGAGAGTTCCTAAGTGTTACTGGTAAAATTCTGCAATGGACACTGCCCCATGGCTTTTTTCTTTCTTTTTTTCTTTTCTTTTATTTGTTTCTTTTTCTTTTTTCTTTCTTTCTTTCTTTCTTTTTTTTTTTTGGTAAAATGAAAAGTTTGGAACAACAATGGGAAGCACAGAAGCACATAAAAATGAAGAACTATGTCATCTTGAAGCCAGTGAAGTTCAATGAATGAGGCTGGGCTTTTGCACATCAAAAGCATCATATCGAAGCACCTTAAGAGTAAATTATGTACATGACTATGCACAGACTGCCCGTTATTTTGTTCACTTTACTTCTAAAACTACAACCTAAAAGCTTCTGTTTCCAGTATTGCAGGATACCCATATAAACAAATCAACTACTAGTTAAAACTGAAGTCTCCAAAAAGTAGCTCCACAAAAATTGTTATAGAATTCATCTTCCTGCAAACCATCCAGCTCCAGCTATTACCAAAGACAGTGTTTTCAGCTCAAGACTACAAATAAAACTGAATAATGATTCAGTTCAAGACTAAATTATCCTGGTGACTGAATGACCCACAACGAATGAGTAGCTGTTGCTCATGCATTGCACCTCTCCAAATATTTTCCCTTCAGGAAAACAATTCCATTTTAATGTCACCTTTTCTCATCATTAAACCCACAATATGATATTATTAAGAAAGCATGCTCTTTCTGCTAGTTAGCACTATACATTTCCAACCAGCTGCCGAAAACAAGGCAACACAAGGGAGATGGACATCACCCGAGAATATTGGTGGCGCTGATAAATGACACAACTCTTCCTGTGCTCTGCCTGAGCTGCTGCATAGTGACCTTCACAGCGGTGTTCTGTTTGAAATGGAAGCACTTACAGAGAAGCAGAGGCCAGGTTTCTCACACTGCACAGCAGAGAAGCATTGTCATAAGAGGTTGCCTTGACACCACAGCTCTACTGGATGCCAAGATTTGTACACTTGGCCTTGATGGGTAGGCAGTTTCCACCTTCCATGCAAGTCTTCCTCCTAAGAGAAGGGAACATACACGAGCCAGAGTTCTGTTTTTAATAAAGTCAAAGCTATAAGAGCACAAATGGACACTGTCAGCCCACCTAAATCTCAGTTATCCCCTTTGCTCATTATAATTAGGGTTGAGGTGGTGAGAAGGTAGACTGGATTTAGTGGTAAGTGTCCAGATAATTTGCAGTAGATCAGCAAGGAGTTTTGACTCTCAGCCATTTAGCAGCAAGAAAAAAAGAACTATCTCTGGTGCGTATTTTTGAGTTTTAGATTTAATTCCTCTGGCTGTGCAGCAGAAATGCAGGGACTGGCAGAGGAGAATAGCTTGAAGTTCCTTTGTTTAATCCATCCATTTTCTCATCAACTGGCACTTACAGTTTCAATAACTCACTCTGAGGCATTAGTAAGAAGAAGATGTGCAAAATGTCCTCCTGTCTAAGTCAGCTCTCTAGTTTTTTCCTTTACTGAGCTTCTTTGCTTGCTGCCTCTCGGAGCACGGAAAGATAATTACCATTCTGTCTATATATCTCAATTTCTGGCCCATTTTGCTACCCAAATTGTGCTAAATATAAGGCAGGCTGGTGTCGGAGATGATATCACTGGGCACTGTCTGATGACCAACCCCCCCCCCAAAGTGTCCCAGTGCTGATTACTAGCCCTTCTAAATCACACAGTTACTTCTTTTGCAATTTACCCACTATGTGACTCAGAGGGAGAGTACATCAGTCAAACAAGAACAAAATAAACAGCAGTTGCCATCGCCTTCTGATTCACACATTCTCTTCCAAGAAGCAGTAGGGATTAGGCCTCAAAACTGGGAGAAATCAAATCCCAGAGAGGAAGAGGGATAACATAAACACAGCTTTCCCAAAAGCCCACCAAAACCTTGGAGCTATTGCTCTAAATAGATGTTCTTTTGATATGCTGGACCCAAGCCTGAGCCTGTATAATGTTTTAGAGCTGCAAAAACTGCTTCAAAATAATTCTACCAGATTCAGTAGAAACATATTTCTTCTCTCTTAGGCGGTTACTTCACGTCTGTTTTGTCTCTGTTAGTGTTGCGCTTAGGAACAGTACAAAAAAATGTGACTTCACGTCCGTTGCGCAACTACTGAAATTTGTCTCAACCACACCCCCAGAACAGGTGCTAAGCATGACAATACTGTACCTGGTGCTGGGGTAGGGTTTTCCCTTGTCACTCTTTGTTCCCGCTTTCTGTTCCGAGACAAGACACTGTGTAGTAACGACTGTCACACAACAAAACATTCGTTTCTCTCAGAAAATTGTGTCTGGGGTTTGTTTGTTACTTTTCAGAAGCAAAATATCGAAAAAGAATTTTCTAAGCCCCCCCCCCAAGGAAAAAGGAAGCTAGACAAATTCAGTGTTTGTCACGGTACAAGACCGTGAGGCAACACTTGTCACGAGACAAGTTATCACGACCATGGAAACACTGAAACATAGACAAAACCATGTGATCGCAACCAACACTGTCACGGTACAAAACTAGTCGTGGAACAAAGAAGGACGTTAAGTAACCGCTTTAGTGCAAATGTGGGGGGATACAAAGCCCAAAATGCTGTGTCAGCATGGGGGAAAAGCTAGAACCACACCATGTTGTTTTAAAAAAAATGACCTCTGTCTATCTTTATATCCAGAGGCTCTTCCCATACTTAGCCTCAGTATTTCCTTGCTTTCCCTAGCAACACCGTTACCCACAAAATTAATCATTCCCAGAATCCTTTATTATAAACTCCTATTTTTCTACCAGCCAACACTCAATACTTTTTGTATCATCTTGTTTGATACAACTTGTAAACCATCCAGAGTTCCAGATTGGAAGATGGGCAGTATAAAAATGAAACAAATATAAATAAATAAATAAATAAAGAATGCAAGCTTTTGAGAACCTTAAAGCTCACCATGTTTGTGACATGTTAGTGCTCATAATCATGGTATTCCATAACTCTTAAGGTTGTTTTCACTCATAAATTCACCTAGCTAGTTTTCTTCCACCTGCAATTATATTCTCCATACCTTATGATTTGCATATTGGGTAGAAGACGTGAAGGAGAATCAAAATAAACTGGAGGATTTTTCAAGAGGCAGCCCTGCTCGCCTCCAGTGTCCTGATGTCCTGACGCTCATCTCTTGGGGATGGATTATTTTGCGAGCAGTTCTCTGCAGTTCAGGAGCAGAGGAGAGGATATAAAATGCCAATTTTTCAGAAAACAGGTCACAGCAGTTCCCAAGGTCTCAAAAACAGGGCAACCTGCCAATTGTTTTCTAAAATGTGAAGCGTGAAAGTGAGTTCATGTCTTTGCCCAGGAATAGAGGTGTGCCAATGTGAAAAAAGAAAAGCTATCAAATATGAACAGAGTGTTGTTGTTGTTGTTGTTGTTGTTTGAACTGTGTACAGGCTGAACTAGAGGGAATACTTTCACATGAGTTCCAGTAGCTTGAGCTTGCTAATTTAAGGAACAAAGATACCCAAGAGGTTTATTCCACCAGCAGGAGCTTAATGAAGCAAACGTTTGGGGATGCTGTTCACATCACATCTGTAAGCTGGCTCTATTTAACAGCTCTCTGAGTCATCTTAGCTTATGCATCACATGGTAACAAAAGAAAGCTACATGTCCGTCAACAGAACAACAACATCACACTACCAAAGCTCCCAAGATTAAAAAAAAATGCAAACATCTCATTCCTATAGCCTTCCTGCAAAAAAGAGGTGCGTAGCTTGGGGGTGCTCTTGGACTCATCCTTGAGCCTAGATGCCCAGGTCACAGCTGTGGCCAGGAGTGCATTTGCACAATTAAAACTAATATGCCAGTTACGCCCGTTTCTTGAGAAACCTGCTCTGGCCACTGTGACACATGCCCTAGGGACATCCTGGCTGGACTACTGTAATGCGTTCTATGTGGGGCTACCAATGGAAAGTCTCAGGAAACTTCAGCAGGTTCAAAATGCAGCAGCCAGATTGCTGACTTGGGTGGGTTACAAAGATCACATTATACCCTACTAAATCAGCTCCACTGGCTGCCAATCAGCTATCGGGCACAATTCAAAGGGCTGACCTTAATCTACAAAGTTCAAAATGACTTGGGTCCAAGCTAACTCAAAAATTGAATCTCACAGTAGAAACCGGCTCCTGTGCTAAGATCATCAGGAGAGCCCTCTCTCCATCCGGCCACCATCATACGTGTGTCTCAGAAGAACACATGAAAGGGCCTTCTCTGTTGTTACTCCCAGACTTTGGAACTCCCTCCCATTGGAGGCCAGGATTTCCTGTCCCTGCTGTCTTTCTGGAAGCAGGCAAAGACCTTCCCTTTCAGGGAACCTTTCCCTGAATGAGGGACTACCTACTATGTGACTTTTATATGGACTACCATGCATGACTACATTGACTGGTTTCAGAAGAACACCAGTGTTTCCCACATTTACTTTCCACCACTCATAATGGATTTTTTTTCTTTTTGCCTGCTCTTTGTAGCTTTAATGTTACCTTTTAATGTTCTAAGATGCCTCTTCTAATTCCCTGTTCTTAATTGAATATGCCTTAAATGTTCTGGACTATATAGAGTCCCTCATTATTGTAAGCCACCTTGGGTCCTTTTCCAAGGAGAAAGATGGGGTAAAATATAAACAAACAAACAAATAAATAAATAAATAAAGGCAAATCTCGCTGTCACCCTCTTTTGCTCTGTGAGTGAGTGAGAGAGAATGAATGAATACCCCCCAAATGCTGGGTAGGAAGGAAAGAGTATCACTATCTTTAGAATTGTTGATGGCCACAATGAAAATGCTGAGAAACTCAAAAGACAATCTAGTCCATTCTCAGAATAGGGCTTTGTCAACAACTGATTAACAGAGATAGCAAAGAAGAGAATTATAACATTTCTAGGTAATTTCTATGGACACCAGATCACTAACAAGGGGAAGCAAATTCTCCCCAGCATCTCCTTTGAAGAAACCAGGTACATAACAAGTTAAGCAGCATCTAATTAGTCCAGTTGTGAGCTCCCTTTTGGAAGCTAAAAGGATGAACAGAAGGACATCCCACTATGCATGGCAGAGTGATCATGTGGAGCAGTGATAATGTAACCACTATGAGATGCTGGTTCAACCCAAAGGCAGGGTTGCAAGTAAGAGATTTGAATCAGAAAGTGCCAGAGAGCTGGAAAGGCCAGAGCTGCTGATGCCACTTAATCTGCTAAGGTCCTTGCCAGCTTGTTCTCAATATAATTCCTATGTGTTTGTCCTGGAGGGATGAATCCATACAGTGAGTTTAGGCATACAGAGCTGAATTGGTGTTTTATTCTAGGAGCTTGAAGATTCTGCATATGGAGCTGACTCTTCTATGTCATGGATACCAAACCCATGTAAGGAAGATATGTTGGATTTCTATCAGAATTTGAATCCAAGAGGACAATGAACGTTACAATTTCTACAAGCAACTTCTGTATTGGTGTTGTTGCCAAGGTTTTGGTGCACAAAACAGTAACATTTTAGTATTGTTATAACTGCTTGTGTAGTCTGTTATGTAACTGTGAAGAAGCAGCAAGTGGTTTTGTTTTGTCAGGGTTCATCAGTAGATGTCAATGTAAACAAATATCCGCTTAGAACTTAATAGTGTTCCAATAGCATAGTCAAATTAGCAGAAATGTTAGCTCTCCAGCACATTAATGGTAATGAAGGGCTCTTCAACAGGGGGGATTTGCTGGATAAGATGTACCTAATTAGTCCTTAATGTTCAGGGGTTTTGCTGATCGTGCAGACCACCAGTATAAGCAGGGATCACCAGTGACAAAAACCATGACAGAATGCACTTTTTTTCTCTGGATCAACCCAGAGGCAAAGTTTAGTACTATACCTAAAAGGACAAAGCATTTGAATTTTTGTTTGTCTTTTTGTTTGTTTCTACATTATTTTGTTTGATTTATTTTTGCTTCTCCATAGGCAAAGCTTGGACTGGCAAAATGAGCTAGAAGAAACAAGCAGCAGTAGTATCCAAGGACCAGTCCCTCTCTCTCTCTTCTTCTCATTACTTACTGCAATTCTAGGGCCAAAACTCAGTGCCTACTCCAGGAGGCCGGGGGGTGGGGGGACCCAGACTGAATCCACAGCAACCCATGTCATAGCACATAACTCCAAGCTGGCCTATACTAAAGAGTTCAAAGTGGCATGCAATCTCCTTTCTTCTGTTCTGGCTTATTTGTTTATGCTACAGGTTTGGACAGTGCACGATCACCCTCTTTTTCTGCCAGCTGTCTGCCCACCTCTTCCCCAGCACCCCCAGCCTAACCCCCCCTTACTCATCCCTTTACTGCTCTACATGATCACCCTTGCTGTTGCATCTTTTGTTTTTATTTTCTCTTTTGCACTTTTGTTACCACTTATGGATGTGATTCCTTTTTTTCTACCACCTATTAAAATCACACATCCAAAAATGTGCATAAACACATTTCATTAAAAAAAACCAAAGGGGTCAGTGAGGGCATAATGCTATGCCAGACTTCCACAGTGACAATGTGCACACTGCCCACACTGAATAATAGCAAAGAAGAAAAACACTTCAACTTGGGTGTGTGTTGCAAGCAAGGTACACCTGCTTGCAGTTCCCCAGCAACAAATACACTTTCTTCAGTCTGTTGCAAAGCTGTGAGTCCAGCCCAGGATACATGTGTGTATTTGTGTCTGCATCATTCCTCCTTTCCTGCTTGCCTCTAAAAGGCAGGAAAGTAGTGGGAGGAAATTATAAATTCCTTGCCACTTTTGCTTCATGGCTGTTTTGGGGCTCCTTGAGAGAGGGCGCTAATAAACTGCAGATCTGGAAGGCAAACAAAACCCTGGAGAAATAAAAGGGGGAAAAGGCAACAGGTGGTACAAACTGGCCCATCTGGAAGAACCAGCAGAAGATTTTTGTTTACACTGCTTATTTAAACCTCTTTCATACGGCAGAAATAGGAACAAAGGATAATGAAGAACAGTCCTTAGCATAATGAAGTGAGACATCTTAGCATATGATGTGTCCTGAGTCAGCTCAGAGAATTGTACATGGACTGTGTGAAGAACGACCAGTATGGATGTCACTTTAACCCACAGACACACATCCCTTCTATACAATGCAATACCAAAGGTCATTTTGCCGTGTTTGCTGAAGTATCACATTGCTGATTGTGACTGAATTTGAGCAAGCAATTGTGAAAGCAAGCTGAAGGGGGGGCAGGTCACCTGTGAACACACCAGGTACCCTCAGGCAAATGCCACTCTCCTCCTCCTTCCACTCCATTGCTATACAGGGGAAACTATTCATGTACCAGTACCCTGTTGGTCTTCAAAACAAGACAAGTTGTCGACAACCTAGAAGAGATATGAGTGATTTCACCCACAGAAACTGGATCAGCTTCCTCGCTTCCATAGACATTAAATTAACAACTCTTATTTCACAGATGGACAGGAGACTTTCAAGAATATACAATACATTTAACAGTACAGATTCCTAAATTTCACTTCAGTTTAGATGTACTGGAAGAGGTTACATTGCACAGTATATGTTTTATTTTTGCATAACATGTCTGACACTTGAAACATAAATGGCCTATAAGAACAGGTTCAGATCTTAACAGCTGCAGCATGTGTAAACAGACTACTATAGAATACCTTACAAGAGTCCTGTATGTGTCTGTACACTCTGAAGAAAGCCCCACTATGGCATATAAATGCTATCTTATACTACATGTGCAGTAACATCAATGTGTCATTATCCTATACACAAATATTAATTTGAGCACATGTAGAATGGCAGTCTCATCATAAAGATGTAGGAAACTGCCTTGCACCAAGTCAGATGCTTGGTTCATATAGGCCAGGACATCAACTTTGACTGGCAAGCAAAAGATAACGATTTCCTCCTCCAGCCTGGAATGCACTGGTATTCCCTAATAATCTTGCATTTGTATAGTAATCAAACTCAACTCTCCTCAGCTTCTGGAACCAGGTGAGGCCAGATGTGTTCAGGATGGTACAGCGGCTTCACTTAATAACTCCTTGGACCCTATTTGTGTGGGATAAAAAGGAGGGTGATCCCAAACCAAGAATATCATCTTCCTTCCATTGGGGCCCTGAATGATCTAGAACACACAGCTTCCATTAAAGAAAGCACAACATGTAAGATCGTCCTCCTAATATAAAAAATTAAATGAGATGCGGCACAGTGGTTAAACAGATCATGCTACTGGTTGCCAATGTTCTACGAGGACATGGCAGTTGATGATGGAGGAGGAGGAGGAGCAGGAGGAGGAGGTTAATAGTATTATAGTCCTAACTTGGCTCACAGTTACCATTCAATCCCAGCAGATTCTGACAGCTAGCTCTAGGTTCACTCAGCCATCCAGAGCTTTACTGACCTTCTGAGGTCAGTACAATGAGTACCCATCTCTCGTGCGGGTGGGGGGAGCCTCAATAATTAAATTATAAACCACACAGAGAATGTTTTAAGCTCTATGGGGCAGTACATAAGCATCACAATTTTGCTTTTGCTTTGCTTTAACTTTGGCCAGCACGTACAAAATTATACCCATAAAGACTGGGAGAAGTACTTTTCAAGGATGTGCAGCAGTTTCAGAATGCCTTCTTGTGTTTCCATTATCAGAATATTTGATATACTAAGCTCCTAATATTGCATCAGTGGTCCCATGCCATTTTCCATTTCTATTTTTCTCATCTCCAAATGAACACAAAGCCTCCTATAGAATCTAGAGGTGCAACTCTATGTTCTACATTTGATGATCACTATAAAATATTCCAAAAACAGGAATACCTATTAATTAAGTCATGATCAGGAAAGGATCTGATAATTCACATAAACCACTTTTAGAAGTACTGTACTCTATAAAAAAAAACTTTCCATAAAGGCAAAAACAGAACCTATAATGCACCACAAGCACTTATCAGAAAATTGTAATGTTCCAGTCTACAAACGGACCACTGCAGAGTATGTTAAGTATATCCAAAAATACTGGCCTAGTTCCAACTGTGGTCACAGCAATAAAACTCACACAATTGTGGACTTACCAATTTGTCATTGACTCAGACTCTGCTGTACTTAGATTAATAATTAAATTTAGGCCATTTATCTAGGCAGCTAAAGCAGGAAAAACACTATAATGAAGGGGCAAAAAAACCATACTTCCTTATACGTGTACTATGACATCTGTGAAAGCCACAACAAGGAAGTGGCTTCAAATGGTAATTTTTGATCAACAGTATTTCAGGAAAATAAAGCCAAGCATCCTTTCACTGCAGCGAAACTCAATTGCAAACATGCATTACTGTCCTTTTTTAAAAGTACAGTTTTCTTCTGAATCCCTTTCAAATATCAAACAAAAATATCAAAAGTATATATACAATATAAACTGCTCTCTTGCATCCATATTTTGCCTCACATGATTACTAATGGAAATTATATCTGTATATATAAAACTTAATTACAATGTGAACTCTTTCTGAAAATGCCTTGTAGTATTTCCCAATAACTTGCCAGGTAAAATTTTATTTCACATAAAAGTATAATCTCATAATCTCAGGCACTCATAAAAACACCATCATCAGGTCAATAGCATAGCATGTCTAACAACAGTCTGACAATTTTAGATCTGAAATTGAGGCCATCTGATCGGATCTGGACTCCAGTTCTGGTAGCTCCGTCCTGGCTATCCCCAGTGTGGCACCCCCTCGATCTCTTTGGCTGGTTCAATTTGGGCCTGTAACACCAGAAGAGCCTCCAGGGCTCCGGAGCATTGCAAACCGGTGACTTCTCCACTTGACCTTTGACCTTCCTGGTTAATCAATATCTCTGGGAGGAGCATGCTGGAATGGGCTTTCCCGATTATTAATACCTTTTTCAGGGAGGGGATATTCCCTGACCACTTAAAGGTGATGGCTGTGAAGCCCATTCTGAAAAGACCCAACATGGCTCCGGACAATCTGGCCAACTATCGTCTGACTGCCTTTGTTCCTTTCCTGGGCAATGAGATTGAGTGGTCGCTGCCAAATGGCTCCAGATGTTCCTAGAGAATGATAATGTCCTGGACCCAATCCAGTCTGGGTTTATGCCACATTTCGGGACTGAAACAGCCTTGGTCAGTCCTCCTCGATCTCTCAGTGGCTTTCGATACCATTGATTACGGTATCCTCCTGGACAGGCTATCGGGGGTTGGAATCAGTGGCTCAGCCTTGTGCTGGCTCTGATCCCTCCTTGGGAGTCATGATCAGTGAGTAAAGCTGGGGTAGGAGCTGTCGGCCCCTTGGACCCTCACTTGTGGGGTGCCCCAGGGGTCGGCAATCTCCAATTTACACTTATCTGAGGCCAGTGGGGTTAGCTGTCATCAGTATGCTGATGATACACAACTCTATCTCTCCTTTTCCACCTGTGCAGTGGAAGCTGTTCAGACCTTGGAGCATTGCCTGGCCGTGGTCATAGAGTGGACCAGGACCAATAGACTCAGGTTGAACCCCGATAAGACTGAAGTTCTGTTCTTTGTACTGGATCTGGCCTTCTCCTTGGAGTCACAGGTGGCAACCATTTTCAAGTTGGCTTTTTACCAGCCTTGGCTGATCACCCAGATTCACCCAGTTCTGGACGAGGACTCCCTAAGGTCAGTCAGGGGATAAGAGGGCAGGTCCTCTTGTGGAATGAGAACTGGTTGAAATCCAGGAAACAAAGAGTAGGTGTCAATGGGCAATTTTCACAATGGAGAGTACTACTGTATTTTTTTACCCAGCATGTTGTTAGTCTGTGGAACTCCCTGCCACAGGATGTGGTGATGGCATCTGGCTGGATGCCTTCAAAAGGGGGTTGGACAAATTCCTAGAGGAAAAGTCCCTCACAGGCTACAAAGTTCAAACCATGATGAAGATGTGTAATCTCCAGGCTTAAAACCAAGGGACTTCAAGGGCCAGATGCAGAGGAGTGGTATCAGGAGACAGATATCTAGTCTCATGCACTCCCAGACGCATCTGGTGGGGCCACTGTGAGATACAGGAAGCTGGACTAGATGGGCCTTTGGCCTGATCCAGCATGGCTCTTATGGTCTTATGTTCTTATGTGCATTCATTGGTGATATCTAGGATTAATTACTGCAATGCACTCTGTGTGGGGCTTTTCTGGGCCTGGTGTGGAGATTGCATTGGGTACAGAGTGCAGCAGCAAGGTTGGTTGTTTCTGTGAGTAGGTATGCCTGCATCCTGGTCCGCCTGCATTGGTTGCACATTGCATTCCAAATCAGGTTCAAGGGTATTTGTTTTGGTTTACAAAATCCTCCACGGTTTGGTTCCTCATTATCTAGTGGAGCGTATCTCCCTCAGATTGATAACTGCCCATCCCACAAGGGCTTCCCAGGCACTCACCCTTCGGGTAGCCACTTTCAGAGAGGCCTGTGAAGTTTTAATGCGGGATCATGCTTTCTCTATGGCCATCCCATCGCTTTGGAATTTGGAATTTACACAAGCTCTGGGTATATAAGTCACAAATAAAGTAAAAGTGAACAGTGCCTATGGATATGATCTGGCAACAGAAAGCAAAGTAAAAACAAAGCTGGACGTTACCTAAAGAGCTGAAAGAATAAAAGTAGAAGAGCAATGTTAGCCACAAGAAAAATCCCCAAATCCCTAAGTAGGCAGCTACTTTTATTAGCTGAAGAAAGGGGACCAAAACGTGCACAATTTTTCAAGACCCTCCGATCTGTTCATCAGGCAAGCTGGGAAGGAGGGGGGAGGTTGTCTTGATGCTTAGCTTAAGAGGATAGGTGGAAAGCAATAACCAACACATATAAAATCCACATAAAGGAGACTGGAGTACAGAGGCAGAAAGGCAAGTGGGGATCATTACAGATGATCCCACAGACCGCCAGCTCAGCAGACAATATTTTCAGTTCAGCCAATATGTTCAGCACCAATATATTCAGTAAGTTTGTGTGATCTTCTTTATAGACCAGCCCAGATGGTGGGTCTATAAAGAATGAAAAGCATTGTGAGTACACTTGAGCATCCCTTCCCCAATAGATCACATCTGGATAATCCTTCACATCCAGAAGGAAAATGACCCAGCAGTCCTTATAGGTCCACATATGACATTTATGTCTAACATTTTAATTTGTTTATAATTTTTACCTTTACTTCATCTGCATCCAGAATGTTGAACTACACAATGCTCTGATCGGAATAAAGAAGAAAAGACAGAAGAAAGGTGCTGAACATGAAAAGAACAAAAGGTCCCGGGGCTAGCAAGGAATGAAGCAGTAGAAACTTTGGTCCAATGAGAAGGGTCATCATCCAAGACTCACAGTGCTTTTCATGACTTCAACAGTCAACTCTAATTGGCTTAAACCACCACAGAACAGCCCTTATGCTGGGCAAGGGAGGCATTCAACACCATTAACTGGAACACAAAGCTGATATGATGTTTCCATATGGCTGATCTGAGCTCAACCCAAAATATAATACCTCTTCTAAAGTGTTTAATTTGAAAGGCCATCAAAGAAACTGCAGACCAATTTTACATAACTAGCAAGAAGAGAGTAGCATGTGGGGTGCCACAGGGTTGACTCATCCCGAGTTCAATATTTCAGGTGGTGCAGTCCACCCTCCTTCCCTTTCTTCGGCCCTAAGAGTATTAAGTCCCTAAAAGTATTAACCTTTTCCATGAGTTTTGTCTTCATGTGAAGTGCATAAAGTATGGCAGTTTAGATATTTTTACTTCTAGAGAGAATTCAGACTGTATTTGATCAAGAATGTGCTTGTATATCTTTCTGTTGGTCCACCCTACCAACAAAGCTCTCCTCACAACACCTCATCTAAAATGACGGTATAATTATACGGCAAGAGAAATTGCTGTGAAGATGCACTGGGGAATTTGGATTTCCCCTGTGCAACTCCATGTTAATGTTAACCAGGCACACAGGGAAGATGAAATAGGCTAAAAAGTATTGTCTGCATCTTATTAACTGGGCTTTTCTGTAGCCCTGCAGGAGATGCCATTGCAGAACTATCTTTAAAATATGTTTAACCAATAGCCTCCTATCATTTCCTCCCCTTGTTCTCTCTCTCTCTCTCTCTCATTTGCTTTCTTTCTGGTGTTGAGGTGTCCTAGCACAACAGTACCAGCAGCAAGCTCTTTTTAACAAATAGAAAACATGAGAAGAAAATGAGATGAAGAAATGCATGATTTATAAAGATCTAGCCCTCCCAGGCTGGATCTTTGCCCCACACACCATCACACCAGTCACAGTACACACTTTTCTGAGTCAGTTCAAGTGCACACACCATCAGATCTGATATGAATGGATACACTGAGGTGGGGGTGAGGAGAAGAGGTCTCAATGGCAGAGGGAAAACTACAGATGGGGTGTGTGGGATTCTGGGCTGATCTGCACACTCTTATATGTCATGAGATCAACATAAACTGTGAATCACACCATCCCAATTCAGTAGTTTTCCACATTTTTTGGTCAAAGTAGTCACAGCCTGAATCAATTTTTCTGTATCAGCTTTCTATACTGTCCAGCTTTCACATCCATAAATAATAATTGAGAATATGGCTTCTGGTTCCAGCTACACAACAGCAAGACAACTTGATAAGTGCTCCAGCTTATCAAGTTGAATTCCTTCAGATACAAGGACCCTAATAAGGGTAAAGTTTCCTTGGAAGGGAAACAAAGAAGAGGCAGCAACTGTAGACCATACTTTATGGGTTTCAGCACCTTAGGCCATTATTCACCTTAAGGCTATTGATACTGTTGTCTACCTAACAAGCCTATTCAGGCCATTGTTCATTTTATGAAGCTATTTCAGACCAGGGTGACAAAAGGTCAAAGCAGACTATAAGATGGACTCACAACTAAGGTCGTTACTTCACGTCCATTTTGCCGCTGTAGATATTGCGTGAGTACTGGTATAAAAAATCCATACCCCACGTCCGTCATGCTTCAAAAGAAATGCGACCATGCCCCCCGAAGCGTGACTCGGTGCAACAAACTTGTACCTGGTCCTTGGGTGCTCTTTTTCCTTGTCACTGTTTTGTACCACTTCTTGTACCAGTACAAGAGACCGTGGAGGACCACATATTCTGCAACATATGCTATTTGCCTTGCACAATCCTGGCTTCATGTTAATTATTTTTTTAACAAGTACCAAGCAGCATATTGATAAGGCTGTGAAGTTAGCAGGGCTGAATACTTAATAATCACAGCAGTAAACACTGAAAACCTTTGTTGCGCTGCACATACGACCTCCTCCGCCAGGTGTCATATGGGAGCACATTGATGATGACGTGTTTATGACCAAGAATTTGCGATTGAAACAAGCGGGCACTTGGGGGCAATATTTCAGACTGATGAAGCAGTTTGGATGAGCAGCAAAACATTTCTATCTCTCAAGAAAAAGAAGTCCAGTTGCCAGGGCTCAACTTCCAGACCCCCTACTAAATTTTTTTTTTTAAAAATCCAGGCAATTCTACTCCTAAGGGCCTGCTTCAAGGAGCTGTATGGTTTGCGTCCAGGCAGTGGCGTAGCTAGAGTTTGGAGCGACCTCTCCCCCCCCACACACACACAACTGTATCTCACCCACCCAGCAAGGGGGGAGGCAGATCCTGGGGGAACAGTGGGGGTGGGGAAGAAGGGTCTCTCCTTCTCATGCCCTCTTTGTGGGTCTCCTTTCCAGTTAAGGCTCTCCTGTGCAAACTGCACAGCATGCGGATAGCACCAAGCAGGCAATTCCCCCCCCCCCCAAGGATCACCTCCATAGCATGCTTCCCCCCTCCTTTTCCCTGGCTAACTCTTAGCGGTGGTTAGCCTGGAGAAAGGAGGAGAAGGAAGCAGGCGATGGGATTTTTCTCCACCCAAGCAGCACCTCTGTCGCATGCTTCCCTCTCCTCCTTTCCCAGGGTTAATGATCGCCAAGACTTAGCGGAGATGGGGGTAAGGAGGAGGGGAGCTATCATCAATTGGTGCTTCTTGGGGGGGAGGATCACCTGTTTCCCTCTCCTCCTTTCCCCCAATGAAGGATCGCCAAGCCTTAGTGTGGTGAAAGGAGGCCTGCTGGTGGTATGGCACATGGCTTCCTCCTCCTGCTCCCCCTCCAGGCGCCCCCAGATTGCTATGTGCCCCGGGGCAAATGCACTCTTCCGTCCCTCCCTAGTTACGCCAGTGCATCCAGGGACAACCAAGTCTCACCCCCAAAATTAAAGCTGTAAATGTTGAAATTGGAAGATCACCCTGTGTCTGTGGATGTCGATTGTTAGCCACAAAAGTTCATAGTGAAATAAATCTGCTAATCCTTAAGGTGCCACAATATAAAAAATATATATTTTAAAGTAACAAGTATTTTTTAAAACATACCATTCTAGACTCTGGATATACAGAATATAGCATGTTTCCTAATATTTCGGCAACATGACATTAACAGTATCCATTTAACAAATGCCTCAACTCTATTTTCAGAAATAGTAAACTTTTGCTTGTTATAGGTCTCTATTACAATTTTCTGAACTGCTTTTAATACAGAAATGTGACCTGTTTGGAATTAGGTGGAAACACAGCTCCCCAACATATATTTAACATTTGACATTTGACAACTGCTTCTTTCATACACTTTAAAATGATTTATTTATCCTTATTCTGACACGGTGAAAACTAGCTATGAGAAAGCTGCAAGCACCAGGCATCTTGCTATGCCATTTGCATAGTTCCCTTAGAAGAGGATATCTTGTACATGGTAAAGGAGTAGGTTACCCAGTGTGAAGGTACCATGCCTATTAAAGCCATAAGGCGACACAGCATGAAGAATTAATTCTCTGCTTATATCTGCCCTTGCTACTTTTCATATCATTCTGGCCCACACTGTTCCAATTTTCTCGTATGCCTATGGTTCTAAATTGGAGGCTTGGAGTTATTTTCTTTGTATTCAACATCAGTTGTGTATATTTTCACCTCTAAAATGCAAAGATAGGAGTAGAAGTTTAAAGGCCAGTGTAATAGATGCTTTAAGGCTCTGGTCAGTGCACTAGGAATCTATACAGTGAAGACACCAGGTACATATATCTGTGGAGATTCTCAGTCATCAAGGTGAGCTTATGCAGGAGTTGTGTCATGGCAACTGGACCTCTTGTGGAATTGAAACATTTTGCTACTCATCCAAGTAGCTTCTTTAGTCTGAGGAAAGTTGGTATGAGGCTTTCAATTTATAGTTTACCTTGGTTTCATCCCCACCCCCCTGGTTTGAATAGGCTGATTAAATGAACAATGGTCTGGGGTGTGTGAAAGTCACACCTCTGCAACCCTTCCCAACACTTATTAAGGAAGGGCCGTTATCAGTGGCCTTTTTAGTGGAGGTGTGAAGTGGTTCTGATGGGTCTGGGGATTAATGAAAAGGCAGCATGATAAATAGGAGACAGAGTGTGCCTAAGTCCTCCACTCCTGTTGAGAGAGGGGTTTTCTATACACACATGAATGGCTTCCCTGAGTCCTCTCTCAAACCATCTATCCTATCTGTCTAATATGTTTACATCCTCATCCTTGAATGAGTGTCCCTTATCCTTCAAATGAAGGTAAACTGCTGATCTGGTCCTGAGCTCTTGCCCCTCCTGTGCTGGGCTATCCTCCTGTTTAGTTGCTCTTTAGTTTCTGCAATGTAGGGTACGTATTTGCTCCACAGAGGTTTAAGCACCTTGAAAGAGGTAGAGAACCAGACAGACTGCCGGTGCAAGACTAATGATGCATGAGACAGCAGGTTTTCTAGAGAGATGTAAACATTTTTATAAACATACTGGAAGATTATAAGAGGCCAGTAATGGGATGAAGATATGTTCTTGTGCCATTTTCTGTGACAGGATATGCAAAGAACTGTTAGTGAGGAAGCAACCTATGCTATTTGGGAGGTAAAGGATTATGATGAAACTGACCTATGAACACGAACCGCCCCCAGCCCCACTATATCTACAGTTTATACTGTCACTGTGTGCCCAGTTACATGGTTTTGGTGGTGGTAAGGGGCTTCTACTGCTTGAGAGCAGTCACTGAACCAATTGGGGACAGGCCAGTAGCAAAACAGCTCTGTAGGTAACCTCTGAAGGTCTGGATGTGACTAATTTCAAAGGATGAATGAGCTTTGGTAATTATTATGATATTCAAAAGGCTTGCAACCCAAAATAAGTGAGCAGGGGAATCAAGCAGATAATTTTACATTTTGAGTTTAGAAGGCCGGAGCAGAATGCAGGGGAGTCCAGTAATCAGGGGAGGCTAGTCCAATCTTTTTTCTGATCTTGGTCCCTTTGATTATGAATTATAAGCACATAACATTTGTTCAAATAGAGTAAGGGTCTATGCTTGTGCCAGTCTGATGCTTGCAAAATACTGGATCTGATGTATATATATGAAGGCACAAGATGGGTAGATTCAGAACTATTTATTTAATTTTAGGAGCAGTCAGTGGCTTTCCTTGGGGAAAATGTTATTTCAGTGTGCATAGTTCTGCTTATTTCCAACCACAAATGGCATCTCTTTACTAGGTAATGGAAAATAAATATAGAAGTAGTATAAGTATAGTATTGCTGAGGGGTATAGGGAGAGCCTGGTTCGGTTATTTTATCCAGACATGCAAGGATGTTTGAATTTATTTATTTAATTAATTAATTTATATAACGCTCCATCTAGCTACACAGCTACTCTGGGTGGTATGGAAATGCTGAGTTCTAGTAGTTATTTATTGTTCACTAGTGTCAAAACAAGTCTTTCCAAGTTATCTTTGATCACCACCATCACTACCCAGGGTTTTTCCATGGTGGCAGATTCAGCTGCCAGCAATTTCTCAGTTTTGGTCCACTCTCAGTGATAACACATGCTGAAAACAGACTAAACCAAAGTAATCCTACCCCCCCCCCCACACACACACACAAAAGCAGAAGCGGAGCAGGTAGGAACACTTGGGGAACCATTTGGTTTCCTCCAGCAATTATGTCATGTGGTCGACAGAAAAAAAAATCAGTGAACTAATCCATCTCACAGTAGAGCAAAAAGTAGGCTAAATGGCTGCCCAACTGCACTCTGATTGGTGTTCACAGAACTACCAAATCTGAATTTATATGTAAGGGGGAAATTGCCAAAGTAATTCAAAGAATGAGGAGACCCCTAAGAAAGAAGTCACCAAGAATCAAAACTCCCCAAAAGGTTTGGTTGCTACTTAAAACCACAGGAAAAGAAGCTTGGCATGAATGCGAACCACAGGCCAAGAAAAGTACATCAAAGCCGTGTGTGTGTGTGTGTGTGTGTGTGTGTGTGTGTGTGTGTGTGTGTGTGTGTGTGTGTGTGTGTGTGTGTGTGTGTGTGTGTGTGTTGTGTCATTACAGTCGTGACCAATAGAGATGGGCACAAATTTAAAAAATGGCATTTTCGTTTGTCGTTTGGAGGGTCCGGTTCGGTTCGTTTCCATTTTTCGCGAATTTTTGCAAAAAAATCGTTTTTGTTTTCGTTCGTTTTGTTACCATTTTGTTACCATTAATTTTGATTTTTTTGTGATTTTTTTAGCATTTTAAGCAATTCACTCACATTGCAGTAACGGAAACGAAACGCACGACAAAATTTCCGGTGTTTCTGTTCGTTTCATTTCATTTTAGAGACAAAATTCATTTGTCGTTTCGTTGCATAACAAAACAAAAAAACAAAAACGGAAACAAAAATTGTTTGTTTCGTGCCCATCTCTAGTGACCAACCCTTCATGACTCCAAATATAGTTAATGAATAATGCCAATCAGTTATTAAAGAGAAGTAAGCTTCTTTCAGAAAATCAATATCTCATTGAAATTAGGAAAGGGAACTGAAAATAAAGCCATCTTCCAGTAGTCATAAGTGTACTTGCAAGAAGCAAGTGAAAACTCTTGGTTTGGGCTCTTCTCTTTGCGGTGAATAAGGCAAATATAGTGTATTGCTATCACCAAGATCTCAGCAATATGCTACAAAAGCAAAGGGAGGAGACCATTTCCTTGACTCTCCTATTTGTAGATGGTGTGACTCACAAAAAAGCAAGGAGAAATGACATTTTCTAACAAACTATTGAGGATCAAGATAGCTCTCCCATAAGTCTACCTGACTACATCAAATTTAGAGAGGTGCAAATGTGCAGAGCATCAAAAGAAGACAATAAGCATTCTGTTTGGCATTTCTGGACTTTTAACACTGCTGTGTTTGTGCATGCATAGACACGTGTGTGTATACGTGCAGTAGATTCTGATAAAGGGATATAAATTTAATCTGGAAAGAACTGTAAACTGAATGAGGGTGGTACCAATGCCAGCAGATACTGTAATAAGAAAGGTCTGTCCAAGTAGGAAAACATATTTCCTTCCTCTGTTGCTGCTCTGCCAATCTGATGGGGGACTGAATGAGAGTAAGGAAATAATAATAATAAGGACCCAGCAATAAAATGATTTAAACCAGCCTAGGACTAAATCTCATATATGTAAGAAATGAAAAATGAAAAATGAAAATTGGAAGACAATTTAGGATAAGGAAAGAATGTTGGAGCATATTACCCTGGTCCCTAATGGCCTATGTCACCTAAACTCTACCTACCTACCTACCTACCTACCTACCTACCTACCTACACACACACACACACACACACACACACATACACCATCTTTACTAGAATATATATGAAGTAATTGACTGAGCGGGTGAAACTCGTTTCAATTGCTCCAGATTGGGAAAAAGAGCAAAAGCAAAGTGTGATACAGTATTTGTATACCAGGCATGTTCAACAGGCAGATCACGATCTACTTGTAGATCACAGACGGGGCAGAGGTCTATCATAGTGGAACTGGAAAAGGTGCAGAAAAGAGCGACTAAGATGATTACTGGGCTGGGGGACCTTCCTTATGAGGAAAGGCTAAAACATTTGGGGCTCTTTAGTCTGACAAAAGGTGCCTGAGGGGGGATATGATTGAGATGTACAAAATTATGCAGGGCATGAGTAAAGTGGATAGAGGGATGCTCTTCGCCCTCTCACAAAATACCAGATCTAGGGGACATCCACTCAAATTGAGGGTTGGAAGACTGAGAACAGACAAAAGAAAAAAATTTACACAGCATGTTAGTCTGTGGAACTCCCTGCCACAGGATGTGGTGATGGCATCTGGCCTGGATGCCTTCAAAAGGGGATTGGACAAATTCCTGGGAGAAAAGTCCATCACATGTTGCAAGCCATGATGGAGATGCGTAATCCCCAGGATTAAAACCAGGGTACTTCAAGGGCCAGATGCAGAGGAGTGGTATCAGGAGACAGATATCAAGTCTTGTGTGCTCCCAGAGGCATTTGGTGGGGCCTTTGTGAGATACAGGAAACTGGACTAGATGGGCCTTTGGCCTGATCCAGCATGGCTCTTTTTATGTTCTTATGTTCTTAGATCACCAGCCCCACTTGGCTCCATCTCTCTAGCAGCTTGCCCTGTCAACTAGGAGAGAGCTCATGCTGGCAGGTCATCTGCCAACGGCTTGCCACCACTGCTGGTCCTTTGCCTGTCTTTTTTCTTTGCTTGTTGTTTTCATGCCAACAGTTTGTGAGTGCCCCAGGGGACCGCCACTTGTGCCCCGCCACAAGACACCACAGGCCCACCTCAGAATCACCCATTCCTGCCCCCGCCCTAACAACCCTTAGAAGTGTGTTATATAACAGGCAATATCCATTCATCTAGGCCTTACCTGAATACACTTACTGTATTAGTTGTGTCATTGGTCACTTTATAGTTTGCTTTCATTAAACATTTTCGGCAGACAAAACAAAGTATCGAGAATTTGGTGATTTTGGTGGGCTTTTCCAATTTTGTTCTAACTTGCCTATGCCTTGCCTTTGAATTGGTTCAAACCACTGTGACTTTTGCTTGACTCTGCAAATTTACTTTGCCTACTTTGCCTTCATTCTACACTGCAGTTTTATTTCACCTTGGCTTTGCATTGATTCTACACTGTGTGCAGAATTTATTAAATCGTGTGTAGTGGTATTTGAACTTGTTTGGTGGTATATGATTTTATCTTGTTTGCTGGAAAGGTGTTTCAGGTTATGATTGTTTGGTGGTATTTGAATATTGGTGCCAGTATGATGAATTCTTATTTTTACTTTTAGATGTGATCAGATTCAGCCAGAGAGGAGCAGATTCAGCCAGAGTTTACACTAAGTTAGCAGATTTGGCCTTCTTACATTCAGCCACCCCAGTATAACGAAGATGAGTGTTCCAATGAAGAGCAAAGTCTACCACTTTCATTATGAAAAATTAAAAATAGCTACTCAGCAACAGTTGATGGCGAAGCCAAGGTCACAATCATTCATAGTATCCATCAAGGTTAGCAACCTGATCGCAAAGAAATGCAAACCTTTCACTGAAGGGGAATTTGTAAAAGATTGTTTACTTGAAGCAAGCTGCCAATCTTTTTGAAGGATTTAAAAATAAGAAATCGATCACAGCTGCTGATAAAGATGTACAATTGTCAAGAAACACCATTGTGCAGCAAATAGAAAAGATGTGTGAAGACACAACTGAACAATTGTTGGAGGGTGTTTCAAATTGTGTTGCTTTCTCACTCCAACTGGATGAATCTACAGACATGAGAGACATAGCCCAGTTACTAGTTTTTATCTGGATGCTTTTTAAAAGACTTCATTGTTAAAGAAGAACTACTTGGAATTAATTCTATAAACGAGGAACTACCAGTAAGGAAATATTCAGTTCTTTTCATTCTTTTGTGACAAAGTGTAATCTTCCATTACATAGACTTGTTTCCATCACTACTGATGGAGCAAGAGCAATGACAGGTGAGGTTAAAGGTTTCATAGCCCTCTGTGGACAGCATGATGACTTCCCAGATTTCCTTTCTTACCACTGCATCATTCACCAGCAAGTTTTGGCAAGAAAGAAACTCAATACAAAGACTGTCGTGGGCATCACTTTCAAAATTTTAAATTCAGTTCACGGAAGATCACTTCAAATACTGCTTTTCAATCTTACTCTTGATGACGGGGCAGCAGAAATTATTTTGCACACAGATGTAAGGTGGCTAAGTAGGCACACATTTCTGCAAGGATTTTGTGATTTGCTGAATGAAATCAGAAGTTTTTTGAAGGAGAGGGGAGATGACAAAGCAGAGTTGGAAGAGGAGGAGTGGTTATGTGATCTGGCATTTCTCAATGACTTTACAGGCGAACTAAGTGATATGAACCTTGAACTACAAGGTAAAAACAAATGCATTGGTAAGATGATGAGTACAGTTTCATCCTACAAGAACAATTTTGAGCTAATGATTACTGACTTTGCAAATAACACTTTTGATCATTTTCCTAATATGCAGGACCATCTGGGACAATATCCAAAATCGTTTTTCAGAACGAGAAATATGTGTCAGAAATCTGTTCTGTTATCCAGGAATTCGTAAACTGATTCTGTGACTTCCCAAAAACTGGAACAGTTGTGGAGTACTTGTCATACCCATTCAAAGTAGATGTGGACATTAAAGAAACTGCAGCTGCTATCAGTAAGAATTACTCATCTCTCGAAAATGAAATATTATTAACCCTTAAAGTGACATTTTTCTCAAGACTCGTGCTGAGCAAGAATAGTTTTGGAAGCTAGTGGCTAGAGACAAATTTCCCAACTTGAGAAGATGCAGTGAAGCTGTTTTGGTTCAACTTATATGTATGAATCTGCATTTTCCCATCTGAAAATGACAAAGAGTACACAATGTTCCAACATGACAGATGAACATCTTGAGGATACCCTGAGACTGGCCTTCATGCAAGTCACCCAACTTCAAAAAGCTGTTGGACGAACTGCAGGCTCAGACGTCTCACTAATGAGCAAGAGCAAAATATTAAAGATTGTGCAAGATCAGCCTGGATCAATACTCAACCTAAATTTAACACAAATTACCCAATAAAAGTTAGAGAAAGCTATTAAGACAGTTAAAGTTATTACTCAATAAAACATTAAGAAAAATGTACTTTCCATTTTCCCTCACAGTTCTTACTTGGTTTTTGTCTCTTTGTTTTGTTCTTGCTTAATTTGTTTAGCAGCTGATCATACCCAAATAAATGACTGAAGGTTCATTAAAATGGGGGGGGGAATCAACCATTTCACCATGCAATCAGTGAAAAAATACTATTAAATCCACCCATTTTATAAGCAGAGCAAATATCTCTGTGTAAAACACTAATGTGCCAAAGCAGTTACCTTCAATACTAGAGTGAAACTTGAAACTAGATTTGCTATGCAAAAAAAGATTATTGTATTTCCTTCATTCCCAAGAGAAACATGTGCAAGGAACAGTAGCACTGAACTCCATTCCGATGTTGCCTGCCCCAGATTCATACACAAGGATACCAGAATTCATTCACATGCCAGATTAGACAGGGGGAGCCATGGGACTATAATCACAATGTTTACAATATAGATACTGTGTGCTATACTTTATGCACACAAGCAGGGAGAGAGAGGAGAGGAAGGAGAGAAAAAGAGGAGAAGGGAGGGATTAAAATTGGCTATAAGGAGAGAGTACAGAGACAACTCCTAGTTCCTTGAGCTCCTTGCCCTCGGAAGATGAAACGTCAGGAAGAAAAATTTCCAGAACACAGCCAAATAGCCCGAAAAACTCACAACAGCAATCAGATCAGAGCTGTGAAAGCTTTCGAGAATACATCAGCTATAAGGATCTTAGAACGAGATGTGGAGCACCTCGAAAGCTTTTTTATCCAAAAGCGGTTATGGCTCTGAATGCAGGCAAATGTACGTTCTGTATAAATGCAGAGTATGTTTGTGGTATATTCCTCTGTATGGATGGTCCTGATGTAGATCTTTTTTTAAAAAAATTAAATTTTGTTGTTCTGTATAGGACAATGACAATAAAGTTTTATCTTATCAAAATTGATTCCTTGAATAAACTGGGCCTGAAATTGGTCCTTGGGAACCACAAAGATCTGGTTTTCCCCAGTTCTTATGCTAACCTCACCAACAAATGGCCAAAAGGAAGTGAAAAACTTCCCAGGGCCAAATGTATGTCTCTCTTTTCACACATCCTCAGAGGAAAGCACTAAGGAGCGATCTGAGGGAAGCAGGCTAAGCCAGGGAGGCATGCATGAACAGATGGACAGCTAGGCTGTGTTCACACATTCAAAATGTCTCTCCAGTTTCCCTCATTGATCTCTCATGTTGGTTTGGCTGGGGGTTCAGATTTTGCACAATGCACTTTCTACCTTGCATTGCCCCCACCTCACCACAAAGTGTGTTGAATCTACAGCAAATCCTGCCAATTGGATACCCACTACTTTTTAAAATTTAAAACTTTTGGTTTGGGGTCCTGTGTGAACTCATGGCTCTGGAATATTTCTTTTTATGTTGCCTTTACAACCCTCCTAACTTTCAGCTGCTGCCTTTTATTGCCCCCATTCTTCTGTATCAGAGAAACCAGAGAAGAGAGAAGAGAAGAGAATATGGGGTGGTTTGAAACACACAGACATCTGGCCTCACCAGTCCTTCATCATGATGGGCAATGTAGTAGCTGGCTGGCTCCTTGCCATTGATGGCAACATATCAGGAGAGAAGGCATCAGCATCTAAAATCTGTTTGGACAGCATTGACATTTCATCAACCAAAATGTCTCTATATTAATTTTTTTAAAGGGGTGCAGGTGTAACAGGAAATGACATTTGTGAAACCAGTATGTCGTGCATTAGATGCGTGATCAAAGCACAGCAGATCATTTCCCATTCTACAAAGTGAGAATGACCACAGAGGTTTGAACCCTTGCCACACTATTATTGGTCACTAGTACCACTCTGTTCTGCTCTGGTCAGACCCCATCTGGAATACTGTGTCCAGTTCTGTGCACCTCAATTTAAAAAGGTTGTTGACAATCCTGAACAGGTCCAGAGGAGGACGACCAAGATGACTGAGGGTCTGGAAGAAATGTCTTATGAGGAACAGCTTAGGGAGCTGGGAATGTTTAGCCTTACAAAAAAAAGGCTGAGAAGGGATATAATAGCTATGTTTAAACATTTGAAAGGATGTCACATTGAAGAAGGGACTGGTTTGTTTTCCATGGCTTCAGAGACTAGGACACGGGGCAATGGTCTCAAACTACAGGAAAAGAGATTCAATTTAAACATTAGGAAGAATTTCATGACAGTTAGAGCTGTTCGGCAATGGAATATGCTGCCACGGAGGGTGGTAGAGTCTCCTTCTTTGGAGGTTTTTAAGGCGAGGCTGGATGGCTATATGTTGGGTGTCCTGTGATGGGGATTTCTGCATGGGAGGGGGTTGGACTAGATGGCCCTTGAGGTCTCTTCCAACTCTATGATTCTATGCGAGAAAGTGGAGAGACATTCTGGTTGTGTGAACATAGCGTTGGTTGAGAGTTAGGAGAACTTCAGAGAAAATGAAGCATGCTACTGCAGCAGCAGAAAAGAGAAAGAAATGAGAGTGGAGAGAGATGTAAAATTACATGTATTTATTTATTTATTTATTTTATATATATATATAATTTATTATACTGGCTAAAATCACTTTACTGGAAAACACCATTGTTTAGTCGGCTGGCCTAGGGGGTAGTGGTCTGAGTTTGTTTGTTTGTTTGTTTGTTTGTTTGTTTGTTTGTTTTTATACCACCTGTCTTCTGGAGGAACTCTGGGCAGTTTGCAGCAGTAATATAGATCTACTAAAAAAAACAAAAAATCAAAAATCAAACATATAGCGTAAAAATTAAAATTAAATAACAAAATAATAAAATAATCAGGCAAGATGGCAGCTTATGTGTTACCCAAAACAAAACAAAACAAAACAAAAAAATCAAAACTAAACATATGAGCAAGCATGCAAGATAAATGCAAGCTTTAGGGAAACAATGCAATTTTAATTTGCTATGGACTTGTTATATGGCAGGATATTAAGTTCTGTTGCCTTTTCCTTTCTGCTAATAAATTTTTTAGCTAGACTCCTTGTTTGGGTGAAGTGTCCAGAGAAACCATGGCTTAGTATTGTCCAACAGATTAAACAACCCATGTGACACTGGTCATAATCGTATTAACGTTAATATGACATATGCATCTTGTAGCCTTGCTATTACCCAACCATAACTACCAAGAGGCTTTTGAACATGCACAGGGAGCTAATGGTGTTATGGTAGCAAAAGGGGGTAGTGGCAGTGTAAAGGGGGACAAGAGAGTAGCACTCCTCAGCTTGACTATAATGATGCTGGTCAGTGTACAGTAGGACCCCTGCATCCACTGATTCAGTTATCCATGGTTGGCAGAGGAAAAAATAAATAAATAATTCAGCAGCCGCAAAGCAAGCTACTGTCACAAAGAGCAGCTGTAAAGCAAGCTACTGTCATAAAACAACAGCCGTAAAGCAAGCTACTGTTGCAAAACAGCAGCTGAAAAGCAAGTTACTACAGTATCACAAAACAGCAGTTTTGGGGACATGTTGGTGTTCTCTCTTATAAACGGTTTTCATTATCCACGGGAAGGCTTGGAACCAATCCCCAGCAGATACTGGGGTCCTACTGTACTTCACTCAGAAAAGGCTCAGATGTAGGAGAAATTGCCACAGCTGTGTTGGGGGGAAATAAACTGAAAGGGAGTTTCAACTCTCATTGTCACCACTGTTATAATCACTGTGATACTATCATCCAATTCAGTCTCCCAAGTAGAAAGAGAGGTATGGAAAGATCAGCCCACACATGAAATGTACACTTTTGTCCCATGGCTGAGTATTGTCCAAGAACTCATAAAATGGATTGGACAAACCATGCAACACTGGTCATAATCCCATTCATGTTCACATGACATGTGCATAACATGTTGCAAGTGCAACTAATTGAAAATCCCCAATAAGGTGCCAGAATGTATCTCAGTCGTGCAAGCTGATCATGCAGCTGATTGTACAACCCACATGTGCTTCAGTACCTCATCAATTTGTGTACAAAGTCATCCAAACCTTATACAAATAATAATAAAACTCTAGCCAGTATGTACAGAAAACAGCACCCTGGGTATAAAACATAACTAATACAAGGACATTCATATTGTAAACTGCAGGGAAGTACAACTAAGCATTCTCACAAAACATCCAAAAAGAGATGCTTTCTGCTTATAGCACCCAGCCTAGAAATAGCATTTCCACTGAGAAATGTCTTTAAAATTCACTGTAAATGACTGGCACGTTAAAGTGTGATGAATAGCATTAGCCAAGAATCTCAAGCAGCAAAATAGGCTAACTAGAAACCTAGTTTAAAAGATGGCACTATTTAAGAAAATTTGTATTCATTTATTCTGTTTTTAATTTGCACAAGGTCTTTAAATGCCCAACCAGCAACTGATTGTCCTTCAGGACAAGAGTAATCAGAAGGTAAATTTAGTTCTACCAGAATACTCAATAACTACTCAATAACAGTAAAAAAAAATCCTGTCCCACATAAATTGGGATTAGTGGAATGAAGAAGGTGTGGAGGAATAAAGAGGAACAACAGTGAGTTGCCTTTTTTCATATTGAAATTCTAGTTCATTCCTAGACTGATAAAATTCTCGGAATCATCCTGATCTTCAATTCAAAATCTGTATCTTTTGCACCTTGGGCTCTAGTTTGTGATTCTTCAGATTCTAGTAAATTCAAACCAATTCATCAATAAATATTCAGTGAAAGACAAGTGCACCCATGTGATGATGTTCATTCAACCCTGAAACTTGAAAATGTGGCTCCTAACATTCAAATTAAAATGCCCTGACAACACTCAGAGCAAAGGTGGGGAATGTGGGGCCTGAAAGACATTGTTGAACTGAAATCAGGAGAGGCCTTTCTCTCCATCCTACCACCGTCACAGGTACATCTTGACTGCTGCACCCAGACTCTAGAACTCCCTCCCACTAGAGGCCAGGACTGCCTCATCTCTGTTGTCCTTCCAAAAACAGGCAAATACCTTTATCTTCAGGCAAGCTTTCCCTGAATGATGGACTACCATGTGTATTTTATTATGAATCTATGGGTTCACATAGACTTTGTGTTTATGACGACTTATAAGCGTGTTGCTTTAATGTAATGTTGTCTATTAATGTTGTCTATTAATGCTGTAAGATGTCCCTCAATTCCTTGTTCTCAAATACTTGAACATGTCTTAATTGTACTGGACTGTATATTATCCCTTATTACTGTAAGCCGCCTTGGGTCCTTTTCCAAGGAGAAAGGCAAGGTAAAAATACTATTAAATAAATAAATAAATAAATAAATTCCCATCAGCCATTGCCAGGACGGGCAATGGGGAGAGTTCAAGTCTAGCAATATCCAGAGAGCTACAACTCCCTTCCCAGCCTTAGAGGAGAATCACAGAAAGGAAGCCCAAGATCAAGTGACTCTAACGGAGATTCGCCCAAAGCAACCTTCAGAAAAAGAGACACTGGAAGGATGCAGAGGTTAACTTTTGTCCTAGTGTTGGCCAGGTAACTTGGCATACTTAGATTGCTAGAAGATACACTTCAACCCAGACATGGGGGTGGGGTGGGTGGGTGCACGCACACCTTCTAGATTAAAAAAAAATCATCATCATACCAATTTACTAGTTAAAAACAAGGAGAGGCAAGCCAAGTTTCAAAAAAAGCAAACAAGCTCTGAACTTTGTAACTTGACCTGTTTCCTAGTCTAGAGAGTGATTGGCTGTCAACAGAACACCCTGCCTGTTTCTAAAGAGGAAAGCCATCGCCAAGGCCCTCCCTTATCGCAGAACAAACACTGACTAAAGTTTAACCAAAGAAACAGGGCAGAGTCAGTGCCAGCAGCTCCCTTCCTGTGAGAGTAGCCCAGAAAAATAGAAGCAAGAACACCCCCCCACACACACACACAAGGGACAATATGGCAGTCCTGGTGCTGATCCTGCCCAAGCCAGGGCTTAGGAGAAAAGCAAGGGAATCGCTATATTGTCGACCTGTAATTATAAGCATTCTAATTAACTTGGAATCAGGGGGCAATCTTTCTTCTCTTCTCCCCACCACCACCAGCAAAGAGTCAAGCAATTTGCTATAAAAAGCAGATTAATTTTTTACCACTGTGGACAGAACACTGTTGCAATCTGAGGAAGATCATTCATCCTTGGCTTATTAGAGTGACAATCCCTAACCCTTCAAAATCTTTCCTTTCATTCCAAAAAGGGAAATGGAGCAAGCATTTCTTTACTAAGTAAAGGATTAAATTAGTGGCCCATCAGAGTTCAATCAAAGGAATAGCTCCTCTGAGTGTTCCGGTTATAAACATATTATCCTGTGCAGTGACGTTTACGGCCGCTGCCCACCAGCTCCGGCCCATCAGGGTCAAAGTGACAGGAAGTTGGATTTGCTCTGTAGGTTACATATGACCAAACTTGCTGGGAAGAGTGAAGGGGACAAGAAACCCTAGCCACATAAGGACAGTTCTGAATCCTTCCAAAATTGCTTCAAACTTATTCTCTTGATCGGCATTTAACAAAACCAAAACAAATTCAAAACTGAAATATTGCGGCACTTTCAATAGTTTTTCTGTATTATATTCCTCTTTCTCAGACATACAGAATATAGCATTCAGACCCCAGGTTTATATACATGGTGTACGCGGTGGTGGGAATGGGAACCAAATGAAATTGGCAAACTGAAAATGACAACAGTAATGAAGTTTTCACAGTGACATTGACAATGTTAACAGAGGCAATAATCACTCTTTCATTGACTACATAAATATACTAGTGTTGGGTAAAGTAATTAGCTTGTTCTGCAGTAAGTGGTTAGATAT
Source organism: Phrynocephalus versicolor (assembly GCA_023846285.1). Classification (NCBI taxonomy): domain Eukaryota; kingdom Metazoa; phylum Chordata; class Lepidosauria; order Squamata; family Agamidae; genus Phrynocephalus; species Phrynocephalus versicolor. The sequence continues at coordinate 14,832,097 of JAHTLZ010000379.1, read as the reverse complement.
TGCCTTTCACGTATAGGTTCAAATCATGTTTGTCTTCAAAAAGTAGCTCATTTTGATGAGGCTACAGTTTTATCAAGAAAAAAAGGCCAGGCACGGTCAATCAAAATTATAAACACTGACCAGTCTTATGTAACAGATACAAATTTTAACCCAAAACCTAAATATCTGTTAATTTGTTGTTGTTGTTGTTAGCCAACAAATAATTGCCCTGTGGTACAGCAATCAAGCTGCAGTATTGGAGTCAAGCCTCTACTCACAACCTGAGTTCAATTCTGACAAAATCAGGTAGCTGGCTCCAGGTTGACTGAGCCTTAAATCCTTCCAAGATCAGTAAAATTAGTAACTATCTGAATCACATAATTATGTTGTAAAATGCCCAGAGGGTGTACTACCACTACATGGCAGTATAAAAGTCAAAACAAATACAACAACACAGGGGAGAAAATCCCTGCCTACTATACATTAATAAGCAGATTCTCTGCACAGTTCATTTGAGAAAATCATTTTCTGTATCCCACCCCACTTGGACCTCACTACCATGAACATTTTGTATAAACCTGATTTCTTTGAGGACAAAGACTATAATCCACACAGAAATAAATCTGGCATCCTTAAAAGTTAAGCCATAGTACTTGGTTTGTTATACAGTATATGCTGAAACAGACTTTAAAAGATACTGTACCTCTCTGAAATTTGCTTATCCAGCCTCTTTTAAAGGAGGAAAAACAGAAGACAAAGTCATAAGACAGACACTAGTGGATGCATTTATTATAATATGAGCTTGATGGAAGAAACAGCATGGATACCACCAAGCTAGGCAGCATGTTACTTCCCAAAAGCAGTCACCAGCTTTTTAGAAAGTATAAACTCATTTTTATGATTTTGGCAATTAAACATTTTTTCCATATTAAACAAGACTCAAAACAGAGTTTTGGTGCTGTACATTTTTAATGTCTCCCAACTTAAACTGGAAACCAAAACAGAAGAGATTATTCACCAATTAATGCATTCATGTTTTTATTCCATTGTTTGTTCCTCTTTGAGTCTTCTCTGTTGCTAGAAGACTCCTTGGATTTTTATTTGCAGGAAATGCTTTAAAATTTAAAAGAAACAGCAGGATAGTAATGAGGAAACAACAGTATTGGGTATAAGTGAACAAGAAAACTCCCCAAACTCATGATTCCATGAATTCCTATAATCTGTGGAAGTGAAACTGATTTCACCTCTGGGTGAAAGAGAAGGGGCCTCTCTCCTTCTCTTTCACCCAGAGAAAATGCTGCACCAGAAGTCTTGCTTGAAAGCTATTAAAATGCTAGCCTTTCCTTGCCAGATCACAGCTTGAAGGAGCTGGGATGCCTAACCATTTCATAATTCTCCACTTCTATGCACTCTGACTCTTCCTCAGTAAGTCTAACATAAGGCTAACCTGTTTGCTCCCTGCTTGACACGAAGCAGCATCGTAGCATTTTCCCGAGCCATTAGCACTGCCTTCTCTACCCAACTAAAGCGTCTAATAAAGTCTGATAACTGACTTCTCCACAGATCAGTGGCAACGCCAGAGTGGAAGGGAGAGCAGGAAGTGTCAAAAGGTTCCACTGGGCAGACTTCTATGCATCCCAAATATGCAATTATCGCCCTTGCGAAGTATGACACAATAGCAATTTTTGCCTCTCAACTGCAGAAAGCACCAGGTTCCCATCTGGCCAGCAGAAAAATTGGCATTACAGCCTGGGCTGCAACATTACTGCTTAACATTCTAAACCCTAAACACCCATTCTACACTTAAACCCATAGTTTTGTTGGAATTTACTGATTTATTTATTCCAACTTTCTCCTCAAATAGGACCCAATGTGGCCTGCATCATTAAAAAGACAATACAGTATTTAAAAACTAAAAACCATAAGCAGACAAATATTTTAAAAGAAAAGCATGCTTAGATTTATAGTACATCCAAGTACTGTGCTACCAATTTAAAAATGCATTCTAAATCACATTCAGGCATTTATTACAGATTCAGCCATGAGGACACCGTTTGTTTGTTTGTTTGTTTGTTTGTTTGTTTGTTTGTTTGTTTGTTTGTTTGTTTGTTTGTTTGTTTGTTTGT
>JAHTLZ010000379.1:14814861-14829982 GCA_023846285.1 Phrynocephalus versicolor | reverse complement strand
TGTTTGTTTGTTTGTTTGTTTGTTTGTTTGTTTGTTTGTTTGTTTGTGAGTATTTTTACCCCATCTTCCTCCTTGGAAGAGGACCCAAGGTTGCTTACAGTAATGAGGAACAATATACAGTCCAGTCCAGTACAATTAAGACATATTTAACTTTGAGAACAGGGAACTGAGGGATATCTTACAGCATTATCTATTTTATCATCACATTCATATCCCTCTCTTCTTACTAGTTGCTCAAGACAGCTGCATCTTTCCATATATAGTCCCAACAATCTTGTAAACTAGGGGAGATAAGCAATGACACAAGGAAGTATGAGACTGGAGAGCAGTGGTAGGGATGGAACATAAGGACCAGAATCTGCATAAAATTGAAAGAATTGGCCCCTGTGATTTATGTGATACCATTGGTACATTTCTTTTATTAAACCACAAGGATTAGAAATTCACTTTTACTTACAATGAGGAAATATCCATATCCTGAAGAGCTTTGTGCATGACAAATTTCACACACAACATCTAGAAGACCTGGGGTATATCTGAAGAGCATACCCCAGGCTGGTGCCTAATGACAAATTATGGGGTGGGAACCATCACTGCAAGGGACAGGGCAGTTGCAACAACATAACAGTACATTACTGAAACTCAGGAAGCAGAACCTGCACAGGTGCCTTGGCACAGGAATCTAGGTCATATATAGTGTGCTACTGAGATGGATCTAAGCTTCGTATCTCAGCATGAACTTCAGTAGCCAAGCTATTTGCACATCAGGCATCAAAGATAAATGGCTAAATAAATGTTTTTGTGAAATGACTTCATTTCACTATTCATTTTTATACAAACAGTTACCAGGAGCCAATTAGAGAAGAAGAAACTATCATCTTTGCTACTTAAGATGCTTTTCTATGTCGAACTTAATATACTCCATATTGAACTTAAAACACCTATTTTATGCTGGCAAATATTTGTCAATAATCTGCTTCACTATAGATAATGTGATTTTTTTAGGTCACCTGAAAACATTTCTCCTGAAAGTAGCTTATTAATAAACCAATAGAGATATGATTGAAATGTATAGAATTGGGGCTGAGTCCATAATGGAGTCAGACGTTGGTCCCACGTTTGGGAGAAAGGTGGGGTAGGAATCAAATAAATAAAGAATTTGTCTCCAAATTCACAATTACTGCAAAGTCTCATAACCATTCACTGCAAAGAGGGAATCCCTACTACTAAAACCAACACTATAGCAAACAAAAATCTGTGAAAATTGTCTGTAGTCTGTATCTTGAGAGATTTTTAAAAAGGTTTTAGAAGTATGGTTTACATAGATATCTCACACAGATAATTCACCAGAAAGAATCAAAGTTGCAACATCTAATATTGCATCTTAAAATAATTCAACAAAATACTATATTCATCATTCACAACTTTTACATGGAATTTTACTATTTATAATTGCTCGTGTTCTCTTGTAGCTTTAATGTAATGTTGTCTTTTAATGCTGTAAAGATGTTCCTCAATTCCCCATTTTCAATACTTGAACATGTGTCTTAACTCTACTTTGTATATTATCCCTCATTACTGTAAGCTGCCTTGGGTCCTTTACCAAGGAGAAAGGTGGGGTAAAAATACTCTAAAATAAAAAAAATAAAAAAAATATTAAACACCTATTCAATGAAAAATGCACTGAAAATATGTACAGTGGTCCCCCGCCCTTTCGCGGTTCATATACTGCGGTCCCGCTATATTGCAGGACCATAGTATATGAAAAAAGGCCCCCTGGGGTAAGGGGGGAAAGTCAGAGGCCTCAGAAATGATTTTTGGTGATCCAGAAGTCACTTCCAGTTTTCCAGAAGTCACTTCCGGTTCGCAGGAAGGCCTTTTTGAGGCCTTCAGAAGGCCCAGGGAGGCCCTCGTAGGCCCATTCAGGGCAGCGCTAGGCTAGGGGTAAGTACAACAGCCCCCAGCTAGACCTCCCAGACCTGACCCGACCTGCATATCGCGGATTTTCAATTATCGCGGGTTGGCTCAGGTCCCTAACCCCCGCAATAGGTGGGGGGTCACTGTGCCCTTTACTTCTTCTGCAGGCCAGGCTCAGGTTTGTATTCTATTCCCTGCGGCTTTCTAGATTTTCTGTATAGCTGTCAAATTTTGTTTCAAATTGATTCATGTTACCTATAAACACAAAGAAGTATTTGAAACACCACAAGACAGTCAAGTTACATGCATGCATGCAGATGGGAACGTGATTCTGTGTTACAAAATAAACCATTTATTTAAATAAGCAAACAAAAAAGAACAACCATCCAGTAATGAAGAGAAACACCAGCTGGAAAATATGGCTTTGAATGTTTAAAGTCAAGTTAAAACCAGACAACTGGAGACTTTGAGGGCACTCTTTTTAACTACAGTTTTTTAACAAGAAAGGAAAATCCCATTCCACACTCTCAGTCATTACTGCTTGCTGTCAAGTTAATTCCAATTTAGGGTGATCTTTCTCAGGATCTGGTATAAAGTAATCAGAAGTGGTTTATCATTTCTTTCTTTTGGGGACGTCCTGGGACTCTACAGCTCGTTCAAAGTGATACAAGGAGTGCCTAGGAGGCATAGCGCAGAATCAAACTCTGAACCTATGGCTCTGCGGCCAAGTATTCCTTCTCACTGAGCTCGGCATCCGTCACTGCCCTTCATTTTAGCAGAACTCTTTTTCACAGATACACTGCACAGAGATCAGAGCAGTGGGTAATCACATTTGGAAGCTTCAAACTGGGCCAGATGTTCCTTGAGATGCTTTGAGGTCAAGCCACGTAGGGTCCAAACTACATCAGTCTCACAGTACACCTGCCACCATCAGTTGAACTTTATAGGCAACATTCATATACTGTATACACACTTACTTGGGGCTGAGGGTTATTGTGTTCAGAAAGACTTCCTCCCGAGCAGACCCACCCAACTTTTTTGTTTGGGTGGTTACTGCAATGGCCTTGTACCGCTTCCTTGTCAGACTACTCTAAATATATTCACATGCAAACCCAGCAGCCTTTGAATACACTGTCAAAACAACGACTACTGCTCGATACTGATAAAACTAGAAACAGCTTTGTAGGAAGGATCACAATATTTTTTAAAAAAAGAAACACAGAATTGATATAACAGGCCTTTTAAGAGGAGAACCCGTGGAAGACCAAGATATGAATAAAAATGATCCTCTCTAGTTGAAAAAACAAGACAAAGCATACACAAAAACCATAGATCCCAAAAGAAAAACAAGCCTCCAGTATCAGTTTAATAAGAAGAACAGGGCCCTAAATAATGGGTGGGTGTCAGGATACTTCAAGAGATCACGGTCTCAAGAAAATGTTGGTTCTGCAGAAGTGTTGTGTGGGACAACTATTCTTCCCAACCCAGAGATTGCATCTAGCACAGTGTGGCTAATTTCAATCTTGTGATCATCATGGCAGTTTTGGAGGCTAGATTTGAGGCAGCAATGGTGATAGAGCATTTAGCAACCACAACAAAAACTGAAAAAGAATGTGAATAGCAAGAATTCTGGTACTGCAGCTATAAAGGCTCAGGTAGAGCTCCTGGGAGCAGTTCTGCTCTGAATGAATGTCACATGGAACAACAAAATGGAGATGCAGTAGTTGTCCAATTATGCTTTAAAAGGCCGCAACGAGACTCTTTTACAAATTCTGACTAAGTTCAGGAGCTAATCATGGTAGTGAGTAAGGTGTTCAGCCAACTTTAGAAACGCAGGGCCTTCTGTCCAACAGAAAAGGTTTTACAAGGGAAAAAGAGAAGCTGACGACGTGGTGCATATGTTTCCTTTTGTTCCTTCCAACCCACTGCTTCCTGAAAGAAGAAGAAGCTTGGCTCCTCTGCCTTCTGGTATCATTGACAACTTTCTTGGTTTGTTGCTCGTGCAGTATATTGTGGGATACATGGAGGGTACTCGTTGCCTTAGATGAATTGGGAACGTTTTGGTTCTCACTGCTGATCCGGCAAAAGTGTTCGTGGGCCCCTAGCCTCCGGTTAAATGTGTAAGAAAATTGTCATACCCTGTTCTGGGGAGCATGGCCTGTGGCCCTCTAATGCTTTGGGTTCCCCTCTAATGCTGTGGGTTCCCTGCTGCCAAATATCACCCACCACTTGTCAACAGCAGCTGCACTGCTTCTGTGTAACAAACCCTACATCAGGATTACTGGCACTGGAGATGGAGAGAGGAATCTTTATTGCCTCTCAGCAAAGAAACTTACATTATATGTACAATGTGCGTGTGTGCGTGTGTGTCTGCGTGCACACTTGCACAAGGTCCCTCAACCTTTCAGCTACCATCAAATGCAAGCCTCAAGACTGAAAAAAATCTCTGCACCCTTGTGTACGTAGCATTTTAAAGTGTTGATTCTATAATTACCTATGACACCCAAGGCACCTTTTTACTTACATCAGCTACATAGTTGCTGAGTACAGATGAGGCAAGATTGCTCTTGTCACACTTTGGGATTGTCCCTGCTTTAGCAGAGTGACAAAACCCTTCAACACCCCAATTTGTCAAGTCAAATTGGCATTTGTAAGCCAGAAAGTCAAAAAGCTCTAGCCGATGCCTAGGGTACTATCTAGCTATGGATGCTCCAAAATACCACATTGTCAGTCTTCATAGATCCCTTCTTCTGCACCTCCCACACCCAAATAAAAACTCCTTCTTCTTCAACATGACACTGTGACCTAAAAATGTCTTTCATGGATCTGGGCATATAGATGGCCATCTAATTAAACAATTAACTGGGACTAGTTCCTCAGTACCCAACTGTAACAGAGTACTAAGTAGACCTTTCATGTCACTCTTACATTTGTCAAAAGACTAGTCCTTTTATTATTGGAAAGGCAACACAACATTTAGATGCTGTGCTCTGTTTGCCAAACAATAAGGAACATTGTCTATGTCGTTCCTGGGCTAAGGAAGACACTAGGGCCATTACTTCACATCCCTTTCATCACAGTTCGCCGTCCCGCTTGGGACCGGTACAAAGAAATGTTACTCCACGTCCATTGCGTGATGACGGGAGTTCGTCCCGACCATGCCCCCTGAACTGGGATTTAAGTGGGATGAGTGATTCCCCTCCCTGGCCTCCGGAATCTGCTCGTCTCGGTTCTCGTTCCGAGACAAGTGCCCGTGAGGTAAGGCTCGTCACGCAACATGCCATTCTCCATTTAGTAGCAGGAGTGCGAAGTGCCATTCGCCAGTACATTCCCTATAGAGTCAGCAACGCAGTGCAGAGAGATTAAAAGACAAATGCCTCGAACTTAGCTCCATAATGCATTGAAGGCAAAGTTGAGTAGATTCGAAAGACCGAAAAACGGAAGGTCGGACCAAAGAAAAAAACAAGAATGAAGGCTGAGAAGTTCAGATGTTGTCACGAAACAAGGATGTGCAGTAACAGTCGTCACGGTACCATGAATCACGCCCGTGGGTACATGAGAACAGAGACAGTACCGGGACAAGACCACGTGACCGCGAGAGACGTGATCACGAAACGAAAGTCAACTTGGAACGAAGAAGGACGTGAAATAATCATCTAGATGTTGCTATCCATGTTCATATTCTGGATCTTGGAAATCCTTAAGATATTGCTTGTTTGGATGAGCTCCTCCTTCCCCACTTCTATCAATCAAGAACAGAATGTGCTTTCTAATGACTAACTCTATTTCTTTCACTGCCTCTTATTAATTCAGAGATTTTTTTTATAATTAAAACCCCTGGAGTTTCAGTGGACCTACAACCTAGCCTACAAACGAATGACTTTCTAGCTTATTTCAGTCTGCTTTATAAATCAGATCTTAGAAAAGTTTATTTTTGCAGTGGACATGATGTCTAGAGGAATATGGGGATTACGGTCCCCAAAGAAATTTTTCCAAATCCAGTTGTAAACTTTGAAGGAAAATAGAAAAGATAGTACAAACTGGGGTTGGGCTTTGAGGAGATCTACCTCTCTCATATTAATTTCCATAGCCCAGAAAGTCCTCAAGAGGTAAGAATCATAGGACCACGATGCAGAACATACACAAAACAAATGAGTGTATTTATGGATAATTACAGTTATGGGAAGTAAAAGAACATTTTATTTTAATACAGGATGATAAAAAGTAAGAAGAAAACAAACATGATATTTTACGTGGACATAAGACATCATTTGAATCTAAAGTTTACTATATCAAGCACTATGAAGTTCAGGGAACATTCAAAACAGAAGATGTATGCATTTTATCTTCCTTTCTGTTTATAGGAATATCACCCTTTCACCTTTAAAAACTTGGGCAAGAGAACAATGGGGTCCAAAGAAACATCAACTGAACCTTAAACTGTGTAGTTAAAAGCATTTTGGAAGATACTCCAATGAGGATTCTGCATAGGTGGTGTGGAACGAAGGGCACACTATACAGTCAGACTATCACTTACAAAGAAGTTGAAGGTGTTTCTTTTTAATGAATTACGCTGACGGATGCCAATGTGTATAATACTAGACACCACTTTTTCCTTTAACCCAAAGAATGTGCTTTGTTTCTAACCATGTAAGTTCTGACTTGCTCATTTAAAAGTGTTTTGGTAATCAATTCAAAAGAGGTGGATCATTAGCCTACTAAAATTATTTAATCAGCGGATGCCCTTGATGTTAGGACAATCAAAGCCCAGACCTTCCTGAACTTTCCAGGAGCACCATCTCCCACGCAGCTAACCCGCTTCTGAATCAGGCAAACCACAGCCACTACAAGTGCCTTCTTGGAAGGTAAGTTTGAGACTGGCATCCTCCTTGTGGCAGGACCACATGAAGGCCCTCCGTGTGGGAGCTGGGTCAGTGAACTGCAGCATAAAGGCAAGCTCTCACCGTAGCAGCAGCAGTACCTGACTGCCTTTGTCTTCCCAGAAGTGCCACTCATCTGTGGCTCTCTTTCTAACTTCACACAAATTATCAAAGCAGCAACGTTACTTTGAAGTTCACAGTGACATTTCAGAAAAGGCAGCCGACTCGCCGATTCTCTTACAACAAGCAAGTTCTAACACGACTATAATAGCTAGCAGTACTGTAGGTCTGAATAGTCATGGCCTCTGTTAAAAGCACTTCGCTTGCACCTATTATCTTTCAGCCTCCCCTTCACTAGAGCAGTGCATAAAGCTTCAAAGCAAGCTTTATTCTGGCAAAGCTGGTTTCACATCCCTATGGTTCAAGCCACATTCCAACAAACATAATAGAGTTAAGAGCGAAGGCAAAATATATACAGTTCCTCCAAGTAGAGAAAAAGGACAGTGAAGTGCCTGAACTTGATTTCAGAGCACATTCAAGAGCACATTAAATCCAATTGTTAGTCTACACTTATAGGAGGCCCACTGGATAAATATACAAGTATTTTTAACAACACTTATGCAAAAATTCCATTGATTCAATAAGTTTTTCCTAGTTGGGTCTAACAACTGGATTCAACCTTCTGTGTCCATGAAACTAGAATTAAGAAATCAGAAATTAAGGAAGGTGTGGTTGTTTCAAGGGGGGTTGCTATCCGTAATCTGTAACCCTAAACTGAGCTATCCTTACATTTCCCGTAGGGCTGAGACACAGCCAACAAGAAAAAATAGGACATTCTCAATAAGCCTGAAAGCTGCAGGGGAGCTTGCCCAGTGAAGTGAGAGCAGCCCCTTCTCTGTTTGGTAAAAAAATGTCTTTTCTGGAAGACTCTCACCTGATGGATGTCTGATTTATTTTTAAAGTTATTTTGTAAATTGGATCTTTGTATTTTATTGAAAAAACACTGTATTGCAGCATTAAGTTGTTGGGAGCTGCAGAGTGCTGAGCAGGCATTAGAAAGGCAGGGATTTCTATGTGAATCTGTCTAGTTCAATATATGAAGTATTTTAAAAATTCAAGGGAACATGGGGTGGTGGGGAGGGGGAGGGCTTATTAACTTTCACTTCCTTGACAAAGTTTCTCACATTAATTAAAAAATCAGAGTCTACCCTTAGAAATCCAATTCTGCTCCATTTGCTTCACACTGCCACTAATCCCATTAGGCCAATACCACAGCTCTGAACTCTGTTTTGCAGCTACTTGCTTTCAAATGCATTCTATGATAGTTGTACCCCTGGCACCATTTAGGAGGACATCTCACATACCAACCATGCCAGCTTGCATACATTTCTCATTAATATGGAGCTAGCTGTCAGCATTGTTCTCAAAACACATTACTTTCCCCCAACCTAGCTATTCTCCATTGCTTCTCATTCCAGTGAAATGCATAGCCTAAAGCCAGGGTGTGTGCAACCATTTAGCCCAGAGGGCTAGACCAGATGATGAGTCGCAATCTGCATGCCAGTGGAGGGTGTGGGGAAAGCTGGCAGCCTCCTCACTGTCATAGGCACTGACTTTCACTCAGGTTCTCAAACCAACCGCTCCCCTGTGGGCACTTCCACTCTCCTCTCAGATACATAGGCACTCTGTGATACCTAAGCAGTGAACATTGTTCAGGCCTCCTTAGGCTCAGCAAGCAGATTGGATAACTTCCAGGGAAGAACACAGAGTTGTTCCCCACTGGGACCTAAAAGGATTTAAGATCATTTAAGATCATTTTGAACTTTTGTTTTGCTTTGTTTGTTTGTTTGTAAAATAGTCATGCTCAGTCACTCCCGCTATGGTTGCTGCTACCCAACATGGCCATCATATGGCTATCTACACAGCCAATAGCTTCGCTGAATTGTAAGGGGCATGATCCTGGTCACCTAGTCCAGGAGGGATGGTGAGTGCCTGGGACTAGATAAAAGGTGGAGCAGTGGTCCCATCATCCCCAACCCCCTCCCCCCCACACAATTTATTCTGCTGGGTAAGGGTGATGGCTAACAACATCCCGAGGGCTGTACCAGATAGCAGCCTAAAGGCAAGCGTGAACTGGCTCCAAGCTTAACCTCTTGCCTTCAAAGTGTAAGGAATCCAGTTTGGGCAGGGCTATGGAAAGTGTAATAAAACAGAAAACTGGCACACAGGTCTGTAAACACATTTTACTAGGTATTAAAGGCCTTTCTAGATAATACAGAAACCTTCCATTTTATCTGCAATAATGCACGAATGCCAGCATAGCACAGTACTCTATACGAATAGCTGAGGGAGCAGTGTAGCTGATCTTTATGATGACCCACCTTGAAAAATTTTGGTCAGTATCATGACCTCATGGCAGAGGGTGGACTTCCCTAATGGCCACTCTAATACAATCCACTAAGGTCATAACAGAAAGATAATTGGAATTTCAAGTCAAGTTTCCTAAAATAAAAGCACTGTTTAGGGATAGTGAGGAGATTAGTGTTAAAAATTAAACAAACACTGAGTACTCTAGAGCCCTTGTGGCACTTCAGAGAAGGGTTGTGATCCTTATTTGACTGCTTTTTTTTAAAAGGAAAATATGAAACCCAGGACGAACATTATCTTTTATTCTTGGTCATTCCCAGCATCTTTAAAGCTTCACACTTTTTCAATGCCCCGTGTGTGTGTAACACACACAAAAGGTACTACAAGATGGATTGTTATTTTGGCTGCAAACAGACCAGCACAGCTATTTCCCAAAAAACATTTAAAGCAAATTGTCCCATGTCCAATTTGCTAAAGTAAAAAAGTGACAATATCTGCAGAACTTATAACAGTAGAGACTGAAAGTAAACATGATAAAGGGGAAAACCATAAATGTTTGTCTATTCATTAAAAACCCTTTAAATTATTCTTAAGTTAAATAGAATGCCAAAGATTCTATTTAATAGAATGTCAAAGATAAATGATAAACCAGAATAAAAGCAGCACTCTTATGAAATCAAAAATATTAGAATCCAATCCCACTACCTCCAATAAAAAGCTACTAAAAGCCATACAGAAAAACATTTCTACTGCCTATCTGACCAGAAATACTGTAGAATCAATTACAGTATTTCTCTTCTGGGAGGGAATCCCACATGCCCAACAACCTAACTTATTTTGTTACAGGACTTAAAGCCAGAAACTCATAAGATTTAATACATGCACAGGTTTATATGAACACATGTGATTTTAGGGTTACCCAATCTTTAATCTGTTCAGGGCTTTATAGAGTACCATCAATCCTTGAACAGGAACCAGAAACAAATGGAAGCCACTGCAATTAGGATTAGGACCTGTATAGCAAAGGTAAAGGTTCCCCCCGCGCATGCATGCTAGTCATGTCCGACTCTAGGGGCAGCACTCATCTCATTTTCTAAGCCAAAGAGCCAGTGTTGTACAAGTCTGTGGCCATGTGGCCAGCATGGCTGAACATATTTCTGCACATAGAACACTGTTTACCTTCCCGCTTTTTATGGCAGTCCCTATTTATCTACAGTAATCCCCTGTTTATCGTGGGGGTTAGGGAACCGATCCGACCTGCGATAAAGGGAAATCTGTTATACAGAAGCTGGGTCAGATCAGGACTGTGGGGAGGGGCTGTTTGGGACTTCCTGAACTTACCCCAGGCCTGGCACTGCCCCGAGCGGGCCTCTGACAGACCCAGAAAGCCTGTTGGAAGGTCCAGAAGTGGTTTCTAGAAGTCACTTTCGGTTTTTCAGAATCCACTTCCGGTTTGCTTGAAACCACTTCTGGGGCCTCTGACAGGCCTGGGAAACCTGTCAGAGGCCCACTCACGGCAGCGCCAAGCCTTGAGGAAGTGCAGGAGGCCCCAAACAGGCCCACACAGCTTGCCCCCGGAGCCCTTGACTTCATATACTGCAATCACATGATATACCGGGACCACGGTATATGAACTGCAATATAGCAGGGGACTGTACTTGCATTTACATGCTTTTGAACTGCTATGTTGGTAGGAGCTGAGGTTAACAACGGGAGCTCAGTCCACTAAGTGGCACCCTTAAAGCAAATTGTGCCATGTCCAATTTACTAAATTAAAAAAGTGACAATATCTGCAGAACTTATGATAGTGGATTCGAACCACTGAGCTGCTGACTTTGCAGCTGACAGTTTCAGTGCTCTAGCCTGCTGAACTACCACGCCCTTCGTGACTTCTATAAGGTGGTCCATAAAACTCGTACCAGAAAGCAGTTTGACTGAAACATTCTGCATCAACTGCAGTTTCCAAACACTCTTCAATGGTTGCCTAGGGTAGTGGGGAAAGGGTGGGAGGGGAAGGAAGTGAAAGAAGGGAAGTGTGAAGAAGCCCAGTGCAAAATTTTATCAGCATTCAGTAGGTTAATAGATGCTTTAAGTTTTCTGCAAACCAGTTGGTCTCCATAACATTTGCATTAAGAATCCAGCTGCAATCGCAACATGCTTGTTTAGAGTTGACATGTCCAGAATTGCAATAGTCATGATGCTGTCCAGCCTCCAGTAGGAAAGAAACATGGAGAAGGAGAAGAACAGGTAATGCACTTAAATTACAGGAAGATGGATTCAGATTAGCTATCAGAAAGAAACAGAATTAATTGGCAGGCAGTAGTACAAACCTACCACAGATGTTGCTTTATCAATTCATTAGAGGTTTCTAAACACAGGTTAGGCAAACCTCTGCTATGTGTCAGAATCATTTAGGTGTGATTAGCTTTTTTCAAAGGCCAGGAGACATACCAAGATTTTTTTCTATGATATCTTTCAACCTGACAGTGCTTCAAAAAGGGTCTATTAAGACACAGAACTTTGGGGATATATGAGGGCAGAGATCCATCATTAGATCCTCCACTATTACACATTTTGCTCATGATTGATCATACTGCCCCAAATAATATTCCATGAAGTTAACATGGAAAACTAAGCCAGTATTTCCTAAAATGAATAAGATAGCTTTGCTAAGTATGTCTGCATTATGATGCAGAAATGTTATGGAGTTGTTTCACAACTCTTACAGCATGGTAGGGGCTGCTCATTCAAGTATCCCATCAGCTGCCAGTCAAATTCTCCTAAAGCTCCAGCTTCTCCACTTCTGTGTCATGGGGTAGGGGTATAGAGCCATCATAGGAATTGGCAAGATAAATGTTATGAAACACTTTGAGGCTATTATATCTATATAGCTCTGCATTCAAAAGCAAGTACTGCCAATTTGACGTCTTATTCTTTTCAATGACTTCTCAAAAACCCATCACCTCCCTAAAATGGGGCAAAGATAGATTTGGGTAGACAACATTAACCCAACAGGCCAATGACAAGTCATACCTTGCTGTCATGAGCTACCATACATCCACCAGACAAGATGCCTAATTATCAATTTCCTGGTAGATGCCTCATACAGAGAATTTTAAAAGCTCCATTAATGCCAACAGCAGACTTGCCACATTGCTGTTACAGGCTTCCAAGTTCCAATGCGTTGCTCCAAAGTAAGGCACTATGATGACCTTTACAGCGATTCCTTCCACTGCCTGAAGTAGATGGGCGTCAATTATTTTGAGTGCTTCTGGTGGTTTCTCCTTAGTACAGTCTGTCTGCCAAAAGTCACTAAGTAAATCACACTAGTGTGACACCCACTGCGTTTCCAGAAGGGAACAGTCCAGATGGATTTGGAAAAGGGGAGGGGGGATAATGCACCACAGGAATCCCACTGTGCATTTCACAAGGTGCTAGAGAAAAAGATGCTACAACAAGAAGATCATTCAACTTTTCCCTGGATTAATGAAATAAAACAGAGAGAGACTAGAGGAGGAGGGTATGACAGAAAGTTCTGCTGCATCAGAATATATATATATATATATATATATATATATATATATATATATATATATTCACACACACACTAAGTGCCAGAGATAGGAGAGAAAAGCCTGCAGCAACCTGGCAAAAAGTGGAATTTATGTTGAATGCCCATGGCAGAAATTTAGCATCAAGTTTAATTCCCAATGTAATGCATCAGTGCTGAAGAGTGTTATTAACAAAGAAAGAAAGAATGTAGAGAGGAGAAAGGATTAGCATATGTGTAGTTAAAAACAGCCGCTAATACAGTTGGCCATAATAGAGAAAATGAATCATACTACATTCACTATTTCTTCCTCTTCATTCACCCCTGATCACTTCTTTGCCTTGCATCTTTCAAGCAAGATTGGGGAAAGGATTTGCCATTACTTGAAATTATGGTCCATTGATCATCTCCAATTTGGAAGATCAAATCATCTCTAGGTAAAGATTAAGGAAACAATTTCAAAAGCTAAGCGATAGGAACAATGTTCCAGCAAGCTCTGAACCACACATCATTTGAACACAACCTCTGAAGTCCTCTGTCAAATACAATGCCATATAGGCGTAAACCCATTCAGGCTGCAATCCCATGCAGTACATACTTTCCCTGGGAGTAAATGTTGGCATAAGGCTAGCTACAGTATAAGGCCTGACAGAATATTTATCTCCAGACCTATCGCTAAAGATTTTAGGATGGGATATAGAGAAGAAAGCAATGGGCTCCAGATCATGTGCACCTCCAAATAAAATGAACGAAATTGATATTCTGGGTTCTTTTAAAATTACCATCACATAGGACCTCAGCATTTCTCAACCTGTCAATGATTAAATTCCACTGAAGTAAACTGGATTTATTCTAATCACAGTTACACTGGATTGTGCTATAGGAAATTCACTTCTCTTGTCTTCACTGAAAATCACTTAGAGTCAGACAAAAAAATTAGGAAGTTAGTTTTTCATTTTATTCATTTATTTTATTTCTATATCACCCCATTAGTGCACTTACTACTCTAACAGTATTATCTGTTTTCATAGTAGACTATTCTTGAAGTATTAGAAGGAACATTCACATACAACATTCATCTTATCCAGTTACAAGCTGCTGATTTAAATGAATCATGTGCAAACTGACCAAGCTGCTTGGAGGAGTAGCAAAACATTTTGCTCTGTCAAGGAAAGAAGTCCAGTTGCCATGATTCAACTTCCAGATATGCACACTTTTATTTTGTTGGGTGAACACTCAACAGACACCCCCTCTGCAGCTGACATAGTACACTCTGTATCACGGTTTCTAGCATGGTGCTTACAGATATACCTCTGAGTAAGGAAAACTGCATCTATCAGGTAGCCCATACAGCCGCCTCAATGTACCTCAGCCAATGCCTCCATTGTCATCTGCACACAACTGCTTCCAGATTCTAAACATGATGATCTGGCTGCCAGATCCCTCTCTTTTCAAGGGGATGCAGCTTTTTAAAAGACAGCAACTTATTCCAAAGCAGCACAGCACACTAGGGGTGTCCTTAATTTCACTGTGCCCTTTCAAAACCAACACACTCCACAGTGCTCCCAGTCTCTCTGAGTCTCTCTGACATTGGGATCATGAGGTCACCTTATCATGTGATGGACTCTTGCTACTCATGTGGCCACATGAAGTTTCCAAGCCCATGTCCATTGATATTCAAATCAAGGAGGAATCGTGCCCTCCCCAGACCTCCAGCCTACTCCTCTCATATAGGCAAAGGATGCTTAGTACTCTATTCCCCTGTCCTCTTCTCACTAGCCTCTGCTTCCACTTGTCCCTGAAATCTCTCCCGCACAAGCCATGTCCCAAAGGCTGCCCTATATATTACTCTGGTCCCTGATCTGATCTGATTTGATACCCTGGTCCCTAGACTTTTCCAGGACCTCCTGCCTCACACCAACCGACCGTCTGGGGCTGTCCCACACCTCGCCCCAGATACCTTTTTCTCTCCTTTACCGATCTGACCTTGCCCTTCCAGCTCTGCCTCCTGTCCAGCCCCCCCCCCAACCTGCCCAGGAGGTTTCCTTACCGGACGGCTCCCGCCACACCACGGCACGTCTTGACATCCCACCCAGGGTGGGAACCTCTCGCAGCGTGGAAGCAGCGCCCCATCTCTTGCCCCTGGCGTCGTCCAACTCACACGCCCCCCCACCCCCCACTCCGCAACCCACGTGCAGCTTCATCTGCGGCACCACGTCCCACAACCCCTGATCCTGAAGCCGCCCAGACCTTTGCCCGTTTCTTTACCCGTCCGCCCCTACCTTGGGCGCCGGACCGCCAGGATGTCTCCGGTCCTCCAAGGACTTCAGGCCACCTTTGTATTATTATTATTATTATTATTATTATTATTATTATTATTATTATTATTATTATTATTATTATTATT
>JAHTLZ010000379.1:14800692-14814851 GCA_023846285.1 Phrynocephalus versicolor | reverse complement strand
GGGGGGGGGGCTTCAGCGTTCATCACCGCACCCCACACCTGAAGGACCCTCCCCTCCTCATTATAAGCCTGCCCACACATACACACATACACAGAGAGAGAGAGAAAAAAAGAGAGATATACACACCCGCTCAGGTCGCCTCGTCTCTCCCTTCTCCAGCCAAGAAGGCAGCCCCGGCTCTGTCACCTGTGCCCGGCCGCAACCTGCGCGCCTGGGTCGTCCCGTGTCCGTCCGTCCGCCTACCTGCCTGCCTGCCCGCCCTCCTTCCCTCGGCCCAGCTTCCCCTTCTGCCGCTCACGGTTCCAGTCGGTGCGGAGCGAGCGAGCGACCGCCGCCACCACCAAGGCGAAGCCGCAGCTGGGCAACGCGCACGGCACTCCGGGCCGCCATCTAGCGACCGAGCGCCGCCAGGGCAGCTCAAGCAAGAAATGTCAGACAAAATCCTCAGGAAGGGGTTAAAACACACACACACACACACACACACACACACACTCATCTGGCACCTTAGAGACTTAAGTATTATTTTTAAGGTGAGCTTTCGTGGACAAGTCCACTTCGCTAGGCATAGGGAAACCAAGTGAAGCAAAGGATGAAAAACCCGTTTCGCATTCTAAATATTCATTAGCAGGAGGAGCCAATGGGTGTGTGGTGCATCTCACATGCCATAATTTTTGGCCTGTGGTTGGTGTTGGGTTCTATTGTAAACATTCTACAGGATGAGCCAGGAGAGAGATTAGAGAGAAAAGAAAGAAGGGGTGTGGTGAAGAGGGAGATTTGGAGTTAAAAACTCAGGACAATGGAGTCCAAAACAAAAGAAGGTTTGTAGAGGTGGTGCTGGTAGGATGGGGGTAGTGGAATTAATTGAATTAAAGATCAGCCTCAGAACTTCTGTCGTTGTGGGGTCACAGTTCCAAACAGAGAGAGGTCAAACAATATTTGATAAAAGCCTGGAGCCCTCTGAACACGTACAGAGTGCCTGCAAAATACCTTCATCCAATAAGACGTTTAAATGGATTGAGCAACTTCCTAAAAAGCGAGTCTGCTTTTTAAGACCAAAAGTTGCAGACAGGGATTCTCTGTCTTGAGCACCAAGAGAAAGTGGTTTGTGCAACGCGCATCCCTATAGAAGACTGTGCAGACATCAGGAGGGCCTCTTTAAAATGTCTCCTCTGCTGAACAATTACCCCAATATGTTTAGCTAATCCAACCAGTCATTCAATGGTGCTGCTGATTTAAGATCACTTAAAACAGATCTATTCCCTCGCATAACGTACTTCAGTACATGTAATGTTCAAATGAAGCAACGACAAAAGGGCAATTTCTTCCACTATAGGAGTTCTTTAGTTGGAAGAAGATCTGCGTCCATAGACTCTATGGTCATAATGATCATCCAAAATCATCCCAACCACTATATATGTATGGGTGTGAAAGCTGGACAAAAAAGAAACCTATAAGGAAAAATTGATTTGTTTGAAATATGGTACTGGAGAATTGCTTTGCAGTTACCTTGGACTGTCAGAAAGCACAACATGCAGGTCCTAGATCAAATCAAGCCTGAACTCCCTCTGGGGGCCCAACATGCTAAAATTGAGGCTGTCCTACTTTGGGTAAATCACGAGAAGGCAGGATTCTCTGGAAAAACTACAGTGCTGGGAAAGACTGAAGGCAGCAAAAAAAGAAGAAGGCTAAGTAAATAAGAGATGGATTGACTTACTAAAGGAAGCCATAGGCATGCACTTGCAAGAGGTGAGGAGGTCTGTGGAGGACAAGACTTTTTGGAGCTCTCTCATTCATCGGGCTGTTGTATGTCAGGAGCAACTTGATGGCACATGCAACGAGAGCAAAAACATGGTCCTAGTGATCCCAGTTTTCAAGGACCCTTCTGGGCAAGTGCAGAGTGCCAAAACTGTAACAACAATGATAACAAGATGAGGGAAGCTGGAATGGCTATCATGCCAATTCTCATTTTGAAAAAAAATGGATTTTGTATCAATGAATTAAAGGGTGGGGGGGACCCTGCAACCTATTTAAAAGGCAATTTGCCATTTGTGGAAAGAAAAGGAATGTAGAGGCACAAAAGCCCAGCCCTGGGTTTACCCCTTTAGACTAATCCTTACAGAAGATCTCCCTCTTACAATCACAATCAGAAGCTTACCATACTGTATTCATTCATTTTCTCTTTGATAACCAAGCTGCCTGAGGATGATGACAATCATAGGCCACCTCCCACTCATCTGAAGCACCAGGTTTGAGAACACTACATTAAAACCATATGAATAATTTGCAGCAGTACCTTCTTTATTATCGCGAAGTAGCCTCCCGCCCACCCCGAGAATGAAGTAGCTGACTAACGTGTACTTTGATGACTATGAAACAGCATCTTATTGCCCATATCGCTCTACACTTGCATTTTTCCCTAAAGAACAATTTGACTATTGCTTCTGCTGTTCTCTATAAAAGGTAAAACGAATAGCTTTTTAAAGGTTTGCAAACTGGAGGCAGTAAACAACCCCCATATTTTGGTGACAATTTTCTTCATAGTTGTGGAAGGAAGAGGGGCAGCTGCTGCACTTAATTTTTGTTGTTTTATTTTTACAATTCCCCCTCTCCCCACCCCTCAGGGTGATGGGAGAAGGTGTTTCATGTCCCTGACTATTTCCCAGGACCAGATGAGGTTTTGTTGCAATAGGGAAGACTAACCAATATCCACATGCCCCCTATGAGTTATCAAATCCACCACTGAAGTGACTACTTCTAACTATGTTTAGGTAAAATGGATTAACCGTGTTTGGTGTTTTGTTTCTTTTTTCAGTACCAGCCCAAAATCTTGCTGCCTAAGGGATCAATCACATTTGCCAAAAGAACCCCTATTGTATCAATTCTGCTGTTATTTAAATTGTTCATAAATTTCCATTCACAAGACACATTAGTAAGATCATTTGGCCAGCCAATCATTCCTCCACTTCATGAGGAGGGTTGTTTTAAAATGTGCTGATCAAATATTGCTTTATTACTTATTGTTCCAGCATGTGTGAACATTGCTATTGATTTCTTTACTTTGCAAAAGTGTTCAGTTTTGGGGCATGGTGGCCACTTCATGGCCACCCTTTAATTTTTTTTAAAGGTATATAAAGTGCAGTAAAGGCAATAAATTGCTAGTACCAGCTGCCACCGCTTCAAAAACAACATGAATTCATTGCTGAGAATGAGACAGCCTTTCCCCTTTCCCTTGCAGATATAAGGAAGGAAAGGGGAAACGAGAGCTTGAGCAGAGAAAGGAATAATTCCTTTGAATTGTAAAAAAAGGGATATTGCATTAACATCCCTCTGATTTTTTTAAACCCTGCTCTTCACTACATTCTGCAAGTGTTTTAAAACCAGATTTGTCCTCTCCACACTGTTCTAAGTGGAAAAGAAAAATGAAAACAAAGAACTGAGAGGGCAAGATATGGAAAAGGGGACAATGATTAAAGGAGGGAAGGGGAAAGGGGAAGAGAAGAGAAGAAAAAGACCGGAAGAAAATGGAAAGAACAGAAAGGAATCAGGGAGTGAAATTTAAAAGGAATGAAGGGGCTGCATGTGATATATACCCCCAGGTTGTACATCAACTAACAGTTGGAAGTGACATGAAAATAGTGATGAATCACTTATGAATTATTAAAAAGAAAGATGGAAACATTTAGGTCATGTGGGCCCCCCAGAAACTGAATGACATACAAATCAATTTATATGGGATGGCATGTGTAGCCTACATATACATAGTATATATATTACGGTACTGCATATCATTTCAAGAAAGGAATAAAAAGAATTGGTATAACTAGGGTTCTTTTGGCCCATGTTGTTGAGCCCTAAGGCAAAGGAAAATACAGCAGTATCCCTCTTCTGCTCTGTGTGGGAAGCTGACTAGATCTAGAGGTTGAGTCATGGCAACTGGACTTCTTTTCTTGAGAGATTGAAATGTTTCATTTCTCATCCAAGCAGCTTCATCAGTCTGAGGAAAGTTAGTAGCGAGTCCTCCATTTTATAGTTCACCTTCATTTCACATCACCCTGATTAGCTGACTAACTGACTTGACTTTAACTCTGGCCCTAAGACAGGGTGCTTCAGAACATCACAGGGCAGCAGGATGTCTGTCATATATAATTTTATCTTTCAGCAGCC
This sequence comes from Phrynocephalus versicolor, assembly GCA_023846285.1. Lineage (NCBI taxonomy): Eukaryota > Metazoa > Chordata > Lepidosauria > Squamata > Agamidae > Phrynocephalus > Phrynocephalus versicolor. The sequence continues at coordinate 14,810,687 of JAHTLZ010000379.1, read as the reverse complement.
AGCAGTGTCTTGGCAGCCCAGGAGAAAGAGCTGGACCAGTACTAGTGTGGATTCCCACCATTCGCTCCCTCTCACTTGTGGCTGAACCGGCCCTATATCCTTTTAAAGTGCAAACCATCTGCCTCCCCACCATTTCTTCGTATAAAAGAAATCCTTTCAACTGGCCTCGATTTAGAGGCCAGCTAGTTTGCTTTATAGAATTAAATTAATGAGCATGTAACTCTTATCTGATAATATGAAAGGGCTGCCAAGAATATTAATGTCGTTGAACCAATGGCTTGAATCTGTACAAGTGTGAAGATGAAGACAGTGGCACATAACCTCCTGTTGGCAAGCTGTTCCACTTTTGCCCAGGACCTAAAATTTCCCACTATACGCTCTCCAGTAGACCTGGGGGAAGTTGTTACACTACGTCAAACCAGGTACTCAGAAGTCCAGAAAGATTCTCAAGAATGGGGGAAAAGAATATCCCCTGGAATACCAAAAAAAGGCAGGCCAAGGTGAACAACGCCCAGGAACTGGAAAAAAGCCTGAGAAAGGGAGAACAACCACTAGAGGGGGAAAGGAGACCCTGGGGACCAGGGGACTATAAAAGCAGCAGAAGGGGAGAGGAACAAGGGTAGTTACTTCAGGTCAGTTTTGTCTCTGTTAGTAGCAGTACAAAAAAAAGTTACTTCACATCTGTCACGCAACTACTGAAATTTGTCTTGACCACACCCCTGGCACAGGTGCTAAGTGCGATAATCCTTTGCCTGGTGCTGGGGTAGGGTTTTCCCTTGCCAGTCTTTGTTCCCACTTTCTGTTCTGAGACAAGACACCGTGTAGTAACGACTGTTACATAACAAAACATTCGTTTCTCTCAGAAAACTGTGTCCAAGTTTTGTTTTGTTTTTACTTTTCAGAAGCGGTGTATCGATAAGTTTTTTAAAGCCCTCCCCCCCCCCCAAAAAAAAACCATGAAAAAGGAAGCTAGACAAATTCAGTGTTTGTCACGGTACAAGACCGTGAGGTAACACTTCTCACAAGACAAGTTATCACGACCGTGGGAACACTGAAACAGGGACAAAACCACGTGAACGCGACCAATGCTATCACGGTACAAAACTAGTCACGGAACAAAGAGTGCTTTCATACGACCCCTAAAATCCGCTGGCAACTTAAATTCGGATTCCCCCCAACCAGAGATCATGTGGTTTTTGTTCTGCTTCCTGTGTTCTCACCCTCCCGCACTCTGATTCTATTGCTTCTGTCTGCTGTGAGGGGAGGGGGGGAAATGCAGGCTCACCTCTGCCTGCCATCGGCAGCAGCTAGTTGTAGTAGGACAGGAAGACTGTTAGGGATTCCTCTCTGTTAAAAGGGTGGAGGGACAACAAAAACAAACAGAAGGTGGAGGAGAGCCAGGCATTCACAGCTTTAAAATCTGCATCAGAATTTTTTTTACCTCCTCGAGACCAGGTACTTGTAAAATGCACTGGGGCGAGCTTAAGTGGGTGTGGTCATACTTTATTTTTTTAAAGTCCACTGCTGGTGGGAAAACAATTTTTTGCTCCACATCTGCGAGCATTTTGCAGAGGATTTTAGGGGTCGTGTGAAAGCAGCCAAAGGGATGACATGAAGTAACCGCCAAGGAAAAAGACAAGGTCAACTGGTCCATTCAGACTGAGGACTGGGGGATACAGGAAAAGACAGAAGAGAAAGCTGCTTGGGTAGAAGATTCCGAGATGTGATGCTACTAGCTAGATGTTGAGATCTCAGAAAAAAATGAACCTCCTGGGGACTGGGAATACATATACAGTATACAGAAAACCCATGTATTGGGCATTGATTTAGCTCAGGGGTCTCTGGGAAAAGTCTGTGTCCAATACATAAGTTTCCATACCAGGGTAAAATGGTGAGAGATGGAAGAAAAAGACAATGCTGAACCCAGGAGATACTGTACCTCATGGGGAATCAACAGTGTCACAAGAGAGGTTCTGGCTGCAGCCAAAACAGAAGGCTCTACAGTCTCAACTCAGTAACTGAGAGGAGTGGGGGAGCCAGGGATCAGACCTCCCTGCCACATCACCAACCAAGGTGACCCAACCAGCAAGCTCAAGATTGAGCTCCCTATTGACAGTGGTGACTGTTTGGGGTTGGGAAACCTGAGGAAACAGACTCAGGATTTTGTACTTAGGCAGTGAAGACAACTTGCTCAGAATAATCTGATATTTTTAATGTTAATTTTTTTGAAAAAAAATTGTTCAAACTCCATCATCCTCATTTATGGATCGCAGAATAGAAGAGGAAATACCCACTGACCCAGCAGGGGTCAGTGGGACTCACAATAAGTGTGGAACAAAAAAGAAATACAGTTAATATGTTCTTATTTTTTATTAATTGATTAAGACAAAAAAAATTAGCCGCCCCACTACCAAGTGGTCTCTGGGTGGCATACAACAATATATTAAATTTATAAAACAACATAACTATTAAGAACCATCAAAAAAGTTTAAAACAATCACTATACAAATAATAAAATCCTGCTGCTTATAAGCCCCGCTAAAAATATTGGTATCTAAGTAAAATGCTAGCCAAACAGGAAGGTCTTTGCCAGGCACCAAAAAGCCAAAAGTGCCAGGTGGATCTCTGTTAGGAGGGTATTCCAAAGTTGGAGGGCAACTGCCAAGAAGGTCCTGTTTCAATAAGCCACCCCCTCACCTCTTTTAGGGATGCCACCTTCAACAGGTCCTCCTGATCTGATCTTAAGGTACAGGCAGAAGAAGGCAGTCCTTTAGATAACCAGGTTGTAAGCTGTTAAGGGATTTATATGTAAGCATAAGCACTTTGAATTGGGCCCAGACAGCAACTCTCAGCCAGTGTAAATTTTTCAGAACTGGCATGGTATGAGTCCATGTGGCAGCACCACTCAGCAGCACCACCACCCGGTTCTGTACCAGTTGCAATGGCTGGACTGTCTTCAAAGGCTGCTCTACATATAATTGAGTTGAGTCGTGTTGATCTGTATTCCACCCATCTGGCTACCAAGGCCACTCTGGGTGTTTTACCTAAACAAACAAAGAAACATCAATATTGTCAAATAAATAAAAAAAATCAATTTAATTAAAGAACTAAACATATGCTAACATTATGAACTAAGAACAGAAAAGGCAATATAAACATAAAAATACAACATGAACAAAACACTGACATTCCATAAAAGCAGTCAAGATGGCAGAATAATCAGGTTAGGCGTTTATCTCTGAAGATTCTCAGTCATCCAGGTGAGTTTATCTGGAAGTTGAGTCATGGCAACTTGACTTATTTTTCTCGAGAGATAGAAACGCTTCGCTGCCCATCCAAACAGCTTCATCCGTCTGAAAAAAGTTAGTAGTGAGTAGAGATGGGCACGACCAGAAAAAATTACATTTCGAGTTGTCGTTTGTCGGGATGGGCCCGTTTCGGGTCGTTTCCGTTTGTCGTGACATTTTTCAAAAATTTGTTGTTTCCGTTTGTCGTTTGTCGTTTGGGTTGGGGTTGGGGTAAGTGGGCTCTGGGAGGCACCTCTCTGGGTGCCTCTGAGTTGACCCACTAAGAAGGGAAGGGAAGCGTAACGCATAGTCACCACGTACCATACATTACATTATGTTAGGGTTGGGGGGTAAGTGGCAGAGGCACCTCTCTGGGTGTGGGTGCCTCTGACTCACTAAGAAGGGAAGCGTACTTGTGTACTGGCATACAGGTTAGGGGTAGGGGAGGGGTAGTGGGCTCTGGAGTGGGAGGCACCTCTCTGGGTGCCTCTACTCTGACCCACTAAGAAGGAAAGTGTACTTGAGTACGGATCTGGGTTAGGGTTGGGATTAGGGTAACGGCTAGGCTTAGGGTTATGGTTAAGGTTAGGGTGGGTTAGTGGGCTGCACCTCTGGGTGCCTCTGACCCACTAAGAAGGACAGTGTACTGGCATATGGGTTAGGGTTAGGGTTAGGGTTAGGGTTAGTGGGCTTTTTATGCCCTCTGGCACATCCAGAAGTCTCAGTCAAAACCTGGCCATGCGATTGGTGGAATGGGTCAAAGAATTTGCATGGTCCCATCCCATGGCCAGCCCATCATTGCGCATGCGCAGGTGTAAAAAAGTAAAAATAAAAATAAAATAAAATAAAATCAACGGAGACATTTTATTGCAAGAAAAACCCACTGCTGCTACTATAAAAATCAGGCATTTAAAATACCTAATTTTCAAATGTTTCTGTGGTGCTTTGGTGGGTTTTTGGACCACGATTTAAAAATAAATATTGCAGTCGCCATTTTGGATCCCCCCCCCACCGCATGGCAAATGGAGACGACGAGGATGCCCCCCCCCAGCCTGGTGCAAGCAGCCCAGGACAGGAGGGGGGAAGGCCGGGGACCCCCCCCCCAGAAACCACCCCTCTAGTAGGTGTCCTCAGGCAGGCATATTTTCGCCTGCTTTTTGGGCCGGGAATCGGGTTTTTTATTTATTTTTAAAACTTTTTTTCTGTGCTGCTTGGCATTGCGCAATCACCGCGATGCCATGAACGACAACAACAAACCAGACCGAATTTATCTTTTATCGGGTCAGGTTCGAGCTGGAGCAGAGTAATTGTCGTTACCGTTTCCGTTACATAACAGAAACGACGAACGGTAACGGAAACGAGAATTTCGCCACTACATGCCCATCTCTAGTAGTGAGTCCTCCATCTTATAGTCTGCTTTCACATCTGTCACCCTGGTCTGTGCAGACCTCTACATTAGATAAACTAAACAGCCATTAAACAGAAGGATGACCTAACACAGGAGGGGTAACAGCTCAGGACCAGAATCAGCAGTGCACCGCCACTTGAAGAACAAAGGGAACTCATTCAAAGATGAGGATGTACACATATTAGACAGAGAAGATAGGTGGTTTGAGAGAGGGGTCAAGGAAGCCATTCATGTGAACATTCAAAACCCCTCTCTCAACAGAGGTGGGGGCCTCAGGCACAGTCTATCTGCTACTTATCAGGTTGTGCTTTCAACAATACCCAGACAAATAAAAAAGCCTTCACCACCAAGGCCATAGCTAACGAACCACACTTTATGGGTTTCAGCGCCTTAGGCCTTTGTTCACCTCAAGGCTATTGATACTGTTTGTTTACCTAACAAGCCTATTCATGTTATGAGCCTATTTCAGACCAGGGTGACAAGAGGTCAAAGCGGACTGTAAGATGGAGGACTCACAACTAGCTTTCTTCAGACTGATGAAGCTGTTTGGATGAGCAGTGAAACATTTCTACCTCTCAAGAAAAAGAAGTCCAGTTGCTATGACTCAACTTCCAGACAGGTCAGGAGTTGGTAAAGCTCGGGGTTCTGTTGATGGAACATGTCTTCTACGATCTCTTAAAGGTAGCCAGTGAAGCGGCCGGGTGAATATCAGGTGGGAGTTGATTCCACAGATGTGGTGCCGCTGCCAGGAAGCGCACATGGAACAGGCAGCCAAGGGTGCACAGAGCTCAGCAGAAGAAGGCATTCTCATTGGTATCTTTATTATTAAGGTGTGTCAGTAGGATTGAACCAAATTGATATGTTGTGGTATGTTTCTTTAATTATATATATATATATTAATGAAACAAATAATACACACATTATAAAGAGGTATAACTTTTTTTAAAGGGGGGGGACATTTAGATAAGCAACAGTTTAAAAACACTTCCAGTCTTTTAACTTTCTCACTCAATCTGTTGTTTTAAGGGCTTTGAATTATTAGCATTTGCTAACAGGGATCAGAAATCTACTGAATCTGATCTGGTTGTCCCAGTTTCAAAAGACATAATATATTCTAAACCTCCTTTTTGCAACAGACACCAAGCTATCTTAAGTAGAATTGCATAATATCTAGATAATACAATTACATTACATTCAGCAAATTAACTCTTACAAGTGGATACATTTTCTGCTATCATGATAGAGAATATTTAAGCAAACTGTATAGCTTATATACCACCCCATATCACTTAAAGAACTATCTGGGCAACTTAACGTAATTATACTAGGAACACCCCACCGAGCTGGAGACATATATTACTCCTCACCTTGAAGGATGGGTGCTGTGTAAAAAGCTCAAGACTGTAGAGATTAAACTCAGGTTTTGTGAGCAGAGTCTTGACTACAGTACTACAGTTTAATCACTACACCGCAGAATTACCACTATTCATTTCAACAGTTTTTGTTTCAAGAAGAAAATAACTGTGACATTTGAAAAAACATTTTTTTTTATTTTAGTGTGACTGTCTGTGGATTGCAACCCACTTATTCAGATACTTAGGCCTCTGTGGTGCTGCTGAAAGACTCTTACATTGCTAGACCTCTTAATATTCAGCAGCTAGGAAGGCAGGTAAAACCCAACACTGGACACTAAAATCCACCACCCTAATTGTCTCAAACGAGGTGTACTGGAAACAAAAGTAGCAACTCCAAAAAGCACATGGAACAGGCAGCCAAGGGTGCTTTAGGGGCTTTTCTTTAAACTACTTGACTGCTGGGATGGCAACAAGTAAGTGATTAGTGAAGATTAAGGGATGTTAAATCAAATGACACTTAGGCACCTTGGAAGTTAGCTAGAGCACAACTATGATTCTTGCAAAACAAGCCTTCATCGGTGGCAAGTGCTTCTAATTCAACACAATCCAGCTACAGTATTGATAATCATGGTGTCAGTGCAGTCCTATACAAAGCTACTCAGAAGTACGTCCCATTGTGTTTAGTGGGCTTATATCTGAGTGGACATGTTATAGGACCTGTCAGAGAGAGCAGAGATGGGTACCCTCTGGACTCCCAAATATTGTGTTCCAGTTGGGGAGTGTCTGGGGAAGACAGGAAAAGGTGTGCTGCTTATAGTACTCCCACCTATTTCCTTTTACAATAATTTAACACTATAGGTTTAGCACTGATTATACAACAGTTTGTTTCTATAAACCTTGCAAAATATATTCCTTAGGGAGGACATGGAATCGGTTTTCATTTGCACTGCCAAGATTTGATGAGACAGCCTCTGACAGCTTTCGGAAATGATTCCAGAAAGGATCAGTTATTTCTATATTAGAATCAGGTTGTTTTCTGTGCATATGGAAGAATCACTCCTAGAGAGACTGATTGTCTGCTCATAGTGGGTATTTTTTGTTGCCTGAGCAGCGGTACCCCACAGCTTAGCGCACCGGTTTCCTGGGAGTGAGGCATCTGATAATTCACTTTGGGGAGTCAAGCAGGCTGCTTTCCCATTTGCAGCATTGCCATGGCAGAAGAACCACCAACCTGGCTTTCCAGTGCCAGCCCATCTTACCTTACACTTCCCTCTGATAAGACCTCAGAGCAAGGCAGTGAGCCTGGCTGGCATGGGTGGACAGGGAGGGGAGCGAGGCAGCCCTGCGGGCAGTAGAGCAGGTGCAATTCTCTGTTGCCTCTCTGAAACCTTTTCCTGAAGTGAGAGTCCAGCCTGCTTCATGGGTGGGGCTGTCCAGCTCAGAACAGAATGGAAACACACATACCCCCAACACACACACACACAACACAACACCCTTTTTGTTCTTCTACGGAAAGAAACTGGCATGTTACCCCTAGAGCCAGAAACGTATGTACCTATGCATCGTTAACCATTTGCTCAGAAGGCAGAAAATGTGAAACGGAAGACCACCTCAACATCCTTATGAAAGATTCACAGATGGAGGGAATCTTCATTTTAGAGTGCGGGATGTAGTTGAGACAGACCTGGATTCTCCATTGCCTGCTTTAGTGGCATGGTACCAGTAAATACATTTACAGTGGTACCTTGTATAAAGGAATTAATTCGTTCCAAATGAAATTATGTTAAGCAAATTTTCCTTTATACAAATTTTCCATAGGAATGCATTGAAAACAGAATAATCCCATTTTTATGTTGTACAGATTTGCCCCATAGGCGATTATGTTAAGCAAACTTCCCCTATCTCAGGAATTTTTTATGTTGTACAGATTTTATGTTATACAAACTGTTTGTTATACAAGGGTCTACTGTACATAGAAAAAGCTGTGTTGTATGAGATAGCTTTCTGTTCACCCAGTAGCCTGCCAGTTGCCTCTTGCACCCACCTGCTTATACTCCTCAGCAACTGGTAGTCAGAGGTACATGACCTCCACTTTGGAGAAAATACATAGCCATGATTCTCAGGCTGCCAAGAGACTGGCCCTCTATACATTTCTTTCCTATCCTTCCAAAGCCATCCAAATGGGAGGCCATCATTGGATCCTGTGGTATCAAATTCCACCATTAACTATGTACCAAGTGAGCAAGCCCTGCCTCTGTTCTGAATCTCATACCATCCAGCTGCACTGAAAGAACACAGGTTTTGGAATTCTAAAAGGAAGAAGAAAAGCCTGAGCCTCGTGGTACAGTAGTTAAACTTCAGCACTGCAATCAAGCTGCAGCTCATGACCTGAATTCGAAGCTGAAGGGCTTAGTTAGCCAGCTCAAGGCTGACTCGGCCCTTCATCCTTCCAAAGTTAATAAAATGAAGAACAACCTCACTGGGGCACAAGTTGTTTGCTTAACTATGTTCTAAACCACCCAGAGAGTGCTCTAGCGTGATGGGGTAGTATATAAGTCAACAACAACAACAAACACCAACAAAAACTTCTCTGACCAGGCTTTCCACACTGTGCAAGATTTCCTGTATATTATATACTTCAGTACAGTAATTATATTTCCCTTAAACTAAGTGGCCCCATAGTGTAGTTGCTACAACCTGCAAATTATTAAAGTTGACATTTTTCTACATCCTTTCCCGTCGTACAGTTTGAAAGTGCAATGACCCAGAACTATATATTGCATTCTGAGTTTGTCACACAGCATATTTTCATAAAGGTATTATGATATTGCCAGTGTTATTCTTGATCTCCCTTTGGAGATCAATATACTTCTGACACACTCCTGATAGCATGTCTGAATTAGATACAGGGTTAGTCTAAATCCTGTTTGCCATTACAGCTGGTGGATTGAGAGAATAAGAGAGAATTTATATGAAGGGTTGGTCTACCCCAGTGATGATGAACCTTTTAGAGACCGAATGCCTAAACTGCGGTTCAAAACCCACTAATTATTCACAAAGCGCCAATTATGCAGCAATTTAACCTGAATGGAGGTGGCTGTGAAGGGGCGATGTCAGGTGCCCACAGAAAGGGCTCCGAGTGCCACATTTGGCACCTGTGCCATAGGTTGCCAACACTGGTCTACCCACTGACTTGAACAGGAATTTATTAATTTCTTGTCTTTTGCAAGCATAACATGAGCAAACACAGACTTCCACCTTCATACCACTTGTCTCTCAGTCTTCCACATGATTGTTGCCTTTTGGGTTTGTTGTCTTGGCCAACGGCAGCCTTTCACCAGAGCAGAGTCACTACTGCAACCACTGATGACGAGTTATTTTCTGCATGTACAAAGAAATTTTAAAATGATCCTATATCAGGGGTGTCCAAACTTTTTGCAAGGAAGGCCAGATTTGGTGAGGTGAAAATGTGTGGGGGCCGACCATTTGGCCCCTGGGCCTGACTTTGGACATGCCTGTCCTATATGGTTCAGCTGACATAACCCAAAGACTGGGTTGCTCCCAAAGGAGTCCAGCCCTTGACCAGGAGGCACAGTGGGGGAGGGAATCAAACCCCCAACACCTTGCACCACAGCCAGAGATTTAAACCACCTGAGCTATCCAGAAGTTATTTTTGGTTAATATTCAACAAATAAAACAATTTTTCACACTGGGCACAATTGAGCTGAGGAAAGAAAATCTGCTTTGTGCCATAAATAATCTAAGCAAGACTAGATTCACTTCAACCTCAAATTTGTTTACTCTCTGCCAAGAGACAAATCATTCTTCATCTGCATGAAGTGTTCTTCAAAATTTGGGATAGATAGATAGATAGATAGATAGATAGATAGATAGATAGATAGATAGATAGATAGATAGATAGATAGATAGATAGATAGATAGATA
>JAHTLZ010000379.1:14780079-14800682 GCA_023846285.1 Phrynocephalus versicolor | reverse complement strand
ATAGATAGATAGATAGATAGATAGATAGATAGATAGATAGATAGATACCCCAGTGATGACGAACCTTTTAGAGACCAGTGACAAAAGGCCAGTATAACTGGATTCAAAACCATATATCCCAAGGTTAGAGATATACCCTATAACCAGTGGTGGCGAACCTTAGACACTCCAGATGTTTTGGACCACAACTCCCAGAATTCCAAGCCTGTATTGCTAATGAGAAAGGACTGAGGGAGTTGTGGTCCAAAACATCTTGAGTGCCAAAGGTTCGCCACCACTGCCTGATACAATATGGGGATACTGGTGATTTTTTTCTTTCTATTTTACCATTATATATGTATATATATATATGGGGAGATATATTGAGAAAGAGAGAGAGAGAGAGAGAGAGAGAGGAGTTATGTTTTCCACGCTTCCCTCTCCTGGTCACCAGTGCCTTCAAGCTCACTCACCACCGGTCTGCAATCCTGCGAAATTACCTGCAAGGGAATGAGATCCCTGACAGAAAACAGGTAGTCCATTCTTGCTGCCTTAGTAGCTTCTATCTATAGAACATATCTAAGACAAAAAAAATCATTCTGAGTTGGTAATACAAGCCAAGCCTTAACTTTGAAAAGCCTCTGGCACCACAACCTTGTAAAGAAGATCCCAGTGACAAAAGGCCAGTATAACTGGATTCAAAAGCATTAAGTAAATGTGGGGGATTGGTGAACACAATGGCCATCAAAACCTATCACAACTGTCAAAAGATGCACTAGTCGTTCTTCTCAACCTCCAGCCAGAAACAAAATCAAATCCTATGGATTTCTCACGCCAGATGCACATAGCAGACGGCAGCCCACTAGGTTGTGTTCTTGCATCACTTTCCCACGTGCATCTTGACATTTTGCTCTGCTTCCTCCAAAGAGGCACCAACCTCTCTATGCAAGGATGAGAATCCACTGTACAATATAGCTAACAAAAGAAACTGCAGGATTCCTAGACTCAAAGAAAGCTTCACAGAAATATTAAAGTTAATACAAGACGAAAGCTTGTGTGTTTCATTTTTAATCAAATGCACATGACAAGAATATGACCTTGACTATAATGCCTCCAAAAGAAAAAAAAATTGTAGCAACTACAGAATGTTAAGCCAATGAACAATTTGCCAACAGTTCTCTTTAAAACAACACACAGCAGAATTTTCAAGAATTTGAACAAAAGGGCAGGAAGCATGCCATTTCGATTCAGAGGATGCTTGTTAACAGTCACATATGCCATAATTTTACATATTTGCATTTCCTCCACCATTATTAAGCATCAAATTTACTGTTCCCAGGATATTCTGGGCGGTGTTGTTTATCGTTTCTTGAGATGTGCGAGTCCTCTCAATTTGCATCTCATATTGTTGAGATTTTACTGCAGACCACACCTGGTCCAGCGTCAATGCTTGAGTACTTTCTACACACACAAGAAGCTCTTTAAATGGGCTATTTTTTTGTTTCTCTTCCTATACAGAGAGGTCTACTTGCACCAAAGTGGGACATACAATTATACCAAACCAGGCAGAGTCCTTAACATGGACTCAGTCACACAACACTCAATCATCCTACAGGTTCTATCAGGATAGTTACTTTGGGAGCTACTTCTCTCAGAATTCCCAAGCTTTAGCTGACTAGGGATTCTGGGAGTTATCATTGCAAAAAGTAACTTTTCCAAACTCAGCTACCAGGAGGGTTGGAGCCTGCCCAAACTACTTCTATGAAATCTTTAAAACTCACACACCCCTTTTTCCTGCCTTTTCATGTTCTGCTGCTAAACTGTTGTTCCTCCAGTGTCATTCAAAAGTAGATCTACAGGAAAAGTACAAGTTTCAAAGAGGGTAGCCGTGTTAGTCTTTTCAAGAATTTCAGGCAAAATTCAAAGAAAAACAAAACAAAATAAAATAAAAGACACAAACATGTGGCACCTTAAAGACTAACTTTCATATTTTAATGTAACGTTTCATTCACATGTGAACTTCGTCAGACATATATAGCAGCAGAATGAGGTGTAAGATATAATATGAGCAAATATTCATGGGCTGTAGATGATATGATAGGCTGTAGCAAATAGAGGTGGGGGTGTATGGTTGAGGGGAGGGAGGAGGGACGGTTAGTTAGTAGAACTGGTGAGAATCATTAAATGTTGAGTTAGAGCTGTATAATTTATGGTTTTATGGCTCACGCCAGTCGATGTTATCATAAACTGTGAGAATTAAATTCTTCAAGTGACAAGAACCAGATTAGGTCGGGGGGGGGGGTTCAGAAAGGTAGAAAAGACAGGGTGGGTGGCAGAGAGAGAATGGAAATTTTTTACCTTACAGTCCATGAGAAAGTGGCAATCTGGTAATATTACATTTGATAATGACTCAAGAACCCCCGACTAATGTTCAATCCCTTATTGTGTGTGTCCATCATGGATATAAATCTTATTTCAGCTGTTTCCCTTTGTATTCTTGATTTGTAGTGATTCTGTTCCAAAACAGTTCAGAAGAATGGTGGTGTTTGGACACAATACCCCAAATCTTTCTTCTTTCGCTGTTTCCCCAGAGCTTAAAGCAATCCAAGTTTGCTTCAAGATACTCTTGCCTGTCAAACGTCTGTGGATGACCCACGTTTGCCCTGCAATATCAAGCTTACCGCATATCAGAATTTGTCAGGGGAAGAGGAACTCTCCCTCTCCAACCTGTCTGCATAGCAGCAATTAAGTTCAGCAGTGTAGATACTGCTGAGCTGGTCTCACTCATTATTCTTCCCTGTCACCTCCAGCATTCAACAATGTAAGGGTAGCCATCACCTCCTCCTTGGTTTTTCAATTTAATGTGAAACAACTAGAAACATTTATTTTGAAACAGCTCCAAGATCAAGTCAAGTGCAGCGTGTATTATTTCACACACTCCTCGGGGTGCTGCAAAGCAACGGAATTTAACAAACCAAACTTTGCACACTTGAGGGATACCATGCCCTACAAAGGGAGCACCAGCATACAAAGGCATCATGGCAACCCAATCTGAGTCACCAAAGAGTAATTCAAAGTGATAGGAGTTTAGAGAAGTTATGTTTTTGGACGACAACTTCCAGAAACCACTAGTGATGGCAGGTCACTCCATAGAAGTAACTTCTTTGTGCTCTGCAAGGTACAGTAATAAAAATCCCTCTTACCTCCAATAATCAATTAGGTAGGCATATTCTTTCCAATGAAGCAGTATTAACAAAGAGTACTGATGAGGAGAAACTGCAAATATTAGAACCGTTCACGATAGAAAAATTAAGTGGAGTGATGATTGCATCCACTGGGTAGGAGATGGACTGACAGAGATAGCCAATTTGAACTTGGGACTCTTGACTTTTAGTTAGAGAGTACTTCCTGAGGTTAACTCCTGCTGCAGGATCTGGAGGAGTGTATTAATTTTCCATTCTCCCCTTCCCTTTCCTTCTCTGTATTCACATCCATTGAGGCCATCTCTAGAGACATCTGTACTCAAGTCTGGTCTTTTTATTCTATCCAACCCTGAATGAATTTAGGTTTCTTTTTTTATATCTGACAATGGGAATTCAGAATGATTATTCCTAATTACAACTATAAACTCGCCTTTCTAATCTGCTGCTCTCTGCTAAACTCAACTACTCGGACATTTTTCTATCGATATCAGAAATAGGCATGTGTGGTCCATCCACAAATTGGCTATGGGCATGATGTCCAGGGCCCACAGTTGTCTCCAGTACCAGTATTTCACCTTTTCCCCCAAGCCACTGCCATCACAGTCCATCTTCTTCATTCTGATTGGTCGGATGTGTGCAGATACAAGGCACATACTGGGGTAGGCTGGGGGATATTATGACCCAATGACAAAAGAATCTGTTGCATTGGTAGGTTCCTGTCGGTTGCCACCTGTCTGTATGCAACAGGAGAGCTGACAGCTTCAGCATGTGCAAAATGGCAACAGAATAGGGAGGAAATATAGTACCACAGAGTAACCTCCTAACTCAGTGATTCCCAACTTAGGAGCCGGGACCCCTTTAGGGGTTCAACTACCATTTCACATGGGTCATCATGAGCCAGTGGGGAAAAAAAGGGTGCTTGTGGCCTTTTCCAAGCCGGGCAAGGGGTCACCACCACAACATGAAGAACTGTATTAATGGGCTGCGGCATTAGGAAGGTTGAGAACCACTGTCCTAACACTAGCTTTAGTTCAGTTAGATGTTGGGGAGACGGACTGTGGTGCTTAAGTACGGCAATTAAAGAGGAGGACATGGGCAAAACCAGAATTAGTTAGGCCTGGCTCTAGTTTCCCTGCCTCTTTTATGCCTGAAACCAGGACTTTTTTAGCTACAAGTGCCCATTGTTGTATTGATTAGTGCTATTCCTGAAACAGATGCAAGATACAAGAGACTTTTAAACTCTACATGGACAGCATGAAGAGTGGCTGCTATAGAGCAGCTGTGTCCAATGACAATAAACAGGTACCACTAGTTGTATCCAGAGTTTTTAGAGAATTACGAATGGCTGAAAACTTATTTGGCACAGTAAATGGGGCTAGAGTAGGTCCATTGAATTAGTGAGGATTTGGTAAGTCAGTTCCCTGGTTTAAATTCAAATGGTTCAATTTAACCAACTCTAGTTGTGGCTTACTTTAGCATGAGTCACAACTAGAATAAGCCTAGTTGAATCTATTGAACCTACGGAAGAGAAGATTCACCAAATCCTCACGGATTCAATGGACCTACACTAAGGTAACTTACTACACCAAGCAACAGGATTTTAGCCAATTATTTCTAACAGTATTACTTTTCCCCCACTGATAATGGAATTATTTTATTTATGCTCCCGTCAAATAATACAGCTGAAATGTTAATGGTTGGAAAAAATACTGTGGAGGTAGGAGGTTAAAGAAGAGGAGAAAATGCCTTTCGGTTCATTAATGTCCTTTGCCGAAAACATGAGCTGTTTGTTTCTGTCAGGATGAGACCAGATTTTTTGACGGAGTGATTGGTAAAGCTCAAGATAAGAAATATTAAGAACCAATTATTTGCACCTTCCACTTGAAAGTACTATGGCAGGCTTGTCCTTTGCCACCTTCTATCGGTCTGGGATTTAAATGTAATTATCTAAACATGCTGAGTATCATAACAGGTACCCATGTGTTGTTGCTTATTAATAGACCTTCTCTATCCAAGGTTGAGAGGTACAGCAAAACTGATTTCCAGTACCCAGACTCCTGCTTGGAATACCTGATCTACAAATTATGTGTTTAATTAAATATGCCTCTGTTCAGCTACAACCTCTTATGCTTTATTCTTCTTTTCATGTCCTTTGTTGCCCTCTATCATTATAGCATAAATAATTACTGTTTAAATGAAAGGAAAGGAAATACCATGTTGGGTGTAGATTTGCATGCATGTGTCTGATTACAAGTTCATGAGTTCTAGCAAAGGGCACTTGTTTGGCTCTTTTATAAATCCAACCATATCCTCATACCAATGATATGAACAGCATACTTGCAGGTAATCTGTGGTGCACTGGTCAATTTGGATGTACAAGTGCCCCTCATGATAGAGGCAGTCCCCATATCCATGGCCTCAAGGAGAGCCCCAAAATACAGGCATGTGGGTTGATCTATGTCCATGAACCAGTTCTATTTTTCTCCTGCACGAGGAGCAGATTTTTCATAAAGCTAACAGATCTTAATTGCCCATTAAAGTACAAACCATGCCAAAATACTTGAAAGAGATGGCTTACAGGATCATATCAGAGTGGATACCTGGCTCAGCAATACTACAAGTAAGAAGGATCTTTAAATTCTTGTAAGCTGAACATGAGCCATCAGTGTGATGTGGCCACAAAATAGGCAAATGCTATTTTAGGCTGCATTAACAGAAGTATAATTTCCAAATCCCATCTGTTCAGCATTAGTTAGGCCTCAACTTGAGTATTGTGCCCAGTTCTGAACACCACTCTTCAAGAAAGATGCTGACAAGTTGGAGCAAGTTCAGAGGAGGGTGACAAGGATGATCAGGGGGCTGGAAATCAAGCCCTTTGAGGAAAGACTGAAAGAACTGGGGATGTTTAGCCTACAGAAAAGAAGACTGAGGGGTGATACGCTAGCAGTTTTCAAAAAGTGCTACCATTTGAAATGCTGTCATACAGAAGAAGGGCAGGATCTGTACTTCTCAATCATCCCAGAGTGAAGGATGCACAACAATGGGCTCTAGTTAAGAGAACCCAGCTTTTGATTGAATATCAGGAAAAATCTCCTAACAGTTAAGAGCAGTATGGCAGTGGAACCAATGGCCTCAAGAAGTGGTAAGGGCTCCAACATTTGGAGGCATTCAAGAGAAATTTGGACAACCACGCAGCACAGGGGTCCTCAAACTACAGCCCATGGGCCAGATCCAGCCTGCCAAGGGTCCTGAATCTGGCCCGCCAGCCACTGCAGACCCCCCACTTGTCCCCCCCCCCACTGTCTGGACTCTAGAAGAAGAGCGGGAAGTCTGGTGTCTAACATTATGGAGTCTCCCCAGTGGTGCTGGAAAGGGCGGTCCCGGCTGCCCACCCCACCTTCTCGTCCTCTCCCTCCTGATATTTCCCCACCAACTCCCTGCTGCCCACCATGGCCCTAAGTTGTTCAGCTCCCACGTGTGGGGTTGCAGAGGCTGGCGGCTACTGTTTGAGCACCCCAGACTGGCGAGAGAGAGAGAGAGAGAGAAAGTCCTGGAGCTGGGACTGATGCTGTGGTTGCTCCTCAGGCGTCTGTCCGTGCCCTGCCCAGACGGTGAGCAGCTCCTTCTTTCCGTGCTTTCAAAACAGCAGTTGCTCCTGCTGATGCCACCTGCCCATCTGGCTGAGAGTTGACAATTGCGTTGTTGCCGCTGAATGTCATTTGAGTGGAGCCTGGAAAAGCCGCTCCCCCAGTACAACACAACAGACGCACTTGTGCCTGCCCACTCACTTCCTAGCGTGCCAGGCCGCTGAGCACCCACTAGGGAGGCAAAGGCCGATCAGACCCACTGCCTCCTGTCAAGTTTCCTGAAAGGAGTGCGGCAGCAGCAGCCCACCCCTCTCGCACTCTTAGGTGGGCTTGATGGCCAAAGCAAACAGGCAGAAGTGGAGTTCCTTCTTCCTCACAAAGTGTTTTGTTTTCTCTTTTTTAAAGAGAAAAATATCTCCTGAGGCCAGGGCTTAAACCCGATTCAGTGATAGGGCTTAACCTCTAGGTCAGTGATGGCGAACCTATGGCACGGGTGCCAAAGGTGGCACTTGGAGCCCTTTCTGTGGGCACCCAACATCGCCCCTTCATAGCCAGCTGTATACAGGTTAAATTACTATATTGGCACTTTACAAAAAAAAAATAGTGGGTTTTGAATTGCAGTTTGGGCACTCAGTCTCTAAAAGGTTCGCCATCACTGCTCTAGGTTAACGTTATTCACTTATGTTCATTACAATTATTTTTCATTTTAAATGTTGCATTCTTTTTCCTGTTTTGGTGCACTACAAAAATATGTGTAGTGTGCATAGGAATTTGTTCATATTTTTTTTTCAAACTATAGTCTGGCCACCAACAGTGTCTGAGGGACAGTGAACCAGCCCCCTATTTTAAAAGTTTGAGGACGCCTGAGTCCTATCAGATATCCTTTGATTTGTATTCTTGGGTTGAGCAGGGGCTTGGTCTTGATGGCCATCTTCCAACTGCACTATTCTATAATTCTACAATATCGTTCTTGAGAAAATCAATTTCCTTCCAACTACTGAAGATAGTAGGTAGGCTCAGAAGCCTGAGAGGATGGGGGTGGCATTTGACATCATAGGTTCCATCAGTCCAAAGGCCCCATTGCTTTGACCTTGTGACCTTTGGCTTCACTAAATCACATAGTAGGACACATATGTTGAATCACAGGACAGTGCTCTGTCCGAAAGGTTGCCAGATGACTTCCAGCATAATGGCAGGAGATTGGAGACTTCAACATTGCTCATTCACAGGTAACATCAATACCTCAACCTCGACGGGTGTACAGGTCATCTGGCTACAGATTCTACCAGTATGTTGATATGTAATTCTGATTACATTATGTGAATCACTCCTGATTCTGCTTATAATTTACCACCTGCAGTTTTATTTGAGCATTTATCGTCTTTTCAAAACTTTATTTGGATAACATGTGTCCTTTTTTTAAAAAAATTGATTTGTAACTAGTAATGTGTTCCGACCATTTGGCATTTGGTGGTAAAGCAAATGCAGTAACTGTTAACTGTCCCGAGCTGGAGAACCAGTTTTACAATCACCCTTGACCTGCTGGGTTGACTTTCATAATGTTTGAGATGCATTTCCATCCCTCTCTCCCAAAGCCTGCCTATTCATGAGATGTGATTTGAGCACTATAACAAAAGGAGATTGTTCTCAGTCAGGAAAGAACAGGAAAAGCAGTGCTAATGTTGGTTTGGTAAGCAGCTCAAGGGAAAAGGAACCCTTTCTTTCAGCATCTCGGAGGTGGCGGCCTCTCAGAGATTGCTAGATAAATGTGAGCACATAAATCACAAAGAAAACCACAGCCAAGGAGACTCTTGAATGGAGGTGGTGGTGAATAATCAAACCTGGTTTGGGCAATAGGCACTCTAGCTCAATTGCCTCAGAAGCAGTCCTTTCCTGTTCCCTCGGGCCAGGATTAAAGCATTTTGACTCCGGTGGTGGGCCAACCTGTGCTGTGCGTGGCAGCCTGGCACAGCTGCGCTCATGCCAGCCCTGTGTGTCTGCCGTGTCAGCTCCTTCCCCACCCACTTCGCACTACGCAAGCCTCATTATAGCCTCAGCTCAGTCTCATCGGGAAGTTTGCTAATGGGTTTAGACCCTTCTCCAACACTGCTAAGCACAACTTGAGAAAGATTTTAAGTTGTTGTTGTTTAAAACAGTAAGGGTGCTTTTACACAACCCCTAAGATCCGCTGGCCACTTAAATTCGGACCAGAGATCTTGGGGGTTTGTTGCTCTTCCTGTGTTCCCACCCCTCCGCACTTCCTTGCTCCTGTCTGCGTGAGGGGAGGGAGAAAAAAGGGAGAAAAGAATGCAGGCTCACCTCTGCTCTGCTGTGGAGCTGCTCCGGAAACCATTCCAGTCTCTTAGAGGGGCGGGGGCAAAAAACAAACAAACCACAAACACAAGGCGAGGAGAGCCTGGTATTCACTGCTTTACATCCGCATGAGAAATTTTTCACCTTCAGAGACCAGGTACTTGGAAAATGTGCTGGGAAGCGCTTAGGTGGGCATGGTTGTACTTTATTTTGCTTAAACTCTGGAGTTGGTGGGAAAAGTCCCAAGCCAATCCTATACCTGCCTCAAACTCTGCTTTGTCAAGCCTCTGGGAGCATGCAATGTACTCATATTTGGTACAGCTTCCACCTCTAGTACCACAGGTGTGGAAGTTTGCTCTTTTCAACTGTAACTTCCAGAACATGCTACCTGGGGGATTTAGGGAGCTGTTATCAACAAACACAGATCTGTACATCTCTAAACTCTGCCCCCACCCCGACAGCTGCTGTCACTTCTCAACAAAAAGGCGCATTGTGCCCTCCTGAAAGCAACTGAGCCACATCCTGGAGGACAGATGATGGGGGAGTTGCTGTGTTAACATTTCTCAGCTGGGCTTATTCATTGAATGAGGATGAGCCTTCCTCACAGCCATGACCACATCCGTGAACTTTCCCCTCCCCAGCCTGAACCTAGATGGTGGAGCAACCCAGGGGCTGGCTCTATGACGTGCTTGAGGCGAAAGAAAACACATTTGAAATATCTTGACTTCTTTCAGCCAAGCAGGCCGTGCCTTTAAAAACAAGCAAACAAAACGAAAATGAAAACAAAGCACAAGGGCCCTCCTCGGGATAAGCAACAGCTCAATGAGTTAACTTATCCCTTGTGGGGAAGGCATCTTTCATTTTGGGGAGTGGAGTTGGAGCAAAGCCATTGTGGCTACATTTCCAAGCAAGAAGCACATAATAACACAAGAGTGCCTGAAGATGCAACAAGACCGGTAGACACAAATCAGCACCACCATCCATCTGCTAAAATAAGGAGGGGGCATGTGGAGGCAGAGATTGATGTGGGGTTACAAATCTCACTGCACACTCGGCTTTGCTAAAATCACCCACTCTCTTGCTTTAGATACATAGTGTATCTGATGCTATTTTCTACTGATCCCTTTGTTCTCTGCGAGGTTGATTACTCCTTTTTTAAAAAGTCACATAGATTGATGGCCCTCACTACTTCTTGAGGTAATTAATTTCACAGTTCCAAATGTATAAAGGAGTATATCATACCCTGTACAGTGTGGTGGAAGCAGCAGCAGAGTATGACACAGGATACTGGGGCTCACATCGCTGCTAGTCCATGGACACTCATGTTGGGCGGGGAGCACTGGCAAAACCCTCCTTAAATGGCTTGTTTATCTTGAAAGCCCTATTAGGGCCACTTGCTGTCAGTTCCAATTTTGGCCGTCTTTAACAACATCATACTTTGATATTCATATTGCTAGATGATGATAATGTTATGTGCAGAAGAAGCTACTTGGACGAGTAGCGAAACATTTCAATCCCACAAGAAAATAAGTCCAGTTGCCATGTCTCAGCTCCCAGAGAATCTCCACAGACATATTGTGTACAGAAATGTACAAGGTGGTGATAAGTAGAGTTAGAGAAAGGCTTTAACAAACTTCCAGTGATCACAACTCCCATATCAGACCCATCTTTCAACGGTGCTAATCGCTAGGGGGATTTCGTCTCAAGTTCTCAACCCACTGACAGTTCTCATAATCAAAGCCTTAAAGTGGGAAGCTTCTCCTCAGGGCTTAGGGATGATAAAAAGTACGATTCACAATACTTACAATGTAAAGCTAGGTGTTCTGAAAGCAGGAGTCACTTAACTTTCTAAAAGCATAATTCATTTTTTTTAAAAAAAGGCAACTGTATAAGCAGGAATGGAAGGACATGTGGCCCAACATATGTTGTTTGGCTTCAACTCCCATCAGCCTCACCAAGCACAATGAATAATGGTGGGAGGTGTGTAGGCTGGCAATACCTGCAGGGCCTCCATTCTTGCTATAGGTTGCTCAGTGACTTTGTTATTTATTTATTTATTTATTTATTTATTGAGCTTATATACCGCCCATCTTCCCGAAGGAACTCTGGGCGTTTTACAACAAACAATGTAACAAAATAGCAGTTAAAATGACACAGAGTTAACCAAATAACAAAACAATAAAAACCAAAATTGCAGATGGCGGGACAGAGGGAAAAAAACAAACCAACAACTTTAATTGAATCAACCAAACGCCTCCCGGAAGAGGAGAGTTTTTAAAGCTTTCCGGAAGGCTGGCAGGGACTCTGCTAGGCGCACTTCTGTTGGAAGATGATTCCACATGGTGGGGCCAGCCACAGAGAAGGCTCGGGCACGGGTGGATGTTCTCCAAACATCCCTGGGCGTGGCCACACGCAGCATGTGTGCCCGCGACAACCTAGTCGGACGGGCCGATGTTGATCGCTGGTTGATCCGCTCTGCCAGGTAGTCAGGTCCTAGGCCATGGAGGGTTTTATAAATCAAAACCAGGACCTTGAATCTGATTCGGGCCGCAACGGGCAGCCAATGCAGGCAGGCCAGAACTGGGGTGATGTGGTCGAACCGACATACACCCGCCACCAGTCTGGCCACCGCATTTTGAACCCGCTGCAGTCGCCGAAGGAGAGTCAAGGGCAACCCCATGTAGAGCACGTTACAATACTCCAGTCTCGAGATCACCAGTGCTTGCACCACAGTCCTGAGGGAATCCCCATCAAGGTATGGACGGATCTGGGCAATTCGATGGAGATGAAAAAAGGCAGCCCTGGACACAGCGGCCACCTGGGCTTCCATGGTGAGCGCCGGGTCCAGGACTACGTCCAGATTCCAGACTGTGTCCGAAGGCCAGAGGGAAACGCCCTCTAGAGTGGGAAAAGGGCCTCCATAGCCAGATGGGGAAGCCCCAAAGAACATAACCTCAGTCTTGTCGGGGTTGAGTTTGAGCCTGTTAGCCCTGGTCCATTCCATGATCGCGCCCAGGCACTGATCGAGGGTCTGGACAGCCTCATCTGCAGTGGTGGAAAAGGAGACATAGAGCTGTGTGTCATCAGCGTACTGATGACAGCAGACTCCATGTCTCCTTATGACCTCAGCCAGCGGCCTAATACAGATGTTGAACAGCATGGGAGAGAGAGACAACCCCTGTGGGACCCCACAAAGGAGTATCCAAGGGGCAGACAGCTCCCCCTCCCCATGCTGAACCTGCTGAGGACAGCCCCCGAGGAAGGACCGGAGCCAACTGTGAACAGTGCCCCCAATCCCAACCTCAGAAAGCCGGTCCAGCAGGATACCGTGGTCGATGGTATCAAAGGCCGCTGACAAATCCAGAAGGACCAACAGGGTGGAGCATCCCCTGTCGGCCCCCCGGAGGAGGTCATCTTGCAGAGCGACCAAGACTGTCTCAGTCCCCCGACCCGGCCTGAACCCGAACTGGAATGGGTCAAGGATGTGTTCTCCCTCCAAGAATGATTGAAGCCGGATCGCGGCCACCCTCTCGATTACCTTGCCCATAAAGGGAACATTAGCAATCGGGCAGTAGTTGGTCAAATCTCCTGATGCTAAGCCCGTTTTTTTTTCAGAATGGGCTTTACTACAGTCTCCTTCAGGCGAGAGGGAAAAATCCCTTCCCTGAAGGAGGCTGTGGCGATGACAGAAGCCCATTCGGGCATGCTCCCACCAACGGCTTTCATAAGCCATGATGGGCAAGGATCGAAAGGGGTGGACGTGGACCGGCAATGGGCAATAGCCCTGAAGGCCTCAAGCGAGGAAACAGGCCCAAACTCAACCATGCGAGGAGACCGAGGGGGTGCAGCGTCAGGGGATGCCGAGAGTGGACTAGGGCAACATGAGTCAAAGCCGGTATGGATGGCCTCTATTTTAGATCGAAAAAAGGCTGCAAAATTCTCACTACTGAAATCAGTAGGAGGAGGCCTTGCCAGCCCAGAACTAGTGAGGTCGCGAACCACATGGAACAATTCCGCTTGTACAGTATTTGAAAACAGGGAATGAGAGTGGGAGGGAGAAAGAGAGGAAGGAACCAAATAATTGGTTTTAGCACATAGGAGCAGAATCTAAAGGAGTGGGGGTGAACTTTTGGCACTCCAGATGTTTTGGACCACAACTCCCAGAATTCCAAGCCTGTATTGCCAATGACAAAGGACTGTGGGAGTTGTGGTCCGAAACACCTGGTGTGCTGAAGGTTTGCTACCACTGATCTAAAGCATACATCAGTGGTGGCGAACCTTTGACACTCCAGATGTTTTGGACCACAACTCCCAGAATTCCAAGCCTGTGCTGCCAATGACAAAGGACTGTTGGAGTTGTGGTCCAAAACACCTGGCATGCTAAAGGTTCGCTACCACTGGCATACATTTTGTTCTTCTTCCTCCGATTGTCCCAGCTGACAACAACCTACATCTGTTTCCTCCCCAAAGCTACAGAAACCAGACCATATCTGACTCTGCTTGTTCCTTCACCAAGAAGAGGCGGTCAATCAGGAGCTCTGTGCTTCGTAGAGCCAATAGAGAGATGATGGGTGTAAGCAAGAGGGAGGTGCCCATACCATGCTGCTCTTTGTTTGAACTGGCCTGTAAAGTCTACCCCCATCAGACCATGCTGCCCTGTGCCTTCCAAGAAGAAGCCTGGTGTCCATCTTACCAAGTGAACGTTTAAGAACTCTCTCCTCACAAATTACATCCCTTGCCATGTTTGGACTTCTATAACTGCTTTGGAAAAGAGAACTTGCTCTCAAAAGCTCAGCAACTTTTACATTTTTTTCCTCTAGCAGCCTATGAAGGTATCACCCAAAGTCTAGTTTTGCTTTTGTTTTAACGGCTACACGACCCCAAACCCCCTTTTTAACAATTATTTATTTGATTTATATATTTATTTACATTTATTTATTTATTTATTTATTTTTATACCGCCCGTCTTCCCAGGGAACTCAGTGCGGTTAACAATAAGGGTTAAAAGAAACAATAAAACACAGAGTAACAGAAAACACATTCAGACCCACATACCACAGTCAGACCTTCTGAAATATAGCTCAAACATTATTATTAGATGTAGAAATAGGCTTTCTTTATATCACAGTGCCCAAATGGTATCCATCTTGCTTTTTCTCATTTTAAATGCATTTTAAATACTTCACGAAATGCTTCCTACCTTCCAGGCATTAAGAGGTCCAGGGAAAGAGCTGCAGGATTTGGGCAACAGTCTGATATAAACTGATTACATTTCATTAAACTTTGCACAGCTGACTTAAGTTCAGACAGACTTCCAAAGGGTTGTGAAGCAACCAGGTGCAAGCATTTTTCTTTCAACAACCGTACAACAAGGCATGTACCTGCAAGCTGTATGAAGGGCTCAGTGAGTTGGAGTAACTGGCAGCAGAACTAGAGATGACAGGTAGTTCCATTTCCCTCTGTGCTTCCTGAATGAAGAGCCAGGTTATATAGAAGGCTGCCCAGTTCCAGAGCACCACCAGAAGAGAGTCCTGGAAAACCACTTCTGATTACTTGATTCTTAGGAAAACCTGGGAAGAGTCAGACTATGTTGGAATGGATGGCACATAAGAACATAAGAAGAGCCATGCTGGATCAGGCCAAAAGCCCATGTAGTCCAGCTTCCTTTATCTCACAGTGGCCCCACCAAATGCATCTGGGAGTACACAAGACTAGATATCTGTTTTCTGATACCACTCCCTTGCATCTGGCCCTTGAAGTAGTCCGGTTTTTCAGACTGGAGATTACACATCTCCATCATGGTTTGTAACTTGCGATGGACTTCTCCTCCAGGAACCTGCCTAATTCCCTTTTGAAAGCATCCAGGCCAGATGCCATTACCACATCATGTGGCAGGGAGTCTTGAGGTCCTTAACATTATGTTCCCCAAGAACAATAACAAAATGCAAGAATGTGCCTGTAGCTCTCTTATTATCATAACTCATGTCCTCCTCTGTTTCCATTCACAGCATCCACCAAGGCTCCTCCTATGATAGCTGCTTCTTTGTTCAATCTAGACATTCTGAATCACTGTCCACAGAGAGGGTCTTGGATGATCATCCTTACTCCAGGGGCTCCAAACCATTATCTGTGGAGACCACCAGGAACTCCTGCCTCTCTTCCAGAAGCTTAGAAATGGCCATCCACAGAGTTCTGACAGCAATTCTGGCAGACATCGTGTCCTCCTTCTCTGTGTCACATTCCTCCATTTTTTTGTCTCCTGCACTTGACATTCTTCTTCACCTTCTTCTTCCTTGCCTTCCTCAGAGTCATGCCTGCTCTCTTGCTCCTCCAGGAGTGCTCTCTCAGCTCCACCAAAAATGTTTCATTTTCCACAATGTGGAACAGCAAGCTTTGAGCTACTCAAACTGGCAACGCTCTGAGTGTTCATGGGAGATGCTTTAGAAGCCAAGAACCTCATGGCTTCAGCTGCATTATCTCCTCACCTTGTAATGGATTAATTAGCAGCTGCACAGTGTAGAGTCATAACCTTAGACAGCAAGGACGTCAGTGATTTAGAAGAGCGCTAGCTGGTTGGGCTCTAGATTAGTTCCTTTCTTTACAGAGGCAGATTTACGCATATACATGATGGTGTTCTGTGATGTACCATCCCAAGAAGCTTCTATAAAATCACCCAGCCATTTATTAATAAATTTCAGATTTATAGAGTCAAGATGTAAAGCCTGAACACACTTCACAGATCTTCAATTAAAAAAAAAACCTTGGAGCATGAGTTTAAGAATAAACAACATATTTATGTATTGCATGTAAGAGCATATTGTGTAACGTGCAGGCTAAATGGTCTAAACTACATACTTAACATCAAGGTACTTAATCTGCTGTATGTACAGGTATATAACATACAAATATATATCTCCTACACATACAAGCAATAGGAGAAATTGAAAACATTTGCAAATCTGGTTGGTGGTAGAAGGCAGATGGTGGCTTTTTCTTTTACTACTGATAATGTGATGTGATTATGTGCTAAAGAGGAATTGAACTTTATATCTTAAAAACCAGACAGAAGAAAAGGTAATGTTAACAGGTGAAGGCTTTCCTCTGTGTTGCCAAAATGTGCTCAACTTCACAACAATAAACTAGTTGCCCATCTATCTCAATAACGCAACAGGCAGGAAGTAATATTATAGATTAGTGGTGACGAACCTTCGGCACTCCAGATGTTTTGGACCAAACTCCCACAGTCATTTGTCATTGACAATACAGGCTTGTGGTCCAAAACATCTGGAGTACTGAAGGTTCAGAACCACTGTTATAGAGTGTAAAGTAGGTTATGGTATTTATGGCTCTGCTAATTGGAGGTTACAGCAATTGAATCCCAGGTTCTCTAAATGCAAAATGTATGATTTACAGAATAATGGCCCTTCCATTCTTTTGCAACCTGTCATCCAATCAAGGAAACAACCTTTTTGTTACATCTATCTATTTCAGTACACATTGCTTATCTTCCTCTTCCTTCAGTCTTTCTATACATCATGTTACCTGCATTATCTGTGTATTACTGTCTTAAATTGTCCGAACAGCTACAGTAGTTTCTCGCAATAGAAAATTTACTATCCAGCATTGTTCAAACTGGGGACCAAGTCACAAGAAATATACTTCCATTAAGTGCTCTTTCTCTCTCTTTGCCCTAATAAGAAATACCAGTGTAGTCGTCTTCCACCCCACCCCACTCTGCACATCAAGGGAAGAAAGAAAAAGCTTGACTGTAAGCAACAGCACCACCTGGTGTTGCCTAATCCACTTTACAATATACATACAGTACTGTATTTAGTTCTTTGTTTGCAAAGATGATTTCCATCAGGTTTATTATCTAGGAAAAAAGAGGTGACTGGTTAGGTTAGAACAGTGGTGTGCCAGTGGACATGCAGGTGGCTAACTAGCCCAATACAATCCAGAAGACAGTGGGTCAGGTTAGCTGGGCCTGGACTACCTTGGCTGTTGAGATGTGACCTGCTTACTTTTTCTTCTTTTTTGGCAAGTCATGACACTTCTGAGATCAGAGTCTCTGGCATGCTGAATCAGCAGCAACCACAGCATGGCTCAGGGACAACCCTAATCAGCATACTCCAAAGTATTCCAGAGTACTTACTCCAAAGTTGAGCTGCATCTCTCCAGTCCTCAAATTGCCTTCAGCATTGCATTGGCACTCACAAGCGGTCGTTTAGTCTCTGGCTTCCACACCCCCTCAAAAGGGATCTATGCCAAGCTGAATGAGCAAACCTTTTGCCATCGTATATTCCTTTCCAAGGACTGCCGTCAAGCAGAGGTGGGCCTGCTTAGGGAGAGGTTTAGCTTTTACAAGCGTGTCCTTCCTCTCAGCACCATTTCACTGCTGTTGCTGCAGCAGCAATCTTTTCAAATTAAAGCGAGCCTTGGCACAAAATTTTAAACAATGGAGCCACTCATCAGCCTACAAGGTAATAGAAGGCAGAGTTATTTATAGAACATCTGACACTTCTTTTAATCCTATTAATCCTTCTCCATCCAACATTGCTAATTGCCTTGATGGAGCTAGCTGCTTCTGCAATTCTGAATACCGGCAGTCTCTGCTGAGCTGTTGAAGTGCTGATAATTATGCACTTCATCTTAAACTATGTGTGTGGGTCAATGGTGTTCTCAAGAGAAACGGAATCTGCAAAAAATCCTAGTGGTCCAAAAGCAAAGGAGTCGCTTTGTTGTGTTATGGAACAATCTAGTACCTAACTAGAGTTGGTACAGATCGAGTGGATTCAAGCCCCTGGGGGCTGGGAGCGCCAGTGCCAATTGTACCTTCTGGGAGAGGCGTCAGTCAGGCTCACCCAAGGCACACATGGCCTGATGGTGTTATATGCCCTGTGACCTTGGACAAGCCATGTGGTCCGAAGGCACCTGCAGAAGGGGAGACTCAACTACCTCTGAGCATTTTAAGCCGAGGAGCCTTTGTGCAGGGTCACAAGTTAGAATAAATGTAACAATTCATTTTTTAAAGAATCATTTTACCAAACCATTTTTGGTGCACGCATATTGTTTCAATAAGTCTGCAGTTCCTCTATGCAAGAGGCCACAGTTGAAGACATCCAAGAATCATGAAAAGAGATGGCGAAAATAAATTTGCTCACCCACATCCTTTTCATAATTCTGCTGTGAAAACAAATGCAAACTACAGTGTATGGATACTGTTTTGAGCTAATTATGTTCTGTATTAAATTTGCCTTCACTATTAAGCATGTAAAAATGAAGATATCACAAATTGCTCAAAATCTGACAATTTTTGACACAGTTTCATGTAATATCTGTTATTAGAATTCTGGTACTAGGTACTTGAGATCTGGAAAAAAAAACCCAAATTAAAATCTAAATCACTCACATTTCCAGGTTATTTTTTTTAATTCTGAATTGTCTAATTTTTGTTCTATACAGGACATACTTAACCCCATGGCAAGCACCAAGACTACCCATGGCAGCAATATCTCATGAAATGTTTGTTACCATTGTCCTCAAACACTACAAAAACAATGCATTCCCCCATCCCAGGACCAAGTCCACTGTCCTATCAGAATCTTACACAACTGTAATCCTGTAAAAAGGCAAATATAACAAAATAGTACAACCATTTCCTCCTTATTTCTTTTGCAAAGCCCTTTTATTTTCTGTCCCTCTCACTCATCCATACACAAAAGCAAACAAAGGTGTGTAATGATTCAGCTTTAGATTGTGGAACAAATGCAGCTTGACAGTCTTGTGGTGGGTGTGCAGGAAGTAGACTGGGATCTTTTGTCTTTCTAAGAGATTTCCAGTATACACCACCCAATTTTTCTTACTCCTAGGTTTTACAACTGTACTGTTCCCCTCTCCATCAACTAAGTAGCCAAAGAGAGGAAGCTAGAGACAAATCTGTGTGAAAACACTGCGGGCTTAAGTTGGAGGACTAAAAAGTTCCTGGACTGAAGTGCACTCAGATATACCCTTCTCCTTACTTCTAAGTGTAAATCTGCCTGTTCCTAAGGAGTTGCATTTTATTTTGTCCTGGCAGATTTCAAAGTTCTAAATAAGGGATATTAGACCCATTAAGTCTATCTAAACCTGGTTTAAGGTAGCAAAACATGCTATTCCAAACACTTCAATCTGTAGATTATGTTTGACTCATTTTTTTAAGTGAGGTTCTCAAACTTTCTTTCCATGTCCTGCCTCCATGTTTCCGCTGAGTGCACAGATAATCAGTCAAAATGGCTACATTTTCCTGTTTTCAAGGGAATGGTGCAATATTATTTGTGTTATTTGTTGAGCTTGTGGCTGTAAAGACTGATTGATTGACTAGTATTAAATTAGAAAGGCTCTTATTCTATGTTATATTATATATTAATTATCCCAAATAATCCCTTGGCTTTTGATTTCATTATACTGCCGTTATCTGCATAATGAACTAGTCCAGGCATGTCTAAACTTTGGCCCTCCAGATGTTTTGGACCACAACGCCCACAGTCCTTTGTCATTGGCAATTTAAGCTTAGAATTCTGGGAGTTGTAGTCCCAAATATCAAGAGGGTCAAAGTTTGGACATACCTGAACTAGTCAGATTTTGTACCACATTTGCTTTAAAAAGAAAGTTTTAATTAGCCAACTAGTCTGTGCAAGCATAACCATAAACAATTTAAGACAGGGGCCAAGTACCTAACAGCATTCAGTGGCTGTGTGATTAGAGGCCTTGATAATTGGATGAAAACCAGAAACAGGCAAACAGGGAAGTTGCGTACCAAGAAACTAGAAACAAAATACATTTCGTATGGAACAAAGCCATAGACAAAGTAAACCTGGAGTAATTTCTACCATAATTTCTAATGAATCACAGACTTAATGCTTAGTGTTAGCTACACTTATCAACATAATGTCTAGTAGGAGGATGAAATGGATACCAACAAAGACACAGAATGGGAGTCACTGTATGCCATCATAACCTTACCTGTGTATCAGAATCCATAGAACTACTATAATCTTACGTCAATACAACTTCCACTTTTTCATAATTAGTATTGACAGTGACCAAAAGAGAAGCAAAAATGAGTTTATAGTACTTAGTGTGGTTACTATACTAGAAAGCTGACCTAAATTTGAAAACTATATACTGTATGTAGATCTCTTATCATGGATTATTTAATATAGGCATGTTTTCAGAAAAATGGGGTACATTACTTAGACAGAATGAACCCACAGACATAAAATATATTTCCAATGAATGAATACCTAAGAAAATAAATACTTAAATATCCAGGCCACTGCAATCAGTTCTGTAGGAGTATATTCTTTCGCTTATGACAATTTCAGTCCTAGTACTACACCAAGATTGTTTCTATGGTGTGAAACACAACTAATCAAAACAAGGCCAGAGGAGGGAAAAGTTACTTTTCAAATTATATATCTCAAGACTTTTTACACCTTGAATGGACAGCAGCCATGTTGGCAGTGGCATTCTGGAAGCTATA
>JAHTLZ010000379.1:14722506-14780069 GCA_023846285.1 Phrynocephalus versicolor | reverse complement strand
ACACACACACACACACACACACACACACACAAAGCTACTATGGATTTTGATTCACTAACCTGCTTTGTGTAGTTCTTCTTGAAATTAGTATCAATTTGATTTTAACTCATTGTTAAAAGGATCTTCACATAAAAACAAATGTTACAGACATGTATTATCTTTACATTATTATGGCTTCTTAAAAAATCAGTTTATTCACAGATTATTGCAGTGCAAATGTTCAGAATATAAAGCCGCATAAAAATTAAATATACTGGTTAAATAGTGAATATGTATCTATATTACTTGGATATTATATCAACCAGGATTAGTACAAAGATTGTGTGTGAAATATTCAAACTAGTTTCCATAGTGGCACATGAGAAGAAATTTATATCTGAATTGCAGTTTATATACATATTTATACAAACAACTCTCTAGAATATTCTCTACCAGTGACGTCTTGTGATTATGGCTTATTGAACTTCAACCACTAATTTCACAAAAATTCTTAAAAACTTAATGTAAGTGAGGCTGTAATGTTCACCAAACTTTTCTGGAAGGATGTCTCCATGGAATCAATAAGATTTTCTTCTAAACTGCATGGGGCTGAGGTTTATGAGTTCTATCATAGTCATTCTTTATTTTACTTTTTACATTTTCTATCCATCTCAGGAGCTATAAGCAAACATACTAGTGTATGAATAATTTGAGAGCCACACCTACACGAGTTGAATAATTACCAAGTCATCAGAGAGGTATTATGTTTATATCCAAAATAAATTAACACTCACATACTCTTTTTATAAACAGAAAGCAACTACCTCTCCAACATCAAATACTGTACATATTTTTTAAAGGAAGCTTTAAATTGGGATTTCAGAAAATTGTAATAATCCATGTGGAAATTATAACTGGATAAAGTGCTGCTGCTTCAAACAATATTTGATCTTCAATGTATATTTTCTTGGCTATCTGTTTGGACATTGTGGTTTATCCATTTTAACAATCTGGGTCCCAAAAATCATGAATTTTCCCCTAAAACAAAAATATTTAGAGAGAGAAAGAAGGAAAAACTAAAGTAAACATACAATTAGTGATAACAAGGAAGTTACTAGGCAAGTAAGTTCATTTTTATGTTTTATTTTAGTGTTTATCTCTAAAGGGTTTTCTCACTGAGCTATAAATATTTCTTTTGAGCAATGCAAATTTCTACCCTTTTGTATTAAAAGACATTTTCGTTTTCATCTTGCATATTACTTTCTATTATTGGGCTATTCAGATGTTTTAGATCACACAGGAAAAGAATTTTGACAACTACATGTGTGCTGCTGAACACATGATCATGAAAGGCATAATTATACAATATTGTTTTCATTGCCTTAGTTTTATCTTATATTTTATCTCCGATCTATCCATTCTTTGGCAGTTTTACTTCTCATATGTAATGTAACCATATACCATCACCACTTCCCCCAAGATGAAATTTGCAAGACAGAAATATGAGTCCCTTTAGCACCATTCCCAACCAGCTGATTTCTACTGGGCCTGGCTAAATCATAACCTACGTTAAAACAGTGTTTTTTTAATGTATATCATGTGTACCATTCCATAAATGTGGGCTATTACCACAAACTGCAGATTTTTATTATTTCTGTATGTGCATATATCAACACTGAAAAATAGTTCAATAGTACAGTACCTGATTTAGCCGAAAAGTGTGTATCATCTGCTGCCATTTGCTATATGTTCTAGCAACTAAGTCTTTTACCTATAAAGAGAAAAATATAACCTGTTTGGGACCTGTTGCAGGAAAGGATGAGTGCAATGGATTGCATTGCATTTATTAAATTTGCCTGATTCAATACAGGTATGGTCTGCGGTAAATTGTTAGAGCTCAAGTGAGCCAGAATTCAGCTCCAGGCATATGTATAGCTAGAACAATATTGCATTTCTTTATTTACAATACTTTTATTCAGCCTTTCTTCTTAATGGACCTGACAATATGCATCTCCAATAGTATCTCCAATTTTCAGCCCTGCTTGGTGGGACTCTGACCCTTGTATGTGCAGCTCCCCATCTCTCCACAGGGTTCTGTTATGACCAGAATCAAAGAGGCTGTAGTATAAACCCTCACTGTGGGTGAGCAGAGGAGGGGGAGGAATGCTATACAGTAGTAGTCACTAGTCCCGCCATTTAGCTTAGACTGAGGAAACCTTGTGCATCTCAATCGCCCGGAATCCCATCCATGGAAATGGGTGGTGACATATCCAAACAAACAAACAAACAAACAAACAAACAAATTTCAC
Source organism: Phrynocephalus versicolor (assembly GCA_023846285.1). Lineage (NCBI taxonomy): Eukaryota > Metazoa > Chordata > Lepidosauria > Squamata > Agamidae > Phrynocephalus > Phrynocephalus versicolor. Next base: position 14,777,781 of record JAHTLZ010000379.1, on the reverse strand, counting down.
TCCTTATGGAACTGAGGACCTGTCTACACTGGCGTATAGATATATAGATTGCTGATAGCCCAATGTGAATAAGTACTCAAAATGATCCATCCTTCCCCTTTAAGAGCTGTCCCTCACCTTTCCGACTCTTGCTTAGGGAATGCATTCTTTTAACATGATTCTGAGCCCAGCAAGTTCAGGGAGCAAGTGGGGAAGAACAGCCAAGGAGGCTTCCCACAGCATGGTAACTGCATTATTAAGACTGACATTGCCTCCACTGCTCCACTTAGTGGCAAAAGTGGCAGCAGCTATCAGCTAGAGAACTGCCAGTAACAGCTGATAGGCAAGCCCTTCTGATCATTGGACCTGCAACCTTTAAGCTGTTGATTGGAGGGAACCAGCTGAAACGCTGGTTTCCCATCCTTTTTAATTGGTTGGGAAGTGAAGAGCCGCAGCAGAGAGGCAGCAAGCCTCTCTGACACCATAACCAGCTTTGGGCAAACAGATCACTTAAAAGAGTGTTAAAATAAACTGTACTGAGAATAAGAACTTTTAAGAATGGGTATGATCACCCCAAATTTCACACTGTGAACAGATGAACTCACCTTGGTTCTATAGAACAACCTGGCATCTTCCCTAATATCACATTTCACATGTTTTTCCAGGGTACTACAGAGTTTCAATAGCCATTTCTAGAGAAAAATACATGTTTTAGTCCAATACTTCCATCTATTTTTTGCTCAATGTGAAACAGAATAATAAACTTAGCACTTAACTATAATATACACTCCTTTTTTGCTAGACTTCTTCATGCATTTTACCTATGATTTAAAGCACACTCTATTACTATGAAGATAAACATAGACTGAACTTCAACAGGAATGGCATTACAAAAGGCATAATCTTCAGTCTCTTCCTAGCTGACAATTAAAATTCACCAATCCAATTCTTGGCCATGTTTGTGGACATGCTGGATTTGTGCGTACTTGAGAATCATAGCAGTTGTTTTAATTGCTAGCCAGGTAAATCTCCTATTTCCAAAAAGAATCACACCTGGCGCAGCCAAACATGTTCGAGTGCACTTCACACTATGAAAGATACTTATACTTTCAAGTCACAAAGTTGATTCTAAAAGGTAGTCTTTATGGTACCACAAGTTTTTTTCTGTTTAATTTTTCTTTTTCCTGAATCTAAAATCAGCCCCAAACTGCGAACCTGTTGTTTAAATTATGAATGCAGGCCCAACAAGAACTAGATTACTTCCATGATGCTGAAGCACATCTGATAGCATACAAAAAGCAATGTACATGCTGTCCAGTAATTTAAGACTGCTGATGTGAGTTTTTTGGGCTGTTTGGCCATGTTCTGGAAGTTTTCCTTCCTTCCAGAACAATGCCAAACAGCCCAAAAAACTCTCAACAGCTATCAGATCCCAGCCATGAAAGCCTTTAAGAATACATTAATTTAAAACTATTACTTACTTTTTGACTGGGATTTTTAATGTCACAATTGCTAGCTTCTCTGACCAAATGAAGAAGAACATAGGTCAAATAATATACCTGGAAAGTGAATAAGAAATACTTAATATAGCTATTGGTGGAATTTAATTGCCACTAATACCTATTACTGCCTATTTATCTAAGTAATCTGTTGAAACTGAGTTAAAACTCAAAAGTTACTGTTTTGAACTGCTGGGTACTTGCAGGGAGATCTGCCAGTTATATTTCAAGAAAGCAATTTTTGCAGTCTCTGAATAGCACTGGACTCAAGACTTACTAAACTGTCACTAGTATAAAGATGACAGCTGTTTTACACATAACATTTTAAGTAGTCCAACACCTTTGTTTTCCTCTTTCAGACCCCTACGAGTGTCGATACATTAAGGACTGGTTCATATGCAGGAGACAGAGAAATACTCTGGTCACTACCCAGCCTATTTCCAAGTCATGAGATAATATAACAGAGAAGAAAGGGCTAAGCTATTGCTGGCAAAGACACTGGGACGTGACTGTGTACAATGTCCCATTGCATCCTCCCATCCCACAGTGAGACATGGGGCCTAACAAGATCATTGACTCTGTCAAAACAAGACAACCATGTGTGCTGACAACTCTCATTTGCTGCCATGCTTGCATGATATATGAAGCAACTCTTCCTGGTTTAAGACCAGGCAAGAATACTCTAGTGCAGTGATGGTGAACCTATGGCACGGGTGCCAAAGGTGGCACTCGGAGCCCTTTCTGTGGGCACCCAGCATCGCCCCTTTATAGCCACCTGTATACAGGTTAAATTACTGTATTGGCACTTTGCAAAAAAATTAGTGGGTTTTGAATTGCAGTTTGGGCACTCGGTCTCTAAAAGGTTCGCCATCACTGCTCTAGTGCTTAATATGTTTTGGTGAAATGAGCAAAAAATCAGAACAAATCAATCTGTTTTCTAAAGCATAAACAAATAAAACCTTTAACCATAAAACAACCTTCCAAAGCAATCTGCTCTATTGATTCAAGAGGAAATTAGACACTAATTCCTTTTGGTTACTAGAATATCTGAGCCTAAATGTAGTCTGTATTTCCCTTCATAAGAGGACTTTACCCCTGCAATCCTTCACAGGTTAACAGGAATACCAGGAATTGCACAAGTCACAAATCTATATACAGTGGTGTTGTCACAGCCAGTGTTCATCTAAACTAGTGGTTCCCAACCTGGGGGTCGGGACCCCTTTGGGGGTTGAATGACCATTTCACAGGGGTCGCCATGAGCCAGTGAAGAAAAAAGGCACAAACGGCTTGGGTCTGGAGGAGGAGGGGGAGGAAGGGGGAGGGAAGAAAGAGTGAGTTACACCTTGATAGGTTGGAAAGGATGTCAGTCAATGGCACCGGAGGCTGCGATTGGCTGAGGATGCCTGTAGAGGAATGTTCTCTACGTCCATGGCACCTGCAGCAGTGGCCTGCCAAAGGGGGCTTGTGGCCTCTTCCAAGCAGGGCAAGGGGTCACCACAACATGAGGAACTGTATTAAAGGGACGCAGCATTAGGAAGGTTGAAAACCACTGAGCTAAACAATCTTTCACCAGGTAAAAACACTGCTAAAGAAGAAATAAACAAAAGACATGTAAAATGCTACGTGCATGTGAACTGTATTTCTGGCTTTAAATGTACATCATGAAAAAAGGGACATATTTTAAGGCAGATTCTAATGCAAGGAGGAAGGTAATCTCCCTGAGATCAAATCCTCCCTAGTATTTTCAAAACTGTGATTAGCTAGGATCCCTGTAACTGCTTTCTTGACTGGCTCTCATTAGAAAAACTAAAAAAATTCCAATGTAATTACGTTAAAATATACAGAGGTCTTTTTCACCCACAAAGGGCCTTCAAAGTAATGTCAAATGTAAAAAAAATATAGAAGGAAGTCCACTTGAAAAAACAGTGAACCTCCAAAAACTTCATTCCTACTCTTTCTTCATTTCTGCTCTTTCTGATCCACTAATTTCACTTTGCCCTTGTTTGCTCTGACCCCATCTTGTCTGACATTCAATGTTACATAAATGCAGAACCTTCATACATAGAAGCACGTGTTATGCATATAAACAAGAGAGAAGGCCCATATGGCACAAACTTGCAAGTGGCTTTAGATTTTGCCAGTTGTTTTGCAGAAATGGGATCTGACATTACCTGGGGTTCAAGTTCAGAAAGTGAGGACTCTTTGCAAAGATTATCATTCTGTTCCAGTGTTTCTGACAGGCTCTTCAACAGACTGGAAGGTTTCATCTTGGCCAGATCTTCACAGAGAAGTGACATCTATTGAAATCCACACCAAAGAAAGGTATGTAAGAGGAGCATAAGTTGCTTACTAATTTTGGTAACTTGAAAAAGAGCTAAACTGAGAATCTGGAAATTATCTCATACAACATAATAATTTTCTAAATAGTTTGATCATATAGTTTCTGCAATATCTATTCTGTTAATGGCTTTCATCAGATAGCTGAGAATTTTCCCACTAGCTCAATTTCACTCTGGTAAAACATGTGAGGAATCAGGAGGTCATGAATTTCTCAATGAAAAAAGGAATCAGTTGTTAAATAAATACAGACAACACTGTAATAATTTAAAGATTTGGACATTGTAGGGATAAAGGACAGAGGGGCAATGATAGCACTTGAGTGCAACACTTGTGAGAGCAAAAATAGACCAGATCTACAAAAGACCTTGCTCAGAACTCATGCATTAAACTGTGGGCATCTGAGGATGAGAAAGTCTAATGTATAAGTATGCCTTATACAAATAAACACAAGAAGGCCTATGCACACAAAGCTTACAACTGGCCTTGGATATGACCCAACTGTTCTGAAGAAATGATTTTGCTACCATCTATTTCTCTCTGAAACTTCCAAAATGTTGCCCAGATTTGTAAGAATTACTCTGCCTCTAGAAAAAGTATTCCTATATTTTAGACTCTACAGTACAGATGATCAAGTTGTTGCCAAAATAAAAAAGCTTTTATCTTATGTAGAGTGAGAAATAGTTGATGTTCTAGTTGGATTCTGAAAAGGAGGAGGCACTTGAGATCAAATTGTAAATTCCCACTGGCTACTGAAGTGCACCAAAGAATTCGAGAAGATGATCAGACTGATTTATGGACTACAGCAAAGCCTTTGACTGTAGGTCATGAGAAACTGTAGGTCAGAACAACTAGGGTTGTTCTGAAAGAAACGGATATGTTTCAACATTCAAGTGTTCTGATTTGTAACCTATAAAAGCTACTGTTAGCATAGAATATGCAAAGATAAAATGGTTTTCTACCGGCAAAGCTATCAGGCAAACGTGCATTTCATCTCCTTATCTGTTCACTCTGTACACAGATCATAAAGACAGCTAGACTAGATTCAGATGAAGAAAGAATGAAAAGTGGTGGGAGAAACACTGGTAAGATACGCAATGACACCATCTTACTGGCAAAAATATAGCAATGACTTAAATCAATTTTTTGGGGAAAGGGAAGAAGAACGCACTGAAGCAGGACTGTAGCTGAACATCAAGAAGACAAAAATCATGACTATCGAAGAACTATACAATTTTAATGCTGACAATGAAGAAATTGAAATTGTTAAAGATTTTGTATACTTTAGTTCAATCATCCAACCAAATGAAGACTGAAGCAAGAAATCAGAAGACATAGAAGAGTATCACTTAAAGAATCAAAAAAGATAACTTGGGGGAAGGGAGAAGTCACTGGAGACCAAGACCATCCACAAGCTTGAATCATCATGCATGAGTGTGAAAGCTGGACAGTTAAGAAAGCTGACGGGGGGGGGGGGATGATTTGTTTGAAATATGGTGCTGGAAGAGAGGTCTGCCAATACCCAGGAGTGCTAAAAAGACAACCAAGTGAGCCCTAAATCAAATCAAGCCCAATCTATTCCCTGGAGACAAAAATGTTGAATGTTGTTAGGAAAGGTGGAAGGCAGAAGAAAAAGAGGAAGGCCAAATACGAGAGTGACTCCCCAAAGGAAGCCACAAGCCTGAGTTTACAAAAGCTGAGCAAAAGCTGTTGAGGACAGGAAACTGAAAATCACTCATTCACAGAGGCCCCATAAGTCAGAGGTGCAGTGAGAGCCACATAGGAGCAACAGCAGCAATAAGCAGGTACCGTGTTTCCCTGAAAATAATACAGTGTCTTATATTAATTTTTGCTCCCAAAGATGTTAGGTCTTATTTTCAGGGGATGTCTTATTTTTCCATGAAGAAGAATACGGTACACATTTATTGTTATCTTATTATCGGAGAGGCCTTATTTTCGGGGGATTCCTTATATTTCAGTGAGAGGCAAAATTGTAAGTAGGTCTTATTTTTGGGGGATGTCTTATTTTCAGGGAAACAGGGTATTTGTGTCCTCCTTGACAGAGCTGTGCAAATCACATACCTAATCTGATAAAATCCATCAGTGAGCACAAAAAATCAAAACCAAAACAAAACCCAAAATAATGTCGGTACTAACTGACATAACTGAAGGAAATAAATGGTTTAATAAAATGGTTTATACTCCACCTGCTCGTCATGGTTGCTGGGAATGTTCACATCATTGTTTAGGAGCTTTGAGATTATCACCAAGCTAAGCTGTTTTCTTAACTGCCTGGAAAAATGAAGCTTAAGTGAAGAAGAGCATACTTCTACTTTATAATTTCTGCATGTACAGTACTCTGAATTGATATTCATACGGAGCTGTACTACTGTAAAATGTACCTTCCACGTGATATCCAGTTGGGGACAAAATGAACCAGCCACAGGAGATCATGATGGTGGCTGGACAGGCAACATATAGCAAGACACAGCTCTGACATCTTAAAAATAAATAAATAATAATTGTTAATATAATTTGAGGGCAGCTGCTAAAACCACTTTCACTATCTTTGCAAACAGTAAAAACTACACATAAGAGAAATGCAAGATGTAAAAGAGGCAATATTTTATATTTAAAAAGGAAATTCCAATTCATTAACATTTCGTAGCATTACAGAACAAAGTGCTTTCTTTCATCACATATAGTATATGCCTACGATGGAGATAAAACTAGTTAACATTTATAAGAGTTGCAATTACAGTGATCACTCGTGTATTCACCTAATCAGACAAAAACTAATCAAAGCATATAATGCATACAGCATTTAGTATTAAATAGTTTGGATTTCTTCAAATTTCTTGGCAAAGCATCAATGCTACAAAACACAGCTAAACACATTCTCTAAAAAGTTTCGGAGTTTAACTGGCTATCAAGATTCGTGTAAAATTCAGGCCCAATTTACAGAGATATACTGTACCTCAAGAAGTGAAAACTGCATTACCTTAGTATCCCAATCTCTGATATTTTCCAGCAATTTTATAACAAGGCACTGCAAATCCACTAGTGGAAATTGCTTTAGCTGTGTTTCCAAACTCAGTTTAAATAACATCAGCAGCAACAGCAGTATTTCTTTTTCTGTGTAACCTCCTGGGTTTATGCTTATACATAAGCGCAGAAACTATAGGCACAAGAAAAGGATAGATAATAACTTCCAAAGATTTTAGCAGTATTTATTCTGATCCTAGTCTAAGTACATAAAGTTGTTTTTCTTTCACTCTGAACTTCTGCTTTCCTTTTTTTAGTTAAAAAAAGAATGCCTAGTCAACTTCTTCTAATTAAAAAGCTATACTGAGTTGTTGTTGTTTTTGAGATTAGCAGTCAAAAATAACTATTCTTTTGTTTATAGATAGTTTGGCAATAAATGACTGTAAGAATAATTATCATCTCTAATTCTAAATAATCTTCATATATACAGGTGAAAGGTAACATTAGCACTACAGTACAGTACTGTATATTGCAAGGCAAGGCACATCTTTTATGAAATACTGTAGGACCCCCATATCCACAGGGGACTGGTTCCACCATTTACCATGGGATGCCTGAAATGATGTATATGAGGGAACCCTCCATACATGCAAGGGGGATATACAAAGAGGGCACAGTCTTGCATGTTGTACATAGGGCTGCAAGAGAAACTGCAATATGATTCCATGGATACAGGGTCCTACTGTACATATACAGTTAAGCAATGTTAGGCTTCTTTTATTTCAACAGCAGAATTAAGCAAAAGGCTAAATCTTCATAGTGAGAATAGTGGGATGTAAAGCTGGTTAACTCTGACCATATTGTTTTTAATTTTTAAAACATCCTAAAAGCATAGAGTATATTTTCAATAGTTACATTTTTTTAGTGTAAAAGGATTTTTATTAAGCCACTAAGGCAGAAGATTTCAAATGACTAACGTATTCTTAGGCTTAACGTAAAGGACATTCTACAAGGAGAAAGTGCAGGTATTCTCACCTTAGCCATATTGCAAAGGCTGGTATTTATTAGGTGAAAGAAAGAATCTGCGTTTCCAGTAATGTCTCCACTTGATTGCTGCTTCACATGTACTTCACGCCTATTAAAAAAGGGATTATTTCCCATTTATTTTTCTGCTTTACAGGAAAACCATTAGTGAAGGTGGCTCCATCTAGATTACATTTGTAGGATACTGTGGGCTAAATTCACCGTTATATTCAACCACGGTAGATCTACTAAGATGAACAGGAATTATACATATGATTTTGTTTCTAATGAGCTTTGATCCCCATTCCAGCTGCAACGAACAGTAGTCCTAGGACTACTGACAGGATGTTCCACATCTTGACGCCTCAGGGAAGGAGAGGTGTACTTATTACATGCATGCATATATGACGCAAGTGATGTTAGGGTTGTACAACACAAAATCTCTCCATAAATTTGAGAAGTTACAGAGAAGCAACATCTATTCCAGTTTTAAAAAAACAGCTCAGTGATATTCTAGCCACACAACTAGCACAAATCAATCCTAACACAAGTGCACAAAGGGGAAGAAATCATTAGTTGAATTGTCACTCAAGTACATTGTCACTAATGCTTCTCAGAAACTGAAGTATGTAAAACTATCTTACTGGGAAGCAGACAGAGGGCTCTTTTAAAACATGTGAGAGGCAAGGAATGAACATGGTTGCCACAAAGTTTTATTCACAAAATTCCCTGACTTTTCCAGGATTTCCAGGTCAAAATTGTAGATTTTTCCTGCCTCCCCACCCCATTTCTTTACTTAAAGCACCAGCAGATTGCCTTTTCTATCACATGTTGCACTGGACAGCCTATTTCAGCCAGAAACACACTGCCGTGTTGTACTTAGCCTGTTTAACATAATTAAATGGGTGCTTATAAGAGCTGGGTCACAAAATGTAGTATTTTTGCAGATGGAATTTTTTCCATGACTATCTACATTTCCCCCTGACTTTTCCAGGATTTCCAAACCATTTTTCTCCATGATTTCCAGACTTGTGGCAACATTGAATGAACTACCAGCCATGCTCTTGAATTCTTATGTGTATATATCTACAACGGTACCTCTACTTACAAGTGGCTCAACTTAAAAAGCAATTCGACTTAAGAGCAAAAAACCACTGCCATTTTAACTGCTGCCTTATTAGATGCAGTCTGCTCTACTTGCAATTTTTATATATTTTTGTTTTTGTTATTTATTTTTTATTTTTTTAGATAGGGCTGCTCTACTTAAGAGTTGTTCGACTTATGAGCATGCATCCGGAACAGATTAAACTCGCAAGCAGAGGTACCACTGTATATCTATCTATCCATCTGTATACCTTGCTGAGGGAACAGGCCAGGAGACAGACAACCTTAAATGCATACTTATCTGAACACCACACAAGTAACAAAACTGAGACTTGTACAGTTCCATATAATAATCCCAGGAAAAGCATTCCAAAATTTTTTTTATAATGAACACTTACATAATATCATCTTCAGTAAAAGCAGGCTGGAAATGCTGCAGAGGAAAAAGTGAACTGAAGGGAGCACCCATATTGATTAGCACAGTTGCCATATCAAACATTGACGGAATCCATAGCTTTGGTTCACCATCACCAGCTGAAGCTGCAGACAGAAAGCACTTGACAAATCACAGGAACGGGGAGAGTGTGAACATAAGCAGTTCACTCAATGGAGATAAGAGTAGTTTCAGCATATAGGATGGGAGACTTGAAAAGAATTACCAAAGAGCTGATTGTGAATCAAGTATGGACTGTTCTTCAGGGCATTGCAATAGTACTTACTAAAGCAAAATATACAAGAAACATTTCATGTGGGAGCCCAGCTGGAGTTCAAAATCAACTTATCATATCTGTTAAGCTACCATTTTCTTTGCAGTGGGTTCCTTGGCCCAATACAAATTACATACATGTGTCATTTACTTTAACAGTAAATCTTTTAGACCAAATGTATATTCTAACAGATCCTAAATTAACAACCTTATAAGCCACATTATTTTAAGTTATTATGCATAGATTAAAAGTGTAATCACATTAGGTTCGAATGGCTTAAATCCTACTGGTTTGTGTAACAAAGGGCATAGCTGGGATTAGAATTTTTAATTACTGGTTGGAGACCAGTGAATGTTATTCCTTTTGTTATACAAAGTATAAAGATGTCTACCTATTAATATAATAAATGAGAAGACTTAAATTTTCACAGAGGTAACCATGTCTCAACTTTCATCTTAGAATACTTACCAGTTTCAATTGTTAGTGTCATCAACATATTCAAAATCTTTCTTGACACTGAGCTATCTGGATGAATTGACATCATCTATTCAAAGGAAACAAAAATAAACAAACTGAAGGAAACTTTCTGAATATCTGAAGTTTCCAGATATCTAGCACCTTTTTCTCTAATAAGGAAATAAAGGGGAAGGGGAGCACAAATGCCACTCAATGCACTGTAGATCTGAAGCAACCTTATTAAGCTAACCATACAGTCTTGTCTGAAATCAATAAGGAAAAAATAGTGACCACTGATATTTCAGATTCCTCAAAATTATCATGTATGTGGAAGACTATGCACTCTTAATATGCCTTTTCCTAGCTAGAAACAACTCAGATCTAAGCATTAGTTGCTCTACGATTTAAGAAGAATAATGTGGTTAGGCATGGGTGTTTCATTTCGCAAGTGGTCTGGTTCTGAAATGAAATGTGGGAACCCAGCTGGCATTCGGAACCAGACCAAACCTGCAGATCGAATTCAGCCAATCCTTTACCTTGCTCTGGGGTCGCACACAGCTATACTCCAACAAGGAAGAAGTCTTTGACGTCATCTTTCCTTCTCCCTGATGTGGGCCAATCAGACAGGGAAGTGGGATGATGCATTTCCCTGCACAGCTCCTGACTGGTCAGCACAAGGGAGAAGGAAAGATGACATCAGAGGCTTCTTCCTTATTGGAGTTTAGCCCCATGCAACCCCAGAGCAAGGTAAGAGATTGGCTGAATTCATTCCAGAGGGTTTGTCCAGTTCCGAACACCAGCTGGGCTCCTGCATTTTGTTTCGAAACTGGACCACTTCCGAAACACCCATGCCTATGTCACTTTGCAGATAATTCTATGAAGTGTGGTGTATAAATCTTTAAGAGAAAACTTTTGTAAATGTCACAAACTTTTCTGAAGTGACTAAAGCTCAAGAGAATAATCTCCATCATATTCTTCTCCAGTTTAAAGCTCTCCAACCTATCTGTTGTGAAGGCTCAAGAAATATAATCAGAAAACTTTCACTTGCTCCTTTTGTTTTCCTTTACCAGTACATGCAACTACATCCATAGTGCCTATTTCATCCACTTCTGCCCTTGTAAAAGCTGTTTTCAAGGCAGTGGGAAAGCGAACTCCGAACCTCTGGCTCTACATCCAAATACTTAAACCATCAAGCTCACAACCATTAAGATATCCAATAGTTCACAGGTGCTCCACACTGAATTCAGTGACTTGGCATGCAACAGAATGCCAGCAGAGATTTCTTAATGTGCAGCAATTTGTCTCTAAAATTACATCTTTTGTGTAACAATGCAACAGGATTTCAGCCAATAAATAAACTATGAATGGCCTGCTCTGTGGATGGGAAGAAAAAGGAAGCAGACAGATGGATACATGACACCCAACCTATAACGGATTGCACCCTGAACTAACTAAACAGATTTCACTGCATGACAAAGTGGAGTTGAAGAATCATTCTGTGCACTGGCTCAGCGTTTTTCAACAAGTAGTGCTGTAATGCTAAAGATGAAGAGATGCACACATTTCAGAAGTATAGTAAGAGAACTAGCCCCAGGAATTGATGATAGAATTGGGGAAGGACAGGAAGGCAGTCTAGAAAATCAAGTTAACAAATTAAAACTCAAAATTAAACATAGCTTTCTTTAAAAGTGCAATCTGTCCAATGCAACACTTAATAAGAACCATCTCACCTTAAACATCCACTTTAGAATGGGGACAGGACAAGGAAAATTATGGTAAGCAGACATAAGTAGTCCTTCACTAATTACAAAAAGCTGTTGTGTTATTCCATATCTGCAAAAAGAAACATCAAGAATCAATTACATTGGCACCTTCCACATCAGCCTGTCAATTACATTTTAATATTCTAATAAAAACAAATTCAGAAATTCTTAGAGCCCAGATGAGAACAATTTACACTGTGCAAGACAAAAGCAAAGGTTTCAAATGTAACTAAGTTTTTTATACTAGCCCCTCATGTGAGAAACATGTGCTCAAGCAGAGAATGATTGCAGTAGAAATCTGGACTAGTTCAAAACAGGACACTGGCTAAAGCAAGTCCAATTTAATAGTAATTAAATACTGCACTCACTTATGATTGACCAGTATAATAATCACTTAACAGATAATAGATAGTACAAGATAATACAAGGATACACTTGTGTGTACCCGCACATCTCCCTCAAGATGTGACTAATCAGTGATTTCTGGGCATAGAAAAAATTGCCTCCCTAAACAGTTTGCAAAAGTAATGTACGCAGGCAGAACAAGACATATTATGACAGTGTTACAAATCCATCCTTACCCCAATATATATTTTTCAATAGGATTTTGGGGGTGAAGTCCAGAATTCCTCAAATCAAGGTTATGATGATTGAAGAGTTTCCCAGTATGTGATATCTGGAATATATTTTCTCCTGGGTGCTGGTCAGGAATAGCATCACCAATTACTGAAAATTTCTCTATAAATGCCCTGTAACAGAAAATGTCATTAGTAAGCATTTAATTCTCAATATTATTTAAGGACATTTTACTCTAGGTCAACCTTTGCTAACTAGCTACCCTCTACATGTGTACCACTACAATTCCCATCATCTCCAGTTAACATGCCTGCTAGCTGGAGATGATGGGAGTTGGGATCCAAACTATCTGGAGAATGCTAGGCTGAAATAGATCTTCCCAGACCAACTGTTTCCCAAACTGAAAAATACAAAGAAATTCAAAAGGGAGAGTACAGAAATAGAAGAAAAGGTGTTAGCCATATGCTGTTTGCACATGTATCTGGAGGGCCTGACTTCCTACCACTGTTACCAGATGGAATTTGGAGAAATCCTGAAGATTCTTTGGTGAGAAATAGCCTTCCCTCTCATAAGGGGGGGCAGAGCAGTGTGAGTAGAGGGCTCCCTACTGTTGACTGCCACTCGCTAGCTGTCCTCCTTTCCCCCCTGCCCCCCAAACTCTGTTAGTAGTCTGGGAAAAGTAACTAGACAAGTGCCGAGTTACCAACCAGTCCATCCAACTGGCAGACATCCAGTCTGTTCAGTACCCCAGCCTAGATGCTTGGAAGTGAAAAGAGCCATGGGCACAGTAGTGTTTGGAGAACCTGGTGGTGGAGGGAGTAGTGAGGGGGGCCTGATCAATCACTCTTAAGGAAGTCTTCAAGACTCCAGAAAAAGGGGCCCAATGGGTGCATCTTGAGCCATTTTGTCATCTTATCTACTTTTGTTGCCTTATGAAAATAATAAGCTTCAAATGCTACAATCTTTCCTCAGAGAAATGTTTTTGCTTTCATTTAAAAACTAGTTTTGTATCACCTGTATATTCAACAAGCTGAACATGATTTTTCAAAACTTCTTTTAGGACTGTAGCTTGAGGTACAAATGGAAGCTTTCATTCTACACCTCACATAAAAAGGGGGAAGGAATAAAATGGCAGTTTAAGGTCTCAAGTCCTGGTTTCAGTTGTATGAACCATCCCAATGCCTTCTACTGAGATGGCCAGTAAGGTACAGTATATAGGAATGGACCTGACTTCCAAGCAAATATCAAGGAAGGCCATGGTTAGAAATCTGGCAAAAGAGTAAGACTGCAATCACCAATGGTGTAAAATACACCATTGTAATTCACCAAGTGCAACCATATGAGAAAACAAATAAATTATTAAAATTAGAAGACCTGTGTTCTGCAGACAATTCACCATCACAAGATTCTTCTTCTTCTTTTTCTTCTTCTTCTTCATCTTCTTCTTCAGGTACGGAATTTATTTCAATTGCCTGTTTGATTTGCAGTAGCTGTTGCTCTAGTTCATCTACCCTGCAATTGAGATAAGAGTATTTACAGGTAGAAAGAACCTTGACCTCCGGTTCTTGCAACATACTTCACAGCAGCTTTAAACATTTCTACATTTAACTCTCTGAGAACAGGCAAGTCTGATATATTTGGACTATAGCAAAATATGAAAAGAAAATCTAGAACAGATCACTAGATTTTATTACTACTTCACTTCTTCACAAAGGTATTCCCAAAAGATGCAGCAACATCATATACAGTACATTATATTTAAAAATTCAACAATACATTTCTAATGATGAAGAAACATCTAGATATTTTACCTATAGAACCAACGACTATAAAGAATCTTCTCGTCACAATCCAATTAATCTTACATCTCTTTTAGACACTTTGCATGGTTTTTTTAAAGTACAGTCTAGCAGTGAGACTGTTTAGAACCACAAAAAATATTACAGGAATACAGCACTTGAAGGCATAAGTTCAGTTCTTGGCTTGAATCCGTAGCCCTTGTAAAATGGAAGAAAGCCATTTGTGGATTTCATCTACCAGAAATAACAAACTAAGCATGTCCTGGTTTTAAAAGAGAATAATTGCCCTGGATCTCTCAGCTACACTGATAATACATAGGCTGTGCAACACAAGCTATCAAATAATTCCATATCGAAAGCAAATATTTATTTTCCATATCTTGCCACCACTTGAAAATCTATTACATTAACCTAGCTTGTGCAACAACATCACGTGCCATTATGCACTTTAAATCTTATGAAACGACTACTAGCTCATCCTCTTTCACTATACCCAAGCCACAGAGGGAGACCTCTATTTATTGGGAACTCATAGTATGCCAATTCATTTAATGTACAGTAGTACCTCGGCTAACAAATGCTTCTGTTAATGAAAAATTTGGATAATGTAATGACATTTCTAGGAATAGGGAAGTTTTGGTCAATGAAATTTCCCTATGGGCTGCCCCGATAACAAAATTTCCATTATGCTTTGGGGGGGGGGGGAGTATAGCCAGAATGCATTCTGCCCCCCGTAGTTTGTGGAGGGGTTGGAGGAATCGGATCAGTTTTTTCATCAGATTTTGGAGCCATTCTGGAGTTTTTTTTCCTGAGGGAGTTGGACCTTTCGAACTTGGAGAGGTAGGAGCTGAGGTTTCTGTGTTTTCTTTTGTATTTTGCACTGCTTTTCATTGCACTTTGAGTGGGAATGACCTGGGGTTTATCTTGGAGCTTTGTTTTGTCAAACTCTGCACTGCTTTTCATTGCACTTCAGACGGGAACTGGCTGGGGTTTGCCTTGCTGCTTTCTTTGGTCTACATTTGCATTGCAATGTGAGGAGGGGGGCGCTCTGGCTCTGCATAACTTTAAAGTGTACTTTATAAAGAGGTGGGAAAATAGCTTTTTTGCCTTTTTTTTACCTCCAGAATGGATTAATCAGTTTCCTATTCATTCCTATGGGAAACTGTGTTTTGGATAATGCAAATTTCGGCTAGCAAAATAATAATAAAAAATAAATACTGTAATAATAAACTTCGCCTTTCTCCCCAAAGGAACCCACAAAATGAATTAATTTCGTTATCTGAGGTACCACTGTAGTACAAGGTTGGACAGTGTAGTATAGAGGACAGAGTGCTGGGTTAAGACTAAGATTCAGGAGACCCCGGTGCAAATCTCTGCCAAAAATGGAACCTCATTGGTGGGTGGCATCAGTAAAACCCTGCCATAAATCTCTCCCATACTTTGGAAACCCCACTAGGCTTCCCATACCAAGATAGCATATAACATACAAATCAGTTCTTGAAGAACACTGAAGGCAGAGGTAGGAAGCTCTTTTCTATCAAAGGTTGCCTTCCCTGAGGGCTGATCTGGTTTTTTTTTTGGAGGGGGGCACATTATGAGCTCCACTTTCTCTTATCACTGGTATAAGCATTTTCTCCCTTTGTTTTCAGTTTATGTTTCACACATCTCTGCTCCTACCCGTGCTAAATAAACAATGCTAATTTTACCTAGCAATTGTATGCTTTGTCATTACGTATTTGAGAAAAAGAAAACAGTCCAGATGCCGAGGGCAGTGAGCGTATCACACTTTATTAGGTTTGAGGGTGACCTTCAATCGCATTGACAGAAAAAGTAATGCATACCTTTGGAATTCCTCCTTCTCCTTCAAGAGATGATCCAGATGATTCATGTAAGAGAACTGAGTCTCAAAGGGTTTAGAAAGCTTAAGAAAAGAAAGTGCTTGTTAGAAACTTAAACATTTTCATTCTATTATCTAAGCATTAGGCCAACCGTTTCAGACCATTATTTAGTTATGTACAAGAAGTATCTTTCGGTGACCATTTGTTCAAGAAACTAGTTAACAAATGGTAACTGAAAGATGCTCATAAGAGTTCTCTTTCCAATGCAGGAAATTGGAACATTTGTGGATAATCATGAATCTCCTACTTGTGTTTACCACAGCTCCTCTAATACAGGATGTCCAAACTTCAGCCCTCCTGATGTTTTGGACCACAACTCCCACTGTTCTTTGCCACTGGAAATACAGGCTTGGAATTCTGGGACTTGTGGTTCAAAACATCAGGAGGGCCGGAGTTTGGACATGCCTGCTCTAACAGAATAGCTGGACTCAGTAACATAAATGACCCACCAAAGCCTTTTCCTACTGTAAAACAGAAGCCAGGATGGTAGAAGCAACAAAAGAATAAGATGCACTTCCTGAAAGTTGGGGATGGGTGTGGAAACTAAACCCATGAATCCAGACCAGGGAGCTACTAATGTTCCCTGAAGGGGACGTAGCCCTGCAGAGAGAACACTAAACCTCTTATAAAGCCCTCCTATGTTGGGGTTGGGGAAAGAGGGCTATAGGAAGGAGGAAAGAAAGAAGGAAGAGGCAGTACTGGCTGATCTAGAATGCCAGGGAGATTGGGTACAGAGACAACAGGAACCAAGCTGTTCCCCTCAGGTGCCCAAGGCCCATGGACAACATATAGACTTCAGAGGCAACATGAGCAGTAAGACTCTGTGACACTCACTGCCCACGATGTTGGTCCTGTGGTCCATAAGTCTGTTCTTGAAGTCTAGAACTGAAAAGAGACCAGAGGCCAAGAGAACAGGGGACTTTCCTATAATTGTCCTAGCTGGTTCAATTCCTTCCTTTCCCTATTGAGGGAGAAGGTGAAGTTGTTACTCCTTTTGATGATAAATCAGAAGAAATAGAAAAAAGAAAGGTTGAACCGCTCAGGCAAAACCCCGTGTCAAGCTGCGTTACTGAGGGGGCAGAAAAGAGGGGAGGGGTGAAGGAAGTGCTCTCACAGATGTCCACCCAAATTGCTATAGCTTTTTGAGTCTTACTCCTTCCTAAGTCAGTGCACTTGAGGGTGCAACATTTAAAAGGAACATTGATCTAACAGATAATTCTTATTCTAGTAAACCTTAAGAGACTCCCTTGATAACAAATGAGGGAAACTAATTTTTACTAAGTTCTTGTCTGTAATGCGCTGATCATTTATATTTTAAAGCTTTAAGTAAAACACAGAAAAAGAAATATTACAGCATTTCCCCCGGCACTACTCAGAAATGGAAGAATCTGTAGCCCACTCACAAAAACCACAGACTGAATACTATTTCAAGTACCTTTTGCATAAAGTACTGTATATCATTTGCTCCATACATCCTGGTTCAAAGAAACTTGGCAGAAACCACAAAATGAAAATCATCTTGACAGGTAATTTAAACCTATTACATTTATTTTGTTAGACATAATAGCCAATAGCATTCACTTGTAGTGACAAAATGTTGCTAATTCACAGATCTCCACTTGGACTGCCAGTAGCATGCCAAGCCACCTGACTGGTGTGCAATGAGGAACCTAAGTAGGAAGTTAATTAACTGCAGTTTGCATACCACTTCTCTCGTGTCAGTGTAACTACGCAACAAGATTTGAACAGTATGTCCCAACAAATTGAAGATAAAGTAGAAGTAGTGCATCTAAGTAATGGTCAAAACAAACCTGAGAACTGCAACAGCGAAACCCTATTGAAATGTACATGGACATACCTGAAAACAAGTTCTAGGCATTAGCAAGAAATGCTTAGATACACAGAAAAAAATATACACAAAAGAAGACATGGACCATTATAGCATCACATTTCTGCTGCTTGCAATCTAGAATGTATGCTGGCTCTACCCTGTGTTAACATGGTGATATGACATCAGTGACTTTACTAGCATGCTATGCCATATTAACCAATCTGGCAAGGAACTGACAGATTTCTGAATCAACACTCTCTTTCTGCCAGGATTTGTTTTAACTGCCTGGGCCAAAGCTGGCGTGGCTTTTAAATCCAGATCACTTCCCCTAGGACAGTGTTGGCGAACCTATAGCACGGGTGCCAAAGGTGGCACTCGGTGCCCTTTCTGTGGGCACCCGACATCGCCTCTTCACAGCCACCTGTATTCAGGTTGAATTGCTGTATTGGCACATTGCGAAAAATGTGTAGGTTTTGAATCACAGTTTGGGTACTCGGTCTCTAAATGGTTTGCCATTACTGCCCTAGGATGATACTCAAGTAAAACACCAACAAGTACTGAAATAGTATGAAATTAGGGCCTCTGCAAGTGCTACCAAACAATATTAGATTGGGGAGACAGCCTATTACTCCTTGCTAAAAGAAAAATTGTGTTAACCTTGACGGTACTTGTGGAGATCTGATCACTGTTTTCCCCAGCCTTCTTATACAGTAGTTCAAATGTTATCTACACCTGACACATGTAGATCTAATTCCATGAACCTCTTCAAGCACAATGGTGTCAACTTGTTAATTAAACTGAGAATAAGTCTTGTATCTGCAGGCTCACTCCTTGCCTCTCCAGCCCCTAGCTAGGTAATCTATAAACAGAGATAGCAGTTTCTCGATGACCCTGGGAAAAGCACTGCAATAAAAAAAAACAAGAGCTTTAAACCTAAAGAGAAAGGGAAGGCAATTTATTAGCCATTTGAACCATCTGAATGTATTTCTAAGATAAGAAGATATTTTAGCCACTTACAGGACCATTATGTGAGCTGGTAGTATCCTCCTCATCATTTAGTCGTTCTGGACTTTTTGGAGGTGGCTTCAAACTTTGAGCCAATATTTTCTCCAATGGCAAGAGTCCTTCTTCATCACTGCTGTCCAGGCTGTCACCAGAGATCTTATCTTCGCCAAAAGAAACGCTTCTTACTTTATTCAGTATACACATCTTTGGGCTGGAGCCATTATTCATCTTGCTCAAGTCGCATGAAGAGCTAGGGATGGTGACATCATCACTGTGTTCTGACATGAGGACACTGTCACTGTCTCTCAATAATGATGTTAATTGCTCAATATTATTTCTGGAAAGCAAAGTAGATGTATTTTTCAAAAACTGTTCTGCTTTGCCTTTTAAGGAACTGTTTTGTGATGCTGAGAGAGGAAAGTTATCAGATGTACAAAAATGGGGGTCTCCGTTATGAACCTGTATTTGCATTACTTCAAATAAATTATTACTCTGAACATGTGAAACTTTGTCTTTTGAGTGTTTGGAAAACAAGGAATCCTTCTGAGCGGCAACTTTATTGTTATAAGCTTTAGCCTCTACTTTTTGAGACAAACCAGCCAATTTTTCAAAATTACAACGAGGCCGAAATGTTGGTAAGTGACTTTCTTTGATTTTTTTAAATTTGGATTTGGCTATTTTGGTTCATTGGAGTAGGAACTGGCAAGCCACTCCAGTACTCCTGCCAAGAAAACTCCATGGACATGGAGTCACGTGGAGTCGGTCACAACTGTAACGACACAACACACACACACATTTTGGTTCATACTGCAGTCATAGGTTTTTCCATTTTTTCAGCACTAAGACATTCTAGTGCAACAAGTGAATCACTGTCTGATAGATTCATACTCTCTAACTGGTCATTAGGAGATACTCTGTCTTTTGAATAATTAGAATCATACTTTTCTAATGAAGTACAATAATTGTATTTATCCAACCTTTGCACAAGGGGTGTCTGTGAATTTTTCACACTTGTTTCCAAAGAGTTTCTCTTCCGTTTTCCAGGACATCCTTTGTGTTTGGATGATGCTGTGGAGTCTGAATGCACTGATGGGCAAGAGCAACCTTTTTTTCTGCTAATAGTTTCATCAGACCTCCATCTTGAAGACAAGGCCGCTTCTGCAGACTGAGTTGCAAGCAACTCATCTGTGAAATCAAAACAAAACACAACTGAGACAAAGTTCCCAAAAGCATAATATGCTATATTTTACCTCTTTCTCATCCATGAGTGGAAGGGAGGATGTTTTCTGTGCATGAAGAATAAGAAATAATATTACCACTGTTTGTTGAAACCTTCCTAAAATAAAAGCATCAGTCATGCAAGTGTTGTAACAAGCAGCATGGAGCAAAATTCCCTAGCAACTGTAAAGTAACATTTTATACATTGGTCTCCCGCTCTTTTGCGGTTCATATGCTGTATATGAAAAAAGCCCCCTGGAGTAAGGGGTAAAGGCCTGTTTCAGGCCTCCTGTACTTACTCCAGGACAGGTGCTGCCCCGAATGGGCCTGCGAGGGCCTTCCCGAGCGTTCTGGAGGCCCCAAAAGGGCTTCCCTGAAAAAACAGAAGTGACTTCTGGATTGCCAAAAATTATATCTGAGGCCTCCGAGGGCCTTTCTAGGCCTGTTGGAGGTCTCAGAAATTATTTTTGGCAATCCGGAAGTCACTTCCGGTTTGCAGGGAGGCCCTTTTGGGGCTTCTAGAAAGCCCAGGAAGGCCCGTTCGGGGCAGCACCAGGCTGGGGGTAAATACAAGAGCCCCCAGTTAGGACCCCTAGGCCCGAACCAGCCTGCATCCACATATCATGGATTTTCAATTATTGCAGGTAGGGTCGGGTCCTTAACCCCCCGATAGGTGGGGGGGGAGGGTCACTGTATACAGTATCTATCTTTCATTCCCCTTATGGTAAAATAAAATCAGAACACTGAACTGCTTTCATTAAGACTTCAAAATGGGGAAATACTACACAGATACATCTAAATTAGCAAGTTGCCACATTTGAACAGTGTAACACACATATGACTCACGAACAGTGCCTAGAAAAAACATATCACTACCCACAGAAAATAATGTTGACCTTGGTAATAAAACTCACTAAATTGTCAATTGTGGATTCACATAATGAAAGAAGGACAGGTGGTGACTGGAACACTTTCTCCAAAATATTGAGTGGGGCCCTTTCCCCCTCTAGCCTGGTCCACAAGCCACCCCACAATGAAGTACCATATGCAGAATTATCACAATCAAGCCAAAACATAGCATTTCTCATTCTGCATTATCTAGAATACTTTAGAAAATAATCTATTCAGGAACACTTATTGAAAACATAAGGAATGTATGGCCTCGCTGCAAGATGGGCAGTATACAAATGCAGTAAATAAAAATTTATTAGGACCAATTACAATTTCACATATGTGTGGATGTTTCCGAGTTCTCCATTACCATCCAGCCTTATATGGAAAATCCAGAAGCCTGCAGTTTTGTGGATTTTTAGTTGGTCCTAATATAAAAGTATACAGATCAGTTGATTTTGGCTTTGATTCATATGAGCAACTCTGACTAACATTTTCACATGTGGACAGAGTCCCACATTATTTAGTATAATTGGAGTCACAAGTAATATCAATACCATCATCCGGTGAGGTGTTTTTTATTATCTGTTCAGCATCATTGGCTGCTCTATCTTAGCCCTTTGTCATATAACGCTTACCTGAGGAAAAGTCCCATGAAGTCAAGCAAGACCTTTTCATTAACAGACTTCTAGTTTCCTATATATAAGATACACAGAAAAAGATTTAACAATTTTTTACAGAATTCTAGTGCCTGAGCAGGTTTAGTGAACAAAAACATCACTATTGTTTTTCTATAGCAATGGAAAATATCTGTAGACTCAGTTAGCAGTATTCTTGCCAAGAAAGCTCAGTGAACATGGGGTCACGAAGAGGGGGTCACGCCTGTAACGGTGCAACACACATACAGAGAGAGAGAGAGAGAGAGAGAGAGAGAGAGAGCTAGGCATGGGATTATCAGCATTTGAGGACTACATGTTCCCAAAATCTGCAAGAATTCCCTTAGCCAGACTTCTACAGGCTTTAATCTAGAACTCAAAGTTCTGGCAGATATTTTCAATTTCTGAAATGAATGAATTCAGACTCCGGCCGCTTTTTCTTCCTGCTGAAAATGGGAGAGTAGGGCTGGGCTTTGTGGTGACTGCAAGGGATTATGGATCTAATAGATTATCCCTTTTTAAAATCTGGCAAGAAACTTGAGGAAACACTACCACATATGTAAACCCTCATAGCTCCACGGAGTCTAGCCTTGCCCAGATACCCACCCATTTCCTCTTCTCCACACAACAAATAATGGTTGGCATAGTCTGAATTCATTAGCTTTAGAATTTGGAAACACCTGTCAGGACTGTGAGTTCTTGATGGAGAGCACCCAGAAGTCTAGCTGCAGGGATTCCTTGATTTAAATCAAGATTTAATTTGATTTTGGGGGGAAAAGGTGTCCTCCCTGCTGCCTTTACTGTAAAGCAGAACTATAGCTTTCATGTGCAGCTCCATCATCACAGCAACTGTTAACAGCCCAGTAGTACTTCTTTGGCAGAGCTGAAGCAAACACTATGAACACAACTACAAAAACAAACAAACACTAAATTCACAACGTCTGGATATTCACCTTCACTATAAAATCTTAGAACAGAAGGTTGAAATTGTTGAAAACATACAGAAGGCTTATACCCTTTCTGTTATCTCAATATGAGCTTTCCAGATAAAAACAACGAAGCCAGATTGGGAGCTGTGGTCCAAAACATCTGGAGTGCCAAGGTTTGCCACCGTTATAGATGCATTGGTCTGTGAGATGAGTTGGATGTAGCACCATATGCTTCTGATCCCAACACCATGTCTTTAGAGCAGTGATGGCGAACCTTATAGAGACCAAGTGTCCAAACTGTGATTCAAAACCCAGACTGTCAATACAGCAATTTAACCTGAATACAGGTAGCTGTGAAGGGGCGATGTCGGGTGCCCACAGAAAGGGCTCTGAGTGCCACCTTTGGCACCTGTGCCATATGTTTGCCAACACTGTCTTAGAGAGTATAACAACCTTGAGAAAATAAAAGTTGATCATTCTTGAAATGGAAAGATGCACTGATGAACCAAATGCAGACCTCTTTCTATTCAAAGTTCAAGGCTATGATTAACTATGTTCAGAATACTAAATGTATGCATATACAGTACTGTAATTTATGTTAACTTATTATGGACTGACTGAAAGACGTTACATTTATTATCTCACATCAGGCAAGGTTATTAACATCATATAGCTAAGGAGCTTTACAGATTTGATATTTATTACATCTTGAACATACCTGATTAGGACGATTAGTTGACAAGGATTTCTTTACAGAACCAGAAGTCTGCTGCTTACACTGCATCTTTTTCTTCTTCTCTTGTATCTTTTCACAAACAGTTTCTAATGATGACTGAGATGAAGAACTCACCAAACTAGACTGTAATGTCTGGGAACACACGGTTTTTTGGCAC
This sequence comes from Phrynocephalus versicolor, assembly GCA_023846285.1. Taxonomy (NCBI): domain Eukaryota; kingdom Metazoa; phylum Chordata; class Lepidosauria; order Squamata; family Agamidae; genus Phrynocephalus; species Phrynocephalus versicolor. Next base: position 14,754,232 of record JAHTLZ010000379.1, on the reverse strand, counting down.
CAAGTTGCAGCTCTCTCCTTTCCCAAGCTGTCATTCTCTGACACGGAGGTCCATTTACTCAAATCTGAAACAGCTGAGTCTGAATCTACAAGATCCATTTGACATTCTCTTCTAATCTCAGCTAATGATGTTTCTGTTTGAATAGGACATTTTTCATTCCTTTCAGGGGTGTTCATGCAAGCATTATCTTTTAATATTAAAGAACAGTCAGATGAGTCTGCCGGTACGAAAAGTTTTCGAACCACAATATTTGGATATGTAGCTTTCACTGAAATATGAACGCCATTATCTGGACTATCCTTCTTCTCTGACTTAATGCCTCTGAGAAAAGCATCAATTATAGGGCTCCTGTTTGATGGTGGGGTTGGTAACTTCTTCCGTCTAATTCGCTTGGGAGAAGATATGCTTTTCCTAAGATGCTCTGAACTTGAGACTGGAAGCCCAATTTTCCCGTTTCCTTTTTCTGGTGAGCACAACACAGTTCTGTCTTCAATAACAAATATAAAACAAACAACCATTAAACATATCCAGTTACCTTAACCTTGCAGTAACAAACATGGCCAGTGGGCAGTCTGCCGTCTGGATTTCAACCAGGTAATAAAGACACTATAGAGCTAGTACAGTCAGTGTGCATGAGTACCTGGCTGCAGAACCAGAGGCTGAGATTTTAGTCTTCCCTGTGCCTCCCCAAAAAAGGCCCAGCCACAATTACTCAGGTGTGTGGTGCTAGCAGTGTCATGTGCTCTGCCACATGCATGAGCTTGGGGATGCTGCATGATGCCAGAATAGCAGCATAACCAGCGAACTCCTTCTAAGTACTTTATTTTATTTATATTTATTTATTTATTTATATTTATTTATTTATTTTTATATTTATATACTACCCGATTTTCCTGAGGGAACTCAGGGCGGTGAACAGTACAAAAGCAATTCTAGACAAGGATAAACCAAATCCACTATAGGGCATATAAAATAGCAACACCCAATTCAGGTAAAAATACAAAAACAAGAATACAAAGGCAAGATGGCTTTTGTATTTATACCTTGAGAACCGTAAGTAGGGAACAACACTTAAATAGAAAATTATGGAATTCAACTTTTGAATGTGACTTGAAATTTGGGAGTTAGATAAAGACTTAGTAAGACTTAAGATAAACCCACAAATTCAATGGGATGATCAAGTCACAATTAATTTAAGTCTCATACATTTTCAGTGGGCAGGATCCTGTTGAAGCAAATCATTTATGCAACAGAATAGATCAGCTTTTAAAAATATGCCTGTGAAGATTCTCAGTCGTTCAGATGGGGTTATCTGGAAGTTGAGTCATAGCAACTGGACTTCTTTTCTTGAGCGACCAAAACGTTTCGCTAGTCATCCAAGAAGTTTCGTCAGTCTAACAAAGCTGCTTGGATAAGTAGCGAAACATTTCAATTGCTCAATAAAAGAAGTCCATTTGCCATGACTCGACTTCCTGCTTCATAATTTAAAGTCCTTGCATAAGGAGAAATCTAGTACTTTTTGCACCTGCATAAAATGCATTTTCATAACACAGATCTCTACTTGTCTAGTAGCACATGCTCAAGCAACTGCAAAGCACCACATGCTTTGCAATTCACTAAGACAGCAGACTGCTGTGCCAGTCCAGTGTTCTACTGCACTAGTGCCAAACAGGAGCCAGGCCAGTGTGTTTACTTTGATGAAGCCTGGACCCCACTTGACTTCAGTCATATACAGTAAAACCTCTTAAGATGAATGCCCCGTAACATGAAAACTTCATAAGATAGAAAAAAATGCCGGTAATAAGACTGCTTTGCATAAGAAAAATTCCTCATGGGATGCCTTACAAGATGAAAAATGAAATTCAAAAAAAAAATTCCTATGGGAAACTGTGTTTTTGTAAGATGATTTTTTCATAAAATGAAACGACTCATAGAAAAATTAAATTCGTCTTAAGAGGTATTATCATACTTATTGGGTTTGAGGTGACTTCTTCATGATGCATTCCTCAGAAGCTGCGAAACTACTTGGCAACTATATACAAGGCTTCCAAATTACCTGGGAATTACTCAGGGTCCCCATGTACTCAAGAAAAACATGACCATGATCTCATTCCCAATGTTATGAGTTTTGTCCCCAGCAGAGAAGCATGATGCACAATGCAGTGTATTTTCATTCCTCACTGCACTTTAACACAATGTGAGGTCTCCAGCTGTTTGTGGAAAAGGCTGTTTTTCATACCAAGCAGTAGTAGCTGATTCCAAACCAACCACATAGAATTTTAAAAACACTGTTATTTTTATATAAATGTAAACTGTCATAGTAAAATTGTGTGTGATGAAGTCCTAATGTGTTTTAAAAGAAACTTTACAAGATTTTTTTAAAGAAATGAAGGTATGCTTACCAGGATTTATAGTTGGTTTGAAAAAGTCAGTGATGCACTGGTTTCTGCAAGAGGAATAAACAACAGCCTGAACAATTATCTAAATATCAACCATCCAAACAGCTTCATTAGTCTGAATACAGCGTCCTCCATCTTATAGTCAGTCAGCTTTGACCTCTTGTCACCCTGGTCTGAATTAGGCTCATAAGATGAACAATAGCCTGAATAGGCTCATTAGGGAGACAATAGTATCCATAGCCTTAAGGTGAACAATGGCCTAAGGTGCTGAAACCTATCAAGAAACACTAAGATCGTGTTTGTAAGGTTACAAATAAGCTTGGATACTCCATTGCCCACTCCATGCTCATTTATTGCATTACTGTATAGGTCAGTTCTCAAACTACCTTAAGACTTGAAGGAGTGCAGCCAAGTGTACTACCACTGTGAAGAATTAACTGAATACTGTAGATAGGAAACATGATTCATTGCTTAGAGCTTTCCTTCATGCCAGCCTTCACTGAATTTAGGTAATACCACTCTGCCTGAAACAGGACTAATGATAGAAACATACACAAAGCATCCATCCACATGGCAGAAATATATATATCCCTTCAAAAATAACTGAAAGGAGACAAGGTCAGAGAATGTATCTACCAAGAGACAAGCTTTTTTCTTAGGTGGGTATTTTGAACTGAAAACTGACAACTTATTTCACATAGTTACTGTCCCCAAGGCAATATAGTGTGTCTTATAACTGTCTAGGAATTATTAGTTTCAAATACTGTATTTACGAATAAAAGTAAACCCATTAAACATTATGTAGTTCCACTACACATTCAACAGATTCATTATCTAACTAGGATAATTTTTGTCCTCACCTATCTCACCTTGCAACATCTGCAATAGCCAACCTATCAGGACTTGACAGCTGACTAGTTTATGAAATTTCAGTGGTCCAACAGTGAGATTACCAATTATTTGGAATTTTACAAATAAACTGTATGGCTGTGTTTCTTCTATGCATTAGGAAGAGTCTTAAAACCAAAAATAAATGCTTAAGTATTTTTAAAAACATTATGAGCCACAACCCAACAAGTTTTTGTAAGCCCACACCATAGGGGTACGTACAAGGCTGTTTTAACCTCAGACATGCACCACCACTCTGTCTCACCCATTCAAACATTCCCTTAAAATTAAATGGTTCCAAAATGACATGAAGCTTTGTCTTCAACTGCTATGTTCTAAAACTGTAAGATTTTGCTTTTTTAAAAAATTGTTCATTTGCTCACAGCCTGTTCAATCCTCTCTCCTGTTCACATTCACTCTGATTTTTACAAAAAGCAGTATACCGTATATTTAAAAATACTTCATGGAACAGTTAGCCTCTATAGCAGAACCAGCAAAGCAATAAAATGGGTCAAGGAATTACAGACAGAAACAGTTTTGAGCTAGCAGAAACATAGTAAAAAAAGAATAGGGAGATACACAATGGGATATTTTTAATATCTTTGACTAGAACGGCTAACTAATTTTCTAGCTCAAAGAGCTAGAAAATGGGATGTATTGTTACATTTATACAAACATGTTTTTTTCTAAATAGACATTTACAATGATAGGATACCTGTAGCTTCTCCCACATCTATAATGATTTTCAATAAGACAAAAAAATATGTGGAACTCATCATGTTTTGATAAAATTGTTTTAAGAGTAATGGTTTTCTAATAACTCTCCAGAACTTGCTACACCCCACTGTATATGCAAGATCAGTTTCACTTTCCAGGAAATGAAAGTACAGTAGATTGCAAAGACAAGAGCACTCTCTATTATACTCATATCCCACATCAGCAGGATGTTCAAAAATGCAGCCAATCAGTAAAGTCTGGGAAAACCACAATTTGCATACTTTTCACAAAAGCATTTCACACTATGAAGTATTACACTGCACAAATTGTTTTCCTCTTCGAAAACAATTGTAAAAAAGACAAATTGTGAAAAAATAGTAAAAAATAGTAAAAAAGACAAAAAGCAAAATAATTTTGCGGCAGAGGTAGGCATTATCTCCCTGTGTGAGCAGACAGTGTTAGCTTTATCTGCTGCTGTGACTTCTCTCTTCTCAAGATATCAAACACAGGTTAGCACTTCCTATTGTTTTCTATAAGCCAGCACTTGAGGTTTTGGCTTCCAGAGGTCTGTGTTAGCCTACGGCAGCAAAAACGAAGATTCTGCATGTGTGGACCAAAGGAGTAGTTCATAGATATCAAACTGCATTTCTTTCAGTTACACTCTGAGAGGAGTTAGGCATCATAGAGCCATCTAAATGCACATGGTCCAATCAAGTGCAGTATGTATATTTGGGACTTTTAGCAAGCTTCAAAATATCACTTTTATTACCTGGACTTACAAAATCTATTATAGATGTTTCACACTTGATTTCCTTTTTGACAGTCCATTGTCAGAGTTACTCAGCAAAACATTTACAACTATGTAATTTAAAAATGTTGCATTTTAATATCAATTTCTTATTTTGCATATATCTATAAATAAAGAGCATTAAAATAGGGAGATTTTTACGCAGGTGTTGTCTGGAATCAGTTCCCTCTGCTTACTTCACTGTGAGTTAAAGAATTGTTCAAAAGACATGACACCCAGATGAACTTATATTAGCACTGCTTGGTGGTTAAAGCCCCACTGTGTTTGTCTAAAATTTCAGTAATTTGCTGTGGTTAATTGACAAAGTGTTGGGATGAGTTTTAAATACACAATCAAGCATGTGACCAGGTACAGTACACTACACAAGCACATCCCAATACCTAGTCATTTAGCCATAGTTAGGTTTAGTACGTTATGCAAACCTTTTGCATATACCAATAGGACTTTGGCTATTTTGTTCTTCTTGTTTTAAAGAACATCCACAGGTGCAACACTAATTTGACTCATGAGAAAACCAAAAGGGATGCAAGGGATAGCCATTCCAAAACACATAGTCTTCTTCTGAGAAAGGAAGGTGGACCAGAAAGAACTTGGCCTGATCTAATAAAAGCCATTCAGTATTTCTATCAATCATTATGGTAATCTTTATTATACTATTAAGATGAAAGATCCACAGCTTTCTTTTAAGAGGTAAGTATATTGAAAATTCTTTAGCTTCAATAAGTTACTGCCTCACCACAGTATCATTAATAGAAGTACACCCATATTCCAAAGTAAGGGTGTAATTATGATACTCTTATGAGGAAAAAGCTTATTGAGGTAAATTAATTTATACTGTCTCTAGATCCCACAGGACAGCTATGTGTCATACCTGGCATACACATGCACAATAAAGCAGTAGGATCCAGAGACAGATAAACTGTACCACTTTAAACTTAAGTTAAACATGTTAGCCTACCTAGTCAAAGCAGTCTAATCCACAAAGGTTCACAGCAAAATCTTGCCATTTTAAATACAGTACATTACAAGCCATTACTCCCTCCTTTCACTTCTACTATCTTTATCTAGGACAGGCATGTCCAAAGTTCATCCCTCCAGACGTTTTGGACCACAACTCCCACAGTCCTTTGTCATTGGCAATACAGGCTTGGAATTCTGGGAGTTGTGGTCCAAAACATCAGGAGGGCTGAAGTCTGGACATGCCTGATCTAGGACCAGGAGAGTTAAGTATGTGTAGCTTGAAGGAAATTAGCATATGAAGCCTCCTCTGGTCAAACAAATCTATTAGAACCATCGTCCTTGAAAGTTTAAAAAGAAAAAACCATTCACACATGAAATATAAAAAAAGATGGTCCACTCGGATTTTTTCGGTGAAAGTCGTTTCACTTGCATGGAATTTCCCTTGCACAAGGAAACATCCACTGGAGTGTGTGTCCCTAACTGTATTTGCATTTCATTCTACCAAACCATTCACCCCAGAAAATCATTGTGGTACAGTGGATGCTGCCAGACTAAGTGCTAGGTTCAAATAACGGCAGGCCACAGAAACAAGCGGGGGAGTAGCAATGGTAAACCACTCTTTCAACATCCCATACCCCTTGCCGCAATACTGAAGGAAATTGGCACCCTACACCAATTCAACAGCATGCACGTTCTTCCTGACTCCTGTTGGACTGCATTTGAGATAAGAACTCCCATGCACTCGACCCCCTTCCTCCCCATTCGGGCATGGCATCACCGCCACATCCACTTTGCCCGCACTCTGCACTTGGAAAACCACGCACGGCGGGAATCGCCGCCCCCCCCCGCGTACCTGCCATCCTTGCCGCGGTCTCCCCGGGTCGCCCAGGGGCGCGGGCGCGAGGGCGTGCTCGCGGAGGGACTGAAGGGCGCACAGGTGCTATTGTCGCCGCCGCCGCCATTGCTGCTTCCGAGATATTGGGTCATGTCTGCCCTGATACGGCAACCCTGTCTTGACTTCTGGGGCTCAAAGCGATGCAAACATGACCCCCCCCCGTCCTCCTGCGCAGCAAGCTTATACTGCCGGTCACGGGGCAGGGAGAATTATTAAGGCGGGGTTCTTCATTGGTTCAACTGAGAAGAGGGCGCTCTTGTCCATAGGCCGTTCTGACTCGGTGGGCGGGAAAGGAAACCGAAGCCCGCTTCCTGATTGGTCGTCGGGCAGGAAACCGGGCGAACGCTCACACCGCCCAGACGGCCTTCCCCTCCCTCTGGGCCACCAGGCGGAGAAGCAGGAAAGCGGGGAAAGGTTCGTGTTGGATCTTTGGCGCCTTCGTCCCGTCTCGCGCCTGATAGGCTGGGCGCGCGGGGGCAGGCGCGCTGTGGATCTGCCCGCCAAAAGGGCCTTCCCAACCAAGTTGGAAAAGAGGGCGTGGCTTGGTGACGGTGGGCGGGGCTTCTATTGTTAAATTGCAGAATTATTAGCAGCAGTTTTCCTTCCTATCCAGTGCTGGGTGTCATGGGAAATTGCTTTCCGAAATCAGAAACACTGCATGAATCAGCATAGTTGCCAGGCGGGTAATTCACGCACATCACCAACTTGAATCCCAACGAACTTGATTTTTGTCTTCCTTGTATTCTTGTAGACCAATGTAAACAGATGAAGGTGCGGCCTGTAAAATGTTGAGCAGGAGGAATTAAAATCAGGTTAAATAGTGGAGGAATTAAAATCAGGTTAAATTATTTGCTGACTTGTCTGTTCAGGTTTTTGGAATATATATAGATAGATAGATAGATAGATAGATAGATAGATAGATAGATAGATAGATAGATATAGATATAGATATACTGTACAACCTGCCAGAGAACCAGTTGGCCCTCTGGATGGTGAGGGAGGAAAAGGGGAGGTTAAGAGGTTAAGGAGGACTTCGAAATTGCAGAGAAATTAAATGAGTTCTTTGCATCTGTCTTCACGACAGAAGACCTCGAGCAGATTCCGCTGCCTGAACCGCCCCTCTTGACTAAACAATTAAATCAAATACAGGTTAAAAGAGAGGATGTTTCAGGACTAATTGATAAATTGAAGATTAACAGATGGCATCCACCCAAGGGTTATTAGGGAACTGAGAAATGAAATTGCAGATCTCTTAACGGTTATATGCAACTTGTCTCTTAAAACGGCCACAGTGCCGGAGGACTGGAGGATAGCAGATGTCACACCAATTTTTAAAAAAGGAAGGAGTGGGGACCCAGGAAACTACAGGCCAGTTAGCCTTACATCTGTCCCAGGGAAGATGGTGGAAAGCCTCATCCAAGAGAAAATCTTAAAACACATAGAAGAACAAACTTTGCTGAGAGAAAATCAGCATGGCTTCTGTAAGGGTAAGTCTTGTCTGACAAATCTTTTAGAATTTTTTGAAAAGGTCAACAGGCATGTGGATTTGGGTGAACCGGTGGATATAGTCTATCTGGATTTTCAAAAGGCTTTTGACACAGTCCCTCACCAAAGGCTGCTGAGAAAATTGCACAGTCAGGGGATAAGAGGGCAGGTCCTCTTATGGATTGAGAACTGGTTGAGATCCAGGAAACAAAGAGTAGGTGTCAATGGGAAATTTTCACAATGTAGAGAAGTGAAAAGCGGTGTGCCCCAGGGCTCTGTCCTGGGACCAGTGCTTTTCAATCTGTTCATAAATGACCTGGAGACAGGGATAAACAGTGAGGTGGCCAAGTTTGCAGATGACACAAAACTTCTGTGTGGTAAAAACCAGAGAAGATGGTGAAGAGCTCCAGAAGGATCTCTCCAAACTGGGGGAATGGGCTGAGAAATGGCAAATGCGTTTTAATATAGCCAAATGTAAAATAATGCATATTGGGGCAAAAAATCAAAAGTTTTCCAATCAACTCATGGGCTCTGAGTTATCCGTGACAGATCAGGAAAGAGATCTTGGTATGTTGGTGGACAGCTCCATGAAGGTGTCTCCCCAATGTGTGGCAGCAGTGAAGAAGGCCAATTCCATGCTAGGGATTATTAAAAAGGGGACTGAAAATAAAACAGCCAACATTATAATGCCATTATACAAAGCAATAGTAAGGCCGCACCTGGAGTACTGTGTACAATTCTGGTCATCACATCTCAAGAAAGACATAGTGGAACTGAAAAAGTTACAGAAGAGAGCGACTAAAATGATTACTGGGCTGGGGCACCTCCCTTATGAGGAAAGGCTAAAACATTTGGGCCTCTTTAGTCTGGAAAAACGGCGCCTGTGGGGGGATATGATTGAGACATACAAAAAAATGCAGGGCATGAGTATGGATAGAGGGAAGCTCTTCTCTCTCTCCCAAAATACCAGAACTAGGGGACATACACTCAAATTGAGGGCTGGGAGAGTAAGAACTGACAAAAGAAAATATTTTTTCACCCAGCGTTTTGTTAGTCTATGGAACTCCCTGTCACAGGATGTGGTGATGGCATCTGGCCTAGATGCCTTCAAAAGGGGATTGTACAGATTCCTGGTGGAAAACTCCATCACAGGTTACAAACCATGATGGAGATGTGTAATCTCCAGGCTTAAATCCAGGGTACTTCAAGGGCCAGATGCAGGGGAGTAGTATCAGGAGACAGATATCTAGTCTCATGCGCTCCCAAACGCATCTGGTGGGGCCGCTGTGAGATACAGGAAGCGGAACTAGGTGGGCCTTTGGCCTGATCCAGCATGGCTCTTCTTATGTTCTTATGTTCTTATTCTCCAGCCAGGTGTCTCCCATCCTATATCTGTGCAATTCATTTTTTTTTACCTAGAGATGCAGCACCCTACATTTCTTTCTGTTAAAACCCATTCCCTGGAAGGACAGATTTTGAAAGTGAACGTCCAATACTTTGGTCACCTCACGAGGAGAGAGGACTCCTTGGAAAAGTCCCTAATGTTAAAAAAGATTGAAGGCAAAAGGAAAAGGGGACAGCAGAGAATGAGATGGTTGGAAGGTGTCATCAGTGCAAGCAACATGGATTTGACTAAACTCGGGGAGGCATTGGAAGACAGGAAGGCCTGGTCCATGGGGTCATGGAGACTCGGACACGACTGAACAACTGACAAGAACAACATGTATATTTGATTATGTATTGATTTTAGTATGAACTTATGATCAATAAGATCTTAATTTTGCTGTGTTGGTTTTATATTAGAGTAACTGAAATTATATGTGGCTAATGCTAATAACGAATATTCTTTTTACAAAGTCCAAAAATCTATATTGGATTGTTAATTATATCAGGTGATCTTTCAAAACAATCAAAGCCCTTCTTCAGGCTGGACATTGCAGAAGGGAGAAAGAGAAAGATATAAAAACTGTCCAAATCTAATGAAGCACTATAGGAATTACTTTCATCCCAATATGCTTCACGTCAGGCAATATGGGATGAATTGTCTATCTGCATCTCTGTACACAAAGGGTTCCCAACCATGTCAGAAACTTGCCTGTTTTTAAAAAAAGTAGTTATTCACATAGGATGGTGGCCAATTTTCACCAAACTGAATGTGCCTCTGGCTTCACCAGAAACAGTAGATCCTGCCATGTTTTGGGATGGTGTTTTTCTTAGTATACAGAAATACCTTGGTTTACGAGCATGAATTGTTCTGGAAACATGCTTGTAAACCAAAACACTCTTATATCAAAGCAAATTTCCCATAAATAATGGAAACTCAGATGATTTGTTCTTGGGTCCAATAGACCACATACTGTACACACAAAATGCCAAAACTCACAAAAGAAGTTGGCTAGAAGTCCACATCCACACCATGGTTTAGGTACCTGGCTGCAGTATCTGATCTGCTTGCTACTAACAACTGGATTTTATTCTGTATTTTTAATGTGACAATAATAAAGTGCCATTTGTAGTCTTATGCACACTTGACCCGCTCTCCCATGACTAGATGTAGTTTGAAAAAATAAAAAAGAATGTTGAAACAAATTAAATATAAATAGGGGGGAAATAAAACCCTAACCTGCACTCCCCTTTGAAAATGTTCCTGGTTGGTGCCAGGGATACCTCTATCCCTCTCTCCTTCCTCTGCTTTGGGGGCTGCCTGAGATGGAATGTTCTAGACCAGGGTTCCTCAAACTAAGGCCCGAGGGCCAGATACCGCCCTCCAGGCTCCTGAATTCGACCCCCGGGAGCAACTGCAGACCCTCCCCGCATACCCCCACCTCACTTTGAAAGCAAGCAAGCGAGATGGCCTCCACTGGTGCTTCTATAGATAAGGCAGTTCATCCGCCCAGATGACTGGTGCACCAGCCCCACACTGCTTCATTTAGCTGAGGGGCACCTGCTTACCCCCTCCCCACCGTCCAGATGACTGGTGCACCTTCAGCCGAGTGGGGCAGTTTAAACTGGGAGAGCCTGGCGTGGTCCCCCGCTCCCCCCACAAGCCAGATAATTCAGGCATGTCCAAACTTCGCCCCTCCAGATGTTTTGGACTACAATTCCCACAGGCCTTTGCCACTGGTAATCTAAGCTTAGAATTCTGGGAGTTGTGGTCTAAAACATCAGGAGGGCTGAAGTTTGGACATGTTTGCGGCTTAAGCCAAGCAGGGCAGTTCAAAGCAGGAGGCCCAGATGGAGGTGGAGGTGGCGGAAGAAACGGCAGAACCTGGGGCAACAGGTGAGAGAGTGCAAGCCGGAATGAAGAAAGAAAAGGTGGGAAGGGAAAAAAGAGATGAGGGTGGGAGGGGAAAAAAGAAGGAGATGGAGATGTCGTGTGGCCCTCGTCAGAAGCAGCCGTGGCAGGCTAAGATCGCTCCCACCACCCCTGGGTAATCAACCCATTCAGTGGCGGGGGCGATCTGAAAGGCTGCCTGGCGTTTGGGCTTGCCACAGTGGCCGGTGGGGTCCAGGAGGGCAGACTACTGCTACTGCCAGAAGCAAAGCTCCATGGAGTGTGTGTGTTTTGGGGGGTGGTAAGACCTGAGTACATCCGATCTTGCCTGGTTTCGGAAGCTAAGCAGGGTCGGCCCTGGTTAGTATTTGGATGGGAGACCTCCAAGGAATTCCAGGTGCTGTAGGTGCCTGAAGTAGGAACTGGCAAGCCACTCCAGTATTCCTGCCAAGAAAACTCCATGGACATGGAGTCACAAAGAGTCAGTCACGACTGTAACGACACAACACACACACACAAGACCTGAGGGGGGAACCCAATAGGAGGTGGGAGGGGTAGAAGGGACCATCCTGAAGGCCACACAAAGCCGGGAGCAGCTGCCTGAACTTCCGGCGGGTGGGGTGGAGGTTCGGCCACACCGCTAGGGTTGCTCGAGTTCACGCACAGGTAGGAGGAGGCGGGGGATGGGAGTTTGTTTGTTGGGAAAGAAACAGCCTATGATTGCATGGCACTGCTGGCCATGGGAGGGGGGAACACAGTTGTGGGTCAGCCACCACTCCAAGGAACACAGTGGGCAGCCAGCCAAAATTTCCCCCCCTCCCACCAGTGATCACAAGGAGAAAACCCCACCCGCCCTTTTCAGCAAACCTTGTGGGGCGCCACTGTGCCCCATTAGCTCCTTCCGGTAGTGGTGGAAGAAGGAGGAGCATGATGGCCACCTCCTCCTCCTTCGATGCTTTGATCTCTTTTGCAGAAATTGAAGCAACCAAGAAGAAGGAGGAGGTGGTGGTGATGGACAGAGAACACTGCTCTCTCCTCCACACAACAGCTGACTTTGACAGGTCCTATCAAAATCATCCGTCCTGCGGAGAGGAAGGCAGCATTCCTAAGTGGAATAATTTGGTTGTCGAAGCTTCTGAAAGTTGAGGTATCATTGGATAGTCCTGCCCTCAACAGTTTCTGAGGGACAGTGAACTGGCCCCCTGTTTAAAAAGTTTGAGGAGCCCTGGCTTAGGGCATCTAGGCAGCTTAATAAATAACATACTGTACCTCTACTGTACCTCTATCTGATCCTAGGTTACCTGATTTATTATATAACCTACACGACATTGTTCTAAATAAACCAATGTAGAAAAGTCTTGTTACTTCCATTTCTACAATTTACATAAAATTTCACCACTAGAGAGTGGTATAAGGCTGTATAAAAATTATGTGGACTACAGTGATGGCACTTCCTACTTTTAGCAATATTAGACAAAATATCTAACTGACAGTGGTATTTTGATAACTGTGCAAGCATTATTAATCCTATTATGAGCCATGCCAGTAGCTTTATTCCAAAATGTCAAAATAAATACTGTATAGTTTAAACTGTTTGATCAAATAAAGCCCTTTAACCCAGTAAAACAAATTAAGGACTAACTTAAGATATTCTGCTACCTGTAGAACAAGATAGCGCCTTCCTACCCAGCCTCCATACACAGCTCGACTGGCCATTGAAACTACATTTTTCCAAAGGGACAAAAATCTATACCTTAGACTTATTTTGAGGGATCAGGACAGATTGTTTGGTGCATACTGCTCTGTCTTGCAAAGAAGTGTGACAGGGGAATACATTTTTCCTCTCCCAACTAAATGTAAAGAGAAAAGAAGTAATAATTTATTGTTGCCAGACAACTAATGTAGAAGCTTTATTAAAGTATCATTGGTTGAGTAAAACATTTGCCATACAAATAACATGAAATTAGGCAGGACAGCAGTTAGTATTATCACTAGCAAATCAAGAACAGACACTGCCTTTTGAATTAAATGAAAAACGATACAGCTACTAGCACTAAATCAGTTGCATATACAATGGAGCCATTTAGCAACAAAATGACATTGTGTTTTATTTTATCTTTTGTTAGCTGGAAACAAAGTTTAAAATAACACTGTGTCATTTTCCAAAAAAAATGTGATGCAATAAAACCTGAAATATAATACTGTATATACTAGCAGAATTTGATGGTATCAGTTTGTGAAGAGGAGATGGTATGAGAATTATGGTCTAACTTGACCGTATAATCATTTAAATAAGTCTTTGGTAGTTAAGCATTGTAACTATTGAAAGGAGGTTATTTGGTTGGCTATGCTATATTGATGGTAGAAATCAGCACTGAGTTGGAACAATTTCTGATGAAATTGAAAGTGCAAAGCAGAAGTGCAGTTGAGCATTTAGAAAGACAAAAATCATGACTACATGACTATATAAAAGTTTTAAGACTGACAACGAATACACTGAAATGGTTAAACATTTTGTATACCTTGCTTCAGTCATCAATCTAAGTGGAGACTGCAGCCATTTGGCAGGTCACTCATTCATATGGTTATCATAAATTGAAGTTTTAAAAAACGGCAGAGAAGGAGATTCTATCTTAATAAACACTAAATATAACATATTCTCCAGTAGTGTTATCCAAGACAAAAAAGCTCTTTCTATCAAAATTACTTTGAAGTGCAACTCAATAAAAGTCTATAACAGAGTTAATTAAAAGCTTTCTACCTGCAATTCAGTCATTTATATTGCTTCCAGTGTATGCAGCATAGAATTACAGATATAAAGCTTCTTATTTGGCCCTTAAAGCTGTATCTGATTGGTATGGGAATTAATTTATTCCAATTATAAAAAAGAAAAAGAAAATACAGAGCAAAATTTTATTCTCAAAACATAAAAATAAAAGAGGGACCTGCAACACAATCCTGCAGCGTGGCACATATCTTTGGGGGAAAGCTAGCAAGCCAGTTGAGCTTTCTTTCAGGCTACTCCAATTCTTCCCATGGGCAGCTAACACTCTATAACCAATGAGCATGCTTCATTCTTGGTGAGCTACATATGAGTAATGCTAGCCTTGCACTCAGCAGGAAACAGTTACTAGCCAGAACCGCCACTGAGGGGACGAGTCAGTGCCAATAAAAGCCTCCGAGTCCATTGCTTGACCATGCTCGCCAGTCTGGCATGTCAACTGTGTCTGCAAAATAAAAATAATGGCAACAAATAGGTTTTGAAAATAATGATAGAAAGACTACCAAAGATAATCTTAGAATGCAGTGACTTGGCAGTCAGGTCATCTGGAGTCACCATAACATGAATTAATAGCGGACTGCAATGACGGACTAAAGCTCCTAGTATGGAAAAATCTTCATAAAGTAATCTCTCTTTAAATGTGTTCTAACTTGTGAGATGACTAAGAAAATCCTTCGCATCAGTGACAGTAGAGACTATTTTTGGTTAAATGGCTCAGGATGACCACATTCTGGCTCCTCTGCTCCTGACAGCTGAGTCTTGTTTTCAGTCATCTTTTCTTGTCTGGCAGAAGCAGGAACTTCCTAGCCTTTGTAAGTGCTCTTAATATGACCAGCTGTGGGAGAATTGTAGAAAAATGGTCCACATGACAGAAAGCAAAAGAAGACTTCTGCCCTAAGCAAATATGAATCCACCCTATCAAAGAAGGAAGCTCCATGACAAGCCCGCATTGGAAGGATTCTAATGCCCTCCTGCTGGAGAAAATGTCCTGGGGTTGTGAGCAGGGCTGGAATTTGAAGCCAGGGAATCTGCTCAAAAGTGCTATCAGGACCAGACCTAAACTGTTGGCTTGCAAAGCCAGCTGATATCAAGTCTAAAATAGCAATTCTGGGAGGCAAGGGCTATATAATGATAAATCCCGATTGAAGGAATGGTGGGGCCTGGAGGAAGCAAGGTGAGAAACAGCCTGCACACTTGTCAGTCAGTGCTCACTATCTCACTTTTTCATTTCCTTAAATCCAAGTGAGATTTCTCTCCAGTTATTGTGTCCACACCTTGTGCAGCTGTGAGTTGATGTCTCTTAATTAGCCAGTCCACAGCAACTTGGAGAACTCCTTTAGCAGCTTCTTTCAGGTAGAGTGCTCAAAGTCATGCAACCTCATCAGGTTTGGAGAAACAGTTTGCAACACAACTAATCTCTTTCTTGACTTCCTTCCAGTACTTGCACCACCCTTCATGTCACTGTCCTATAATTAAACACACACTCATTGTTGGTGTGTATCCATTGTTACTGTAGGGGGTGGGGAAGGCAGGAAATTCTCCCCTGCCTTTCAGGAGCAATAAGTTTTATGAGGAAGAGATTAAGTAGATTTTTAGGAACCTATGGTGGGATAAAGCAAGAGCTCCTTCATAAAGAAAGAGACTTCTCTTAAAACATAATATTGTATGTGCAACTATTCCATTTATAAGTATGAAGGAAGATAAACCTCTGCTCTGCTCCAATCAGATAAAGTAGCAGGTGGCGTTTATACGTCTGCTTGTTTGTTTTTCAACAGGGAACATGTTTAAAAAGTTTTTTTAAAAGAACTTACTGTTTGTATTTGTGTGTGTGTGTTAATGTGTATCATATCTCCCTCAAGAGGGCTTCAGGTTACATTGGCAGATTTAAAAGTCAATAGAAGCCCTACTGGATTTCATTACATAAGATTAGATAGATAAACCGTTATTGGCATACAGTACTGTATAAGAGAAAACATTTGGTAAATATCCCATGCATACAAAATATGAGAGGGGGAGAGAAAAAAGAAGACCAAAACACACACACACCTCTCTCTCTCTCACACACACACACACAAACATATTTTAACATCTCCACTTCTTCAGAAATATAGCAGTTTGTCTTTAAGGTGCCACACCATTTCATAGAATCATAGAGTTGGAAGAGACCAAGGGCCATCCAGTCCAATCCCCTGCCATGCAGGAACCCCATCACAATATTTCCGACAGATGGCCATCCAGCCTCTGCTTAAAAACCACCAAAGAAGGAGACTCCACCAGCCTTCTTTATTGTTTATATTTGTTTTGCCCAACATCTTCAGGAGCCAGAAAATCCTTTCCCCCACTACTTTAGGAGCAATGTTGCTGTTTTGGAAGACTACTGTTTACTAATCTGTTAATCTCAAAGTTGAGGAAATGCTCTTGTATGTGTGATGGTAGGAGCAAAGGTGCATTTCTCCCCACATAATAGCATCCTGTATGTGATGCAAGGCATTGTTTGTTATGAAAGCCAAACATTACAAATGTAATTTCTTGTCCATTTTCCGATAGAGTGAAGGAAGTTATTTTCAGAAAACAGCAGCAGAAGAAAGAACATGTAGATAGGATACTGTTTATTATTAATACTGTAAGCTGCCTTAGGTCCTTTATAGGAGAAAGTCAGGTTAAAAACTATTTTAAACAAACAAACAAGAACAGTCATAGGATAATAAAGAAATAGCTGGCTGGATAGATCAGTGCCGATTTAGGTAAGTGGCTGAGGAGCCACATTTTGGGTGTTAAATCCCCTACTGTTCCTCTTGTGAAGCAGAGTCATTTATGTGGGAGTTTTACCCGTGCCACCCTACCCCATGCGTTTCCATTTCCAGGACCAAGCATAGATTTGAGCTCAGCCTCCTAAGTCCCATACCATCATCTGGTTTTCAGAAGCAAGCAGATGATTGTTTCATATAAGTGCTTCTACTACCAGCTCTTCCGTTACATCTTGTTGCCACTTGTGAGGATTTCAGTGCCGTAATTATATTCTGAGTAAATGGGAGCAATCACTGTCCTCTTCCTGTTCTGCAAAGTCTCTTTCATGTTGCACTCATCCCATTTTCAGTTCTGCTTTAAAAGCTGGATGGCACTGGAAAAAAAGGCACTGTATCGTTATTCAAGCCTCCTGAATTGGAAGCAGCAGACTGCTGGCCATCCAGTGCCAAATGAGACTCCAACAGCATAATAACTGACTGGGGCGGAGGGATGAGCAAAGAGTGCCACATTCCAGTTGAGACTTTTGGTCTGACTCCTTAGTTTGTATCCTGCTCCCTATAACATGATCTCTTGAAGAAGGGATTGTTTGTCAAGCCGTGTAGAACAATTACTTGGCATGTGTTATTCAGCCTTGTGGTTTCCTCCCAGCTAGACTGTGTTTTGTAAAATTCAGTACGATTGGTTCTTTAAAAGGTTTGCCAGTATGTGGTTTCTAAAGGAGATGGCACATGATTGGCTCCTGCTGTGCTAGGAGTCAGTTAGGAACCTTGGTCTCGGCGCCAAACTACATATTACGTGGAATTCTTTATAAGTTTCCCCCGACATTTTGATAATGAAAAGCAGCTGCGGGAGGGTGCAATGTGGGGAGAGGAAGGATGTACTTAACTTTTCCCCAGTGTATCCCTCCTCCTCTCAATTACTCTCCCACAGAGAGAAAAGCAGTTTGAGGGGGAAAGATGAAGGGGCCCCTATTTTTCTGTCTGCGTATGGGAAAAGCCACTGAGAATGGGAAACAGTGGAGAATAAGGGTAGAGAAGACAAGGCTAACTATATTTTCTGTCCCCAGCAGTCCTCCTTCTGTTCCAGACTGCGGCCTCCAATGTCTGATTTAATTTTAAGGAGGAGAAAGTTATACAGTATTTCATAATGTGCACTTTGTTCTGAAATCCAAGGACAGTAAGTTCAGGGTAGCAATTCTTCATCCAGGCCAGCATTTTATTTCCAACTCTAGCCAAATGTATACCTCTTTCGTATGCTAAGGACCCAGTTATATACAGCCTGGTTAATAGCTTTGTCAGCAGCTATCTATACATTTGCAGGCTGTAACCAAGAAACACAGTTTTAGACAGGATTCTAAGAGCATTTATAAAATTCCTTAGCATTCCAGCCCAAAGTCCTAGTGTTTAAATAATAAGTGCATACTATCAGTTCTCAGTAATGTAGCCCTTTCTAAGATTTTCTAAGTACACAGTACTCAAGTGGTTTACCATCCGCTTCTTTTGGGGGCACCCTTGGACTGTGTAGCTTGCCCAAGGCTACACAGGCTGGCTTTTCTGCTTCACACAATTGCGACATGAACTTTCAACCTCTGGCTCTACAGCCAAGTCCCTGAATCCAGCCAGTTCCCACAGCTTTACTAAGGACAAACAAATCTAGTGGATTACTAAGCACTGAACATGCACAGTTACTCAGAGAACTACGGAGAAGAGACCCATGGGACTCGGCACTGAAAAGGCCAACATACTAATTGGAGCAGTTAACTCTGCAAATATGAAACTGGCGCTGAGATGAAATTTCAAGTACTGTATTGTTGCTTTGATGTATATCTTTTTATGATGTTTTATTTTTAAGCTATTGTATATGGTGCTATTTAGATTGACAATTTTTGTAAACCGCTCAGAGTGGCACTGGTGCCAGTTGGTGCAGTATCTAAACCAAATAAATAAATAAATAAGTACTGATGCACAGCAGGAAGGTTGCTAAGTTATGGCATATGTAATAAATCCTGAGCTTTCTTAGTACGTATGCCTGTGTTCCAAATATTAGGGGTTTGTCAAGTACTATTTCAAAACTCAAATGAAAGGCAAACATTTGGTGAAAAAAGTACTTCTGCTTTAGAAAAATCAAATTTGTGCGGGGAAGTGTAACGTCAGAAAACAAACTGGAAAACCCCTGTTCTTCCCCTTTACTCCACTATAGAGCAAAATAGTTGCAGTGTCCTATCAGTTTCAACTCATTGGTTCAGTAAGCAGCTTCCTCTTTCTTGACAATGTCAAGCAGGTCTCCTTTTCCAGAAACGATGGGCAATAATTTAAACAGCTGCCTTAATGTGCCAGCACAAGAAAGATAACATTAATTTCAGTATTTGCTGGCCCAGTGAAAATGCATAGTCTCTGGCCATGAAGTTAGGATAATAACACTGTTATTATTGGAATGGAGTGTTATCGTCTTGGCTTTGTATAAAGAGGCAATCTATTTTAATTGGGCCAGCACACTTAATAACATTTGATTTATTTATTTATATTTATTTTTTAGTATTTTTACCCCATCTTTCTCCTTGGAAAAGGACCCAAGGCAGCTTATAGTAAGGAAAAACAATACATAGTCCATTACAATTAAGACACATTCAGTTTGAGAAACAGGGAATTGAGGGGTATCTTACAGCATTAGAAGGCAACATTAAAACTAACAATTGATAACATAGTGTCAATGCAATCATACAAGGAGAGATATAAACAAAAAGTTTTAAGTGGATATAAACACAAAATCTGTGTAGCTGTATGGTAGATTCATAAAAAGAAACAGTAGTAGGTAGTCCATCCTTCAGGGAAAGCTTGCCTGAAGAGAAAGGTCTTTGTTTCCAAAAAGACAGCAGAGATAAATATCAGGACAATAGTGTGGTGGCCAACACCTTAAAAGTAGATTTAGGAGGAGGCTGTATGAAACATATTCCAACTGTCATCATCATCAACATCATAATTTCTGTTTATTCTCTAATTTTCTTGAAAGGCTGTTTATACTAGGGCTGTTCAACTTTGAAGAGGCCAAGGTCTACTTTTTCCGGTCTAGAGTGCCTGAGGGCTACTACACTAAAACCTCTACTTATGAATTTTATCTGTTCCGACCACGTGCTCATAACTAAAAACTTTTGTAAGTAGAGCAGCGGTTTCCCATAGAAACACATTGAAAACTAATTAATCTGTTCTGGAGGGAACAGATTTCAATGCACCATGGCCCTTGAACTGTCCCTACTCAGCTGACACAGTGGGCTGCCAGACCCAGAACTTTGCTGGGGCAGTGGTGGTCCTTGGGATGGGGGAGGGAGGGGTGGAGAACTTATCCCCTCACTTTTTTAATTGATGGCCAGCGGGCTACTTTTGAACGCTTCACGGGCTACCAGTAGCCCGCAGTCTACTTGTTGGGCAGGCCTGGTTTATACCATTTAGCCCAGTGGTTCTCAACCTGTGGGTCCCCAGATGTTCCTGGACTGCAACTCCCAGAAGTCTTCATCAGTAGCTGAGGTGGCCAGGATTTCTGGGAGTTGCAGTCTAGAAATATCGGGGGACCCACAGGATGAGAACCACTGATCTAGCCTGATTAAGAGTTCTAGAGAACCTGACAGCCTGCACATGTCTGTGGCATTTTTGCTTGTCCTCATAAAAGTATTGCCCAACTGTGAATTTTGCTTTTGGTCACACAACTTTGTATTTCAGTATAACAGTTTCATAATTTGTGGGGTTATTCAAGACTCAGCATTTGTCTTCAGGAGAACTCTGATTCATCTGACTGTTACTTTACAGTTCTATTAGAAACACAACACAAAACTCCACTGTAGAATTGTGATGTATACCCCTGGGAAATAAAGAGGTTGTCATCATAGCACTTGATCCATCTGTCCAAAGTGCAGAACAGCATGCCTAGGAGGAATTACATCCTATCAGCATAAACATTCCTGTGCAATGGAAGGATAACTTCAAGTCTAGAGCCAAGTTCAGAGCCCAGGATTCCTCAGATGGTGATGCATGTCTCCCATGATGCTATCATTCAGTGGTTTCCCAATTACCATTTCCAGAATGTTGAAACACCTCTTTTTAAGCTTAATTACTGGCAGCAGGAAGTATAAAGGTAAAACATGCTGACAGTTTTGGTTCTGCCCTTCTGAATATCTCTATGATTATAATTTAAACATAGTCTCTGAAAGTGAATTTGTCCCTTAAGATGACAGAGGTTTCTCATGGTTAGTGGAGAACACAGGATTCCCCCCCCCCTCCAGGATACAGTAACTTCTGCTGTTCTGTCCATACAATTTTAAATTCCCCTTTCTCTAATCAAACTGTTCCTATGTTTCCTCTGAAACAAGAGTCCAGGAAATTTATAATTTTCCTTCTTGGGTAAACAATAGGCGACTAACCTTCCTGAGGAAGGTTATTCCAAAAAAAAGGTCATTGTTACAGAGTTGTTCTTGTATTCCTCAGGTGTTCAAGAGGAAAGAACAGAATAACTTACCATACAATCTAGCACTCCTGATGCTGTCTTCTGCTTTAGAGACATGCAATTCAGCACGATGCATATAATTTGGACTTCAACTTCCATAAGACCAAGGTAGCATGGCCAATGATCACTAATTAATTTATGAGATCTGAAGTCTAAAATATATGAAGGGTTATTTACCTTCCAGCATTTTAATCGCGGAAGACACAAATTTGAATGACCTTGGATATAATATATCCCATTATTGATGGGACTCAACAGTGTTATGTTGAAAAGTTGAAACAGAAGGTGATTCAGGTGCCTATTATACACACATCACATTTACTAACAAACCAACTTGTAAGGATGCTTGTTTTTACAATAATAGAAGAAGTGCCGTCAGAGCCCTTAAAGAAGCAGGGAAGTAGATTATGTGCATTTTCTGGTTTCTACCTCCTCTACCCTTGGATGCCTTATTAAATATGAAAAAGCTCCCTGTGGGAAAAATTCAACAGGTATGTGTACACACACACACACACACACACACACACACACACACACACAATCTTCATGACAGAAAATGTTTTAATTGTTGAATGTGTGAAAGAAACAAAATAGTAACAACCCTTGATCTTATGATGAGAAGGGACTCATGACCATTTCCTGAATGAATATTGGTAAATTAGGAAGAAACACACCATTAACCTAGCACGAAATATCTCAGCTTTAAATGTTAGAGAAAACGGCAATATATCCACTTCTAAGGTTAAAAAAAGTTACAGATACTGTATACCTAAGTACATGAACAATTGTGAACCTATTCTGAAAAAAATATGACATTTATTTATATTGCACTCTACATTAGAGTGCATTCCACTAAAACTGCAGCATAACTTTTAACATCAACCTTAATATTGTGTGCATGTGTGCATACCTGTACATCAGCAACAAAAATATCTTCAGGATATGCAGTGATGAACAAGAATTAACCAACTGGTAAATAACTGGCTAAAATGCTCAAATAAATTACACCAACAAGAGCATAACATAAGAACTTAAAAATAGCCATGCTGGATCAGGCCAAAGGCCCATCTAGTCCAGCTTCCTATATCTCACAGTGGCCCCAAAATGTGTCTGGGTGTGCACGAGACTAGATATCTGTCTCCTGATACCACTCCACTGCATCTGGCCCTTGAAATACCCTGGTTTTAAGCCTGGAGATTACAGATCTCCATCATGGTTTGTAACCTGTGATGGATTTTTCCTCCAGGAATCTGTCATACTACCATACATGATTGCATTGACTGATTTTATAAGAACGCTAGTGTTTTTCATGTTGCTTTTCACCTCTCATAAAGAATTTTTCTTTTCTTCTTGCGCGCTCTTTATAGCTCTACTATTACCTTTTATGATACCTCTTAACTCAAATATGTCTTAAATGTTCTGGGCTGTATATTGTTCCTCATTATTGTAAGCCACCTTGGGTTATTTTCCAAGGAGAAAGATGGGGTAAAAATATTAAAAATAAAATAAATAAATATGCTGGCAGCACGAGTCTGTGAGTTAAAATGTGTTTTGTTAATTGCTGGTGCTTAAATTGAACACACTGCTATTTTTGCACGCCCACCTGTGTAACATTTTGCAAGCACATTTTTAAATTTGAATACAGTATTTGAAGTGGCCTAGATTTCATAACTAATAATTCCTACTGTACAACCATTTTGTGAGGTTGTGGGCCCAATCCAGGTTTAAGGAGGTCCTCCTGATGTTTTGGACTACAACTCCCAGAATTCTAAGTTTAGATTGCCAATGACAAAGGACTGTGGGAGTTGTGGTCCAAAACATCTGGAGGGCCAAAGTTCGGACATGCATCCTCTAGCAGGCCGCTAACCATTTAATTTTCCACAATGCCTCTGACATGGTGCCAACCAAAGGTAGGATTGGTAATTTAGATAACAGTTCCCTATATCAGCTATCCAGTGCATGGGGACGAAATAACATTCAACAGCAGTAAGTTCTGACTCGGGTTCTGGGAGCCAGACATATTTGAGACATGATGTCATAGCAGACTTGTCGGTTCTGGCAGATTTTTGAAAAACCACTGGATTGTATATAGGCATCACTATCTATACCAGTGGTGGCGAACCTTTGGCACTCCAGATGTTTTGGACCACAACTCCCAGAATTCCAAGCCTAGACAGCAATGACAAAGGACTGTGGGAGTTGTGGTCCAAAACATCTGGAGTGCCAAAGGTTCACCACCCCTGATCTATACTAAAGAGCATTGATGGCCTCAACCATTTCCCACAAGAAACGACCATTCTGCCAATGATGAGTTAGGTCTCAACAAGGCACAGAGAAAATCCAAAGGAATATGTAGCCAGAAGGTCAATGATTATAAGCAGAGGCTTGACAACAACAGGAGTATTAACTCAGAGAGCGTTCTGCTTCAACTGAAGTAACAGAAGCTGCAAGGGCCTCATTGGAAGCTTATTTTCCAGTCAAGCAAGACAGGCAAACATACATATAGTCTTAGCAGAAGGTGCCTGCTGCCCTCCAGCTCACCTTTCTGTTTCAAGTCTGCTTTCCTTCTTGGGAAGAGGCAGCTGCAGCAACAGGTCCAGGGAGTTTCTTGAGGAGTGCATCCTGGCGGAGTCTGCCTTCTGTGGGATGCTTCACTTGCCCTCCCACGCTTTCCTCATTTCTCAGAAAAGCCTGGAAACCAACAGTTGAAAGGAGGGGGCAGTGGAAGTTGCTCAGACCATGTGCGTGCCTCAGCAGTCCAGGAAGAGAAGTGTAGCCTTGTCATATTTAAGTGCCTCTGGCAGTGTGGCTTGGGCAGTCTGGAAGGAAACAGCTGGAGTTGCTACGGACAAGAGTGAACAGGTCAGTGGTGCTCTTGGATGTTGTTTGCAACTATGTATTGCAGTGCATTTTTTTTTGGAACCAGAGACATGCCTTCTGGGCTGAGGAAAACAGCTCCACACTATAAGAATACTGTACTTAGTGTTCGAACTTGATTTTGTGTTCTTAAAATCTAATTTTATTTGTCTTTGCAAAAGTCAGCAGTGAGTGCTGCTTTCCAAGCTTGAATTCCTCTATCTGGAGAAGCATAATTCTAATGGAAACTGTTTTATAATTTCAAAAATCAGGTTTTGGCTCATTTAGGAAATCAAGGGGGTACAGCTTAATCAGTCAAGGGGAAGGACAATTTTGAATTCCTAGGGAAGGACAATTTCAAACTTCTAGTATATTTGTGTATATTTTTTCTTGTTTCTTTAGCTAGCTGTTAAAGAGTATGTCTCAGTAGAAGAGATCAATTCTCTGTGGGTCATGAAAGGACAAGAGGTGAACTGTTTTTAAAACTGAGTAAGATAGAAAGATGAAAAAGCAAAGCTTCATGGCTCTAGAAATAGTTGGACTATAGAACAGCTTGATGAACTTAAGTCATCGATAATAACTTCAGTTAAGGACTATTTGGTTATATGTCAATCTCCCTCCTTTAAAAATTCAAATAAATGTGTTTAAAAATTCAAATAAATTTGAGTGAGAAGTAGCAGATGCAGTGGAGTTAGGGTTCATATGTAAGGAAACAGAGGAACCGACAACTCACTGTGTAGCTTCCAGAGCCTGTGTGTGAAGTGGGGAATGGGGATAAATAAAATGACAATTATGCTGTTATGGGCATTTAATTAAATTAAAAACTGTGGAGTTTGATTAATGTTGAGGACATCCACAAACAATATGGCTCCCTTCCAGCACCAGTGTTTTTTTTATGGCTTTGAAAATGTATGGAACTATATCTTTATGCAATGTGTATCTGCTGGAATATTATCCATAGCTATATCATACTTGTATAGGGAACTGCTGGTATTTCAAACATCTGGCTCCACCTTAAACTAATCTTTAGGGATAGTTTTAATAGGGGAAGCATATCTAGATTAGGTTTCTGCTGCCGCCAAAACCAATATTGCTTTTGGAAGGATGGTTCCAATTCTGTATTCTGTTCTAGTCAGATAAGGTCAAATTCTTTTGCCCCAACCCATGCACAGTTGCCATGAGGCAACATATTAGGTAGTGTGCTTCCAGATGAATTTTTTGTCATATAATCATCTGTCTGGAAGTTGAGTCATGGCTACTGGACTTCTTTTTTGAGAGATAGAAACGTTTCGCTGTTCATCCAAACAGCTTCATCTGTCTTTGTTCACAGACTTCTTTGAGGGTCCAGATAACATTTTCCTCATGCAACTTTCTGCATTTTCATTCCGCCTTTTCAAGTCTTTCGAAATACACACATACAATTAATAAGAAGGGAAATCTGAAAATACAGAGTGGTTCTACAGTGTAAAAACATATCTGCTAATGGTGGGATCAGGGTGGAAAAAGAAGGACACAGAATCACCGTGTATCTGTCTGCTGGAGTTTTGAGTGGCACATGCATGATGAATATGGTCGAACACAGGATTTGCACTAAGAGATTAAATCTTCCTCCTTCCCCATACAGATGTGCTGTAAAGAAAAAGAGAGAAGGAATGGAAAAGAAAGAAAAGGAAATTGCTGAGGTGTGGTACTGGTAGTCAACCCGAAACTTGAGCAATCCAATATTGTTTAGCTCAGTGGGAGGCAACCTCAAGAGGGATAGCAACATTCTGTAGCAAGACTGCTGCTCATTTAGACTGCTCCAGCACTAAAGACCTCCTGTTACAGGATAGCTAGAGTTCTAGACAAGAATATGGTCTTTTCGGAGATAAAGGCACAATATTATTCCCTGATGGAATTATGGCAGTCTGTCTGAAGAATATTAAATGTAGCACAAAGTATATTGTAGAGTCAAATTTCCATGGAAACTCACTACAGGCTAAATTAAATACTGGGCACATCTGTCTCTTAATTCTTGCCAACCATGTGTACATAATGGAAATATGAGCTGGGAATCCTGGACTAATTGTGCTCTGTTTACACAATGTTTCCATAGTCCTCTTCAGTACTTGGCCAATTATAAATGTAGAAGATATATAAGGATTTATGACATCATTCATAACATGTGTAATGGCCCTTGAGCTTGTATTAGCCTTGCGTTTTTGCTAAAGCCTCTGCCATTACCGTACTTTCAGTAGGAAAGCAGAAATACATCCTGCTTTTTGTCAACAAATTTCAGCTGCTGACCTTCAGTTAAAGTGATGGCACTGAATACATACTTAATATTGCCCAATAACTTAGATGTACATTTCCTATTACTGTACTAAAATACAGAAGAGTCCAGCCTTTCCAGTAATTAGTGATATTTGTTTGCCAATATTTCCCCGTATTCTGTGACAAAAAGGTGCTCCCAATATTAACATCTTCACACTGCAGTAAAAACAGCATTTTGCTTTTTCTGACAGATGGCAATTGCATCCAGAGGGAATTCTACATAGCTGCTTGGCTCTGAGAACTGAATTCCATAGGCTTTGGAACAATTGAAACGCCCCGTGGATTCAGTTCTACAGCTAGACAGCAACTAAACTCCAGTGAACTGCTGTGTTTCCAACTGATGCCAGGGGCCTTTGTCAAGACTGGTTGTTTTACAGACCCTGCCAGCTGAACTTTGGCCACCCACCTGGATCATTCTTCCTGGGTACCATCTGCTCCTTGTAAATAATTGCAAAGGCTCTACTTTAAACCATTACACCCAGTTGTCCCCTGTCTGGCTTAGGTAAGTGGATGCTGCAATGCTTCAGAGTTTTAGTACTAGTTTAAGAGCTACCAACTTTCTAAACACAAATGCTGTCTATTGAAGGAAGCCAATGCAGTGCAATAGAAGAGTCTAGTTGGGTGCAGAAAAGCCAGCATCAGCTTCACAAGTGTGGTTGAACTATAGAACTCATGTGATAAGCCCATGTAGATGTCTACCTGCTCACACAGAGCTAAAGCATGGCAGGTAAAAGAGTATCCACATTGGCCTTCTTAAAACTCAGAAGTACAAAGTCTTCTGAAGACTTTTGGCTGCACACTCTTACATAACTACAGTTACCAGGAGCATGTGGAGATTAATGTAAGCTCTTAATCATTTGAAATGCCCAGTCAGAGTCTCTTTGCCTCAAGCTGGAATCTATTTAATATTCAGATGATGACTGAAAAGGCTTCTTTTTCTTTGTTCTTTTCTTTGTTCTTTTATTGCATAACCTTGCATGTCATGGATGTAATGTTTCTATAAGTAGATGGCTTAATATCCTAAAAGTTACTCATAAAATTAATGATGAGAATTTGGTTGTGAACAATCAAAATGGCTTTATAAGAAAAATGGGAAATTGGTGTTGGCGAACCTATGGCACGGGTGCCAAAGGTGGCACTCGGAGCCCTTTCTGTGGGCATCTGACATCACCCCTTCACAGCCACCTGTATTAAGGCTAAATTACTGTATTGGCACTTTGCAAAAATTACTAGGTTCTGAATCACAGTTTGGGCACTTGGCCCCTAAAAGGTTCGCCATCACAAATGGGAACAAATGGGGTCATAACAAATGACACACCTTACCTCACTCTGGCTCACTCCAAAATGGATATACAGTACAGTCAAGCCTTGCTCTCTCTCCAGACACAGGTTTCCCTCTCAATTTCAGAACACATTCTAATCACACCTACCAATCACCAGTTAGCCCTGCACTCAACATTATATCATCCATCTGTCAATTATACTAGCACTCAGCCTATGCACATATATTATTCAGGCACTAACAGCCATTCCGCATGTAAACTGGTTATTAATGTATTTACAAATACCCCTTCAAGACTGGGCAGAATTGCTAAGGGGCAAGAAAATTGCATGCAACAAGATGCAAAGGTACAATAAAACATGCTTGGTTTTTTTATTTATTTAAAATGATCCATAGCTTGTGTACATACTAGGTGTCCAGGCACAAATCTCAGTGGTCCCTCCATAGTTTCACTCACAGAATTGTAACGAACCCACTAATTGCATTTGTTACACAACACGAAATCCACACTGAGGCTAATCTTCATACTGTAAAAAAATCCATATAAGTTCTGTGTGAGCATGTGAAATACAGGTGTGAGAAGAGATTTTTAGTATACTGCCACCTTGCATTGTCCTGTTAAGTTTGGTTTCTATGTAATTCCATAGTAAGTAGTGCACTGTATGGTTTACTTAAGGAGCTAGTGATCTCTTACTCACATGCAGAGGGTAGGGGAGATTCCCTTAAATTTTCAGTGTTAAATTATAAGTGGTAATTTATGAGCACTGAGTGCCAGCAACTACAGTTCTAGTCTCATACCTATATTTTTGGTTGATATAATTGTCCATTGGTCTGAAGACATTTGCTCAGATGCTAGTAGAATGGACAATATTTCTTAGCGCATAAGAGGAACTGTGCCTATCAATTAATATATGAGAAGCCTGAACAGTCTAGTAATCAATTGCTAGTAAAATGTCTTTCAAAAAATGTAAAAAGGTTAAAGAATATTCCGCATTATCTGTTTGGCACTTATAGTCCATTTGACAGCATTCCTCACCACTAGCTCTTGCATCTAAGCATACTGATAGTAGTTCAATGAATGCTGTTGTATTTAATTGTATTATCTTTTTGATTTCTTTTTCTTCTTCCTCTTCTGGTCTTCACTGCTCTCCTCTGTTTCGCTGACAGTTGGGGTGGGTTCCTTTCTGATGATTCTCTTCTCTATCCGGTATTCTTGTTCTCCTACCATAGGGTCCCCTCTCACAAGGAATTCCCCATTGTGATAGGTGATGGAAACATCAGTCCTTGGATAGGTGCCATAGACTCTTCTAAGATCATCCCTCACAAACTCTGGCAAATCCCTCCTGGGCCCCACAACTCTCTCAAGCCTGCCCCAGTGGAGCTCACCCCTCAAGGTGAAGTCCTCAGGCCATACATCCCAACGTGGTTCCTGGTATGTGGCATATGGATAATAGGTGGCATAGGGATTGTAGAGAGGAAGAGGGCTGGCTTGGGGGAACTGCCAGCTGGGATAAGGATAGAAGTAAGGATTTGCACCATAGATATGATGGTACTCCACTTGGTGGGGAGAAGTGTCATTGTATCCATTGTTACGGTCCAAGATGGCAGCAAGAGGCCTGCTGTACGGGTTGTGCCCCTGGATAGGAGGGAACATCATGGATGGTGATCCAAGGGGCAGGTACGAATAAGGAAAAGTCTGTGTCACACCTGGATAATATTGAGCCATAATGTAGACAGCAAATATAGTCTCTTCTCAAGCAGTTTCTCCCAAGCTGTGGAGACAAAACAAAAGGTATTGAACTAGGGCAAATGGAAACATGCACAAGCCTATTCATTCACTTTTAAAGCCATAAAATATATTTCACATATATCTCCCCTAAAGATAAGTAACTGTCTGAGACAGAGCCACCAGAAACGTCTAAATTTATGGTTGGAAGTACAGTACAGGATCGAAATAAGCCACAGCAAGGTATTAAAATAGGAATGGAACTCAGTTATTGTTACAACAAAAGGCAAAAGATGATAAAGACAAAAAATTCTTAACTGCACCACGATCGGCTTATGAAACCTGGTTATAAAACTCAATCCAACAATGCATTCAGTACATGACCAAAGGTACTGAACCAATATTCCTCACTTTCTCCCCATAATCATGTATAAGGACTTAACTAGAGTGCATTGTACCATTAAAACAACTGAGAAGAACTGTATTAAAGTAATCAACTGGACTGAGCCTGGCCAATGGTAGAGGTGCAAAGAAAGGTGCCTCTTCTACCCCACCCCCAAAGCCTATATTATTTTAATGCAGCAGGTGAAATGGCACATTTCAGACTCAGAGGGGAAATTTCCAGTTCCAAGGGTCCCAGTCCCAGTTCTTGCCAGTATTCTCCAGGAACTGGATCCCTTAAATTATGACAGGGAAATGGGCTGACCCATTTGCCCACCTCCCCTTAATGAGCAGAACTCACAGTGCTGCATAGGGTGGAAGATGGACCAGGCTGGCTTCTCATCTTAGCACCACAAAAGGAGCCTGCCAGCGAGCAAACCAGAGTGATATTAACCCACATGTCCACCAAAAGGCAGCAGGAGACTGCAACTGGGGCCAAACCTACACACACTCTCAGGGGCTCCCCAAAGCCTTACATGGGTGGACAAGACCTACTGTGGTTTTTAAATAAATGTGCAAATTGAGCTCCATGTTTGAACCACAGTAGGGCTTGTGTCATGTGCATCAGCAGGGCCCACTGTGAATTCCACCTCGTTTTTCTGGAGCAAGTCTTTTCCACCTGAATCCAGAAGACCAACTTGCATCACCAGAAGCCCCCCCAAAAAAATCCTATTTGAAGGAACAGATACAATTTTAAAGCAACTTAGACATTTAGTAATGGAAATAACGTTTATTCCAGATATAAGAGTTCGAATTTTCCCCAGGAGCTGGATGTATTTGCGTACTATAATTCTGTACAGCCACACAATAGAAAAAGTAAAGTGATGAGAATTTTAAATATGCTTATATGGCTACAGAGATATCCTAGATAGGCACAAATTCTAAGGGCATTTACCCACCCTTTAACAGATAGAAAGCATGACTGGCAAGTTAGTTTATATGCTGCATTTCTTCCAACACAACAACAAATTTCACAGCAATAGCAAAATGCAGTGTCATAGTTAATGTTATTACAAAATACTTCAGCAATCTCAAATACTTCAAAGTTACTAATTCAATTAAAAACAATATGATACATTTAGTAGTACAATAAAATGACACTGTCAGTATCCAGTTCATGGCAGTCTGTCCTATGTATAATTAAAATTTGTCAACTAAAAGGCATGTGTTCATAACGCCTCATTACCAAGCTAAGCCCTTCCTCATTGTGCTGTCAGGAACCAACAGAAGCTGAGAAATCAAATGAAGGAGGTTGCTCTTTTCTGAAAGAATAAGATGCATACCATAGTTTATCATGTGCCTAACCACAGATGGCTAAGAAACACTTCTTACACACAGATTCCGCAATGCAGTAGTAAGTGCCTTAAATTATATTTTACAGTATTCAAAAATGGAACCTGTTGGGACAAGTCTTGCTTGTCCAGAGTGGTTTTGGCTGATAAACAGAAACCAGGAAGTTGTCACAAAGACATATTTTATGTATTGGTATATTTACTCTCACCTGGTTTTCCAGGATACAAGGTCTGGGGCAAGGCAAGACAAGGCAAGGTGATACTTCATTTTATGATTCAGGGAATGGAACAGAGGGCCAGGGCCAAGCTAGATGTGACTTCTATCTATCTATCTATCTATCTATCTATCTATCTATCTATCTATCT
>JAHTLZ010000379.1:14682290-14722496 GCA_023846285.1 Phrynocephalus versicolor | reverse complement strand
TATCTATCTATCTATCTATCTATCTATCTATCTATCTATCTATCTATTTATTTATGGCATTACATAGACTTCTCCTTCACACAAGACTGAACTGTGGTGTGTGTACATGTGTAGGGCAGTAGGAGGAGGATTCAATCTTTATGACATTTGTGGTTTTGACTGGAACTGCATTCCATTGGGAACACATTTTTCAGTGGAAGGAAAGTTCTCATTGACATTCAGCACTGCGCCCAGATGTCCGAGTTTCGGTGGTGGCCAGGAGTGCCTTTGCACATTTAAAACTAGTGCACCAGCTGTTCCCATTCCTGGAGAGGTCTATCTGGCCACAGTGACACATACCTTAATTAAATCCCACTTGGATTACTGTAACGTGCTCTACGTTGGGCTTCCCTTGGTAAGCGCTTAAAAACTTCAGCAGGTCCAAAACACTGCAGCCAGATTGTTAACTGGGGCTGGTCATAGGGATCACTGGTTGCTGATCCCTTTCCAGGCATAATTCTAAGGGCTGGTTTTAACCTATAAAGCCCTAAGTGGTTTGGGTCCAGGCTATCTCAAAGATTGTATTTCTCTTTATGAGCCTGCCTGGGTGTTAAGATAATCAGGGGAAGTCTTTCTCTTGGTCCATCACCTTTACAGGTGTGTTTGGTGAAGATACAGGAGAGGGCCTTCTCTGTTGTTACTTCCAGATTTTGCAACTCCCTCTTTTGGGAGGCCAAAGAGAAGCAAAAAGCAAAGTGTTCTTCTTATATACCATCCCATACCACTTCAAGTAGTCTCTGGGAGGTTTACAGTTTTAATTACAGTATGCCGGCTACACATCCCCCCCCCCCCAGCCAGGGCCGGCACGTCCATTAAGGCGAACTAGGCAGTTGCCTAGGGCGCCAAAATGGAGAGGGGGCGCCACCCCCACTGCCACCTCTGGCTAGCCTGCTGCCCCCCACTGCTCCCCCTGCCACTGGCCACCGCCGCCTGCCCACAGCCCCCCCACCCGCGCCCCCCGCCCCCCGCCTAGGGCGCAAGAAACCCTAGTGCCGGCCCTGCCCCCAGCAAGCTGGGTACTCATTTTACCGACCTTAGAAGGACGGAAGGCTGAGTCAACCATGAGCCTGCTACCTGGGATTGAACCCGAGATCGTGAGCACAGTTTTATCTGCAGTACAGGCATTTAACCACTGTGCCATGGGGCTCATAGGCCAGGTAGATCCTAGCAGTGTTGTCCCTGTACAAGCAAGTGAAGAACGTTCTCTTCAGACAGGCCTTTCCTTAGTGAATGACTGGCTTGGAAAGCACTTTGTTGCTTCTATAAATTGCTTTAGTAAAGCCTTACCTGACATTCTTAAAAATGTTAGCTCATTTAATAGCTGAATAATTCACATTTTAAAAATGTAAGCCACTTTGGGTCTTTAAGTGAAAGGTGGGGTAAAAACAAACAAGCAAACAAACCGGAACTTTCCTTACACCACAAGTACCAGATTTGGGGTGGGGGGGTAGATTCTGGCCAGGACTGCAACAGGGAGGAAACTCACCTGCATGTCAGTTATTGTCTCCCCCCCCCCTTTAAGCAATTATGCACTGCCAACCAAGACTACCAAGGTTGTAGTATCTAGTTTATCCCTTGCCAGTTTATAACAAACTGACCTGAAAGATACAACACTTCCACATAAGAATTCAAAAATAGAATTACACTGTCAATTTATTGAAATAGAATCTACAGGGGAAATTTGATATACTGTAATTTATTTACAGTATATTGTGATTTTCTTCCCACTATAGCGGCTAGTACGGCAATATAAAAACAATGGACTTATCAATGATTGCTACTGCATGGCACACTGTTTGTCTTGTGTATTTTTCTATTTAAGCTATGCACAGAACTCTCACAGACAATAATGACAAGAATAAATTGGCTGAAGTGGGTTCTAGTCTATAAACGTTTATCCATAAAAAGTCAATCTGTTAACCTTTGGACCACAAGACACTTTGTTGCTCTTTCTATAACAACCTAACACGGCTGCTGCTCTGAAAGGAGCTTCTCCCGCAGGCATGTCCAAACTTTGGCCCTCTAGATGTTTTGGACCCCATTTAGCACAATCCTTTGCCATTGGAAATACAGGCTTGGAATTCTGGGAGTTGTGCTCCAAAACATCAGGAGGGCCGAAGTTTGGACATGCCTGTTCTACTGTATATGCCAGCATATTTTAAAACGCACTGTATCTCAATATGTCTGTGAAGATTCTCAGTCATCCAGGTGATTTTTCTGGAAGTTGAGTCATGGCAACTGGACTTCTTGAGAGACTGAAACGTTTTGCTGATCATCCAAACAGCTTTGTTAGTCTGAGGAAAGCTAGTTGCGAACCCTCCATTTTATAGTTCACTTTGACCTCATGTCACCCTGTTCTGAAATAGGCCCATAAGATGAACAATGGCCTGAATAGGCTCATTAGGTGAACAGTAGTCTCAATAGGCTCATTAGGTGATCATATAACCAAGACATCATCAACCAAGATGATTGAGGATCTGGAAGAAATGTCTTACGAGGAGCGGCTTAGGGAGCTGGGAATATTTAGCCCAGTGCTTCTCAACCTGTGGGTCCCCAGATGTTCCTGGACTACAACTTCCAGAAGCCTCCACCACTCTCTGTACTGGAAGGGATTTCTGAGAGTTGCAGTCCAGGAACATCTGGGGACCCACAGGTTGAGAAGCACTGGTTTAACCTTACAAAAAGAAGGCTGAGAAGTGATATGATAGCTAGGTTTAAATATCTAAAAGGATGTCACATTGAAGAGGGGACAGGTTTGTTTTCCATGGCTTCAGAGACTAGGATGCGGGACAATGGTGTCAAACTACAGGAAAAGAGATTCAATTTAAACATTAGGAAGAACTTCATGACAGTTAGAGCTGTTGGCCAGTAGAATATACTGCCATGGAGGGTGGTGGAGTCTCCTTCTTTGGCGGTTCTTAAGCAGAGGCTGGATGGCCATCTGTTGGGAGCACTGTGATGGGGGCTCCTGCATGGCAGGGGGTTGAACTAGATGGCCCTTGAGGTTTCTTCCAATTCTATGATTCTATGATAAAGTATGGCATGATCCAGATATACAGTATATGCTAAAGCGTTCTCAGGCCTTATGTCACTCCAAGTTCACACTGACTGTGCCAAGAAAGATAAGGATTGTGTAAGTGAACTCTTAGGGCCTGGCCAGACGGGCATGTAGATTGTTTTATGGGTCACTTTTGGTTTGGTTTGTTTAGAAACCAAATGACGGCATCCACACATGTCTGCTTAAATCCATCGTCTCCCTTGAAGAGCTGTCACACAGCCTTCTGGCACAGCAGTAGGGAATGTATTCTTTCTGGTACAATTCACCATGATCCTAATTATCTTGTTGTGTAACCTGTGTAGACAGTTAGTTCACACTTAAATTGAGCTGTGGGTGGTATCAGAGGCAACAACCTTGTGATGTAATGGTGGGCAGTGACATTAAAAGGGAGGACAGGAAAAAACCCTCTTCTATTTTTTTTCTTTTTTTAAAAAAAAATGCATATGTGACACAGCACATTTCTAAAACCATATTAGGTGGCTACAGGGCAGGATATGGAAAGGGGGTGACAGAACATAAGAACAGGTATGCTGGATCAGCCAAAGGCCCATCTAGTCCATCTTCTTGTATATCACAGTGACTCTACCAAATGTGTCTGGGAGTGCACAAGACTACCTGGTACCAGTCCCCTGTGTGTGACCCTTGAAGTATCCTGGTTTTAAGCCTGGAGATTACACATCTCCATCATGGTTCATAACCTGTGATGGACCTTTCCTCTAGGAATCTGTCCAATCCCCTTTTGAAAGCATCCAGGCCAGATGCCTTCACCAAATTGAATAGGCAGCAGGAGATGCTGTACTGTGGGCAGAAAAAGAGGGGATTGCTGCTCCTTATCACAGTGGGGATAAGTTGGTCCCTTTCACTCACATCCATTTCTTCAGCAAGAATTATTCTATCCTTTGGCTGTGGGCAGTCAGATCAACCATTCACAGGAACACCACTGGAAGTCACATATGAGGCTTTCCAATTCCAGGTCAACTAATCTATATTTGGTTGCTCTCGAGCTTCAGTTATCTAAAAGCTGCACTGTGCTCAGATCCTCCTTTTCTTCCTACTCCTCCCCCTCCACACACAATACACACCTTTGCTGCAGTCAGACTCCCTTGGTCTCTTTTGACTCTGCCAGTTTCCTATAAGGGAAAAATACTTTTGAGGAGTGTGCATCCAGTCCTACAGTGCTGTGGCCTCCAGGAGGAGACATGAGTCATCTTTGCCTAGTGATTTCACATGAGTAAGCCAAGTACAGTACATTTCTTCCCTAGTAAATGAGTAACTGAAAGACTTGTGTAGACTTTTCTCACCAAAAGGGTCTACACAAGTGAACTGAAAGACCCCTCAAAAGTGAGTAATAAATAAGAAGATATTTTAAGTGTGAACTGACCTGCTTCAAATTCTTTTGTCTGGACCTACCCTGTACACTTTGTTATACAGGCAACTTTATCTTTCCGGCTTGGAAGGAGCAAGTGTATGCTGTCTCCACCTCCTGGTAGAAACTAGAAAGTCAACATGAAACTAAAGCACAGCTAACAGCATATAACAAGAGTACATTTGGTAGTAGGAAGACACACAGACTTCTGTTCCTTCTTCTATCCAGTTATGTTCTGCCAAGGAAGTAACATATGTTTGTAGTTAATAGTATGCCAAAATCCAAAACCTGCCTTTGAGATGAAAGGTAACATAACCATCACCATCACAGCATATCCACCTAAAAAGACATTTCAAAGCATGTCTTCTGTCATGCCCTGGTGATTTTGCATGTTTCTGTCTGCTCCTAGTCCCTAACCCTATTTGCGCCCCACCTGCAGATTTCCAGTCCAAACATACCTTCCCTGGCTTTGCTCTCCTGTCTGCTCTAGCACTGTCCAGACGGCATCCAGCATAATACAGTATTAAAGACTTATACAACTTTAGACTCCTAGCTATGAAGGAGAGACTGCTTAGGGATGAAAACCAATATTTAAAACTGGAAATAGTTTTGAACAGGTGTAAAGTTGGCAGTCAGGGAATGAGACAGCAGCAACCCTTGAATGAGAAGTACTGTAGTGACAAAAACACAGCAGGAGAAACAGTTAGGGAATCCTAATTATCTTCTTTTTGGGACCTAACCCGTTCTGTCTTCCCAAGTTCACATTTTGAGCTTTGTTGCCAAGAGAAAAGGACAAGGAAATGTAAAGCGACCAGGTGCAGCCCCTGTAAAGACGTGGTGGAGACTCGGCTGAGAGAGGCTTAAGACCTCTAATACTGTACTTACCCCGTCATGTCTTTTAAAAGTAGAAAGTTCAGCTCTTGTTAAGAGTTGTGCTGAACAAGAGTCTGGCTGTGCTGTAGTAACTACACTCAGCTCCTCCCAAACTAGGAACCAAGCCAAAGAACAATGGTTTCTAGGCAAAGAGGAACAACCATATTGACTTAATGAGCCACAGGTAGTTCAGCCTCTTTCAACTCCCCACATGTGTGCTAAAGCAACACTAAGAAATGCCCCTTTGCTAGGCAGGCTTTCTAGATGATAGGGAAATAGAGATAGATATTTTACGGCATCTTGAATCTTTCCCCCTTATTGTCTGTTCGATATGCAATAGTTTTGTCTGCTAGTACAATTTACTCTTTGTACACTTCTAGAAAATTTAGTATGGTCACACTGATTAACAGGTTTTGTATCTAGACGTCATAAAGGGGAAAAGGAGGAGTTGCTTTTTTAAAATTGAGCTTTTGAACTTCACACCAGCCAAATTTTAAAAAGTCGAACTCGAGATATGATTAGCCAATAGCTGATTGTACCACCATGTTTTGGAAGTGCCAAAATGTAACATTCATTGGTCATTTGTACTATTTTAAGAGTCTAAAAACTTCCTGATGATCATTTGGGGACTTGAATATATTTGAAAAGGAGGATTGTAGGGAATTATTATGTTGAATTTACTGGCAGCTGCTACAATATCTGTTGCTTTAAATCTGAAATAAAATGTTTGTTTCCCTTTATCATATTGATTTTAAAGAATTTAGAATGTAGTGATAATGGGAGGAATTTGTGTATTCATTTTAGGGACAGCAAACAATAAGAGAATAGTTTTCATAAAAGATAGATGCCATTTGGCACATTTAAATTAAGATTAAGAAAAAAAATTATCTGTATTATCATATGAACTTTCTAACTGTATCTGATGCATACTTTGGCCGTACATTTGTATTAAACTATTTATATATTCCATATATTTTAAAATGAAATTAAAATGTTTTAAAAATATGTCAGGGCTGAACTGAAATCATACTCTCTAGCTCCTGCAAATGCTTGCCACAATTCAAGAGAAGAGTGTGCTAAACCCACCTACTATATAGAGATTCCTTTCTGGAGAAATATTTTTATCTGTACTATTCATGAACCAGTACTGTATCATCTAATTATGCTGCTGAAAATCCAGAGGTGCACCTCTCACCTTGCATGCAGCTTGATTAAAGCTAAGATTGGTGCAACTCATACATCCTTTGCCATGAGGGCAGCCCCAACATACTTTGCTGCCTGCAACACCACATCTTTCCTTCCATGCAAATTGAGGTGTGTCATGTTCCAAGTTCCAACCATATCAAATTATTTCAACACTAAAAAGGAAGAAAGCAAATTCGCACAAGTGTGGAATTTATTTTAAAGAACAGATAAAAATGAGTTAATATGTAAAAGATCTCACTGTTTGTTTCTCCTCAAAACATGCAGATGTTAACAAATGTTTGTTTTGTATATGAAATATATATAAAAATAAAAAATGGGAAAAAATGTTAACAAAGAACAAAAACAAAAAAAAATTTCAACACTAGACACAGATGATCCCACAAGGATCTCTCCACATCACTGCTAGCAAAAATAAAACAATTCAATGGCTAAATCTGCTGTTTTGTCATGACACCAAAAACTGTGCCTGGCATGCAGTCACTTCAAGCTTGCTAATAACATTAAAAGGACATATCTGAAAATACATATCATAGCCATTTAGTTTTATTCCAAAGGCTGAAGCTAAGTAGCATCTGAATACCTCTTTATGTGCTTTCTTGATTTTCATACAAGCAAATGGAGTTATCAGTGCAACATAAGAATTACAGAGGGCGTAATGGTACAGTGAAGCTGTACTACATCTTGCAGGCGTGTGTGTCATATTTCTCATATTTACTTGGATTAAGGTTGGAACTACTTCATTTTGCATATTGGGGTGGTGCCATAGAGTCTCACCTTGATAAGAAGCTGGGCACCTCAAGATACATATTCTTATATCTAACTCATTTTTTTCAGTGGTCTGAAAAGTTAGTTTTGTACTACAGCTTCCAGCATCCTGGAGCTAGCATGGTGAGCATGACAGCTGGGGGGATACTGGGAGTTGTAGTCTAATAGTAAGTTTTCAAACTGTTCTACCACCTTCATTTGTCTGGACTTGTGTGCAGAAAATATATAATACTGTACCCTCAACTGGATCTGATACACAGAAGGCCCCCTCTATTTTTTATGATATGTCTGTTCACCATAACTTGGAGTAACTTCTTAATTTCCACTCAGAAGGAATTTTGACCAAAATACTTTTCAGCTGCCCAGATCTTATCAGTATAACAGATACAGTACCTTCGTATGTTCAAAAGGATGGAGATAGGATTTTTATTGAGTGAAGAATATTTCTCAGTTACAGATGCCCTTTGGGAGAAAAACATTTTTTGCTTGTCAAGGAAGGGGGAAAGAATGCTTCACACATTTCACAGCAGAATGGCTTCCAAAAAGAAGCGCAAAAATACTGCACAGCTTATTAGCAAAATAGTCAAACAAGTCACAGCAACATGCAAGAAGTCTTATCTGATAGGCCAAGGAAAACTAAGAATGCAATGAAACAAAAACAAGAAACAGAAGCCTACAGTTGAAGTTTTGGCTGATAAGCCTACAGTTGAAGTTTTGGCTGATAAGTACCTATACACATGCTTTCTACCTGCACACCCATGAAAAGGCACTAGCAGGGGCCATGAGAAGCATCCTTTGGTACTGTCTTATCAATGTTTCTCTATCTGTTTTACAATTTCCCATTTCTTATCCCAAAACTTATGAACTTTACCTGTGTCCTCACATCTATTTTCTTCCTCTTTACCACCCACACGCTGCTACTGGTAGCAATGTTTCACTGACACAGGCATGAATGTAACACTGATACTACAGTCATGACAGGAAATGTATTGTAGTGGCTAGAATGGTTTTGGTACATTTTAAATAACAAAGTGAATACTGTAGGTGCAAGGTGTTGTAAAATGACCCTGTCAAAAATAGACTACTGCATGGGGATATTGCATGTCAAGCTATTACATCAAAAACAGCAAGTCTCGTGACACCTTTAAAACAAAAATTGTGGCATAAAGTACTTTCATGGTCTAATGCCCACTTCATCAGATTTGTTGTCTTATTATAAGCCTTCCACAGAAATAGAACACATTTGCGAAAGAGATGGTTTTAACGTCTGTTTATTCTTGTGTGGCCTAGCTGTTTATCTTAACCCAGGAAGCCAGAACTCTGAAAAGCTTTGCTTTTATTACACATGTGATTCTGACAGTGGGTGATGTAAATGGTAAGTTATTTGAATTACAAGAATCTCATTTAAATCTGTGGAACTACTTAGAGGATGAGAGGCTGCCTATGGAAAATGTCATGAAATGTCAGTGGGTCCAAAACACAGCAGCCAGATTGCTAAGTGGGGCTGGTCACAAGGATCTCTCTCTCTCTCTCTCTCTCTCTCTCTCTCTCTCTCACACACACACACACACACACACACACACACACAGAGAGAGAGAGAGAGAGAGAGAGAGAG
The DNA here is from genome assembly GCA_023846285.1 of Phrynocephalus versicolor. Classification (NCBI taxonomy): domain Eukaryota; kingdom Metazoa; phylum Chordata; class Lepidosauria; order Squamata; family Agamidae; genus Phrynocephalus; species Phrynocephalus versicolor. Next base: position 14,713,574 of record JAHTLZ010000379.1, on the reverse strand, counting down.
AGAGAGAGAGAGTTATAGCAACTCCCTTGGGCACAAGCTATCTCAAGAACTGCTACTTACTTTACAAACTGGCTCAAGTGCTAACAATTAAGATCATCAAGAGAGGCCTTTCTTTTGTCTTGCCATCCTCATAGCTGTGTTTGGTGGGGTAATATGGAGAGGACTTTCTCTGTTGCTTTTCCCAGACTTTGGAACTCCCTCCCACATGAGGCTAGACTGGCCCCATCTTTGCTGTCCTTCTTCAAGCAAATACTTTTTTTTGTCAGGCAAGCTTGCCCTCAGTGACTGACTGAGTGGTGTTTTTAGATTGATTGTTATTTATTATTGCTCTGAATGTGTTTTAGTGTGGCTTATGTTTTTAAATGCATTGTTGATATAATTCACATGATATTTTATAAAACTCAATGACAATGTTACTAATTAAGCCACTAATCATTGTATGTCATCAAAGTGTTTGGCTACTCTTTAAAAAGTTGGTCCTTTTTCTGGTTAGGATACTGGAGTTTTATTATCAATATACACAATAATCTAGCTTTGCTAAAGGTTTCTAAATATGACAAAATTCATGCCAGGGAAAATATTACTTGCAGAATTTCTACACTGAACATAAGTATTAAAGACAAGACAACTTTTTATAGAAAAAAGCGAAAGATAAAGATAACACTTAAAATATGCAACAATGAGCTTAGGAAATTTAGTTACAAAGCTCTACCCAACAATCCACAGTCAAAGGCAAATTATAATCCCTTATCTCACCTCCCCTTGCTCCCCCTCCCATTGCAGCATGGGAGCACCTGGGTCTTAAGTTTAAAATGTGTCATTAATCTGTGCAGCACCCTACATCACAACTTTATCACCTGCAAATTAAAGCAGGTGAGTGACTCAGTACATTAGAAGACTACAGCACAGGTGGCCAACTACTGCCTCCCAGATAATGTTGGACTAGCCTTCCCATCAACACTACATAGTACAATATAGGCAACGGTAAAGGATCATTATCTAGAGAGCAACAAGCTGGCCATTGGTTGTGCAGGGAGAGGATGATGTCTTGGAAGAACAGAAACTCTAAATACTGTATGTATAGGACTATGGGTCTAATAGACTGGGTCAGATTCAGATTCCTTCTACTCTTTTGCATATTATTCTCGAAGATAACATGCTTCAATTTTTTTAAAAAACAAAACACCCTGAAGTCTTGTGGCATCTTTGGACAAACTTTAAGACTAACAGACTCATTACAGAACCTGTATGTGATGCGGATTGCAACCCAGTTCTTCAGACATATCCTTACAGAGCCATAGAGCCCCGTGGCTCAGTGGATAAACTGCTAAACTACTATATTGCAACTATAACTGTGCTCACTACCTGTGGTTCAATCCCCGGTAACTGCCTCATGGTTGACTCAGACTTCTATGCTTCCAAGGTCAGTAAAATGAGTACCCAACTTGCGGGGGCGGGAGGAAGGTGGGAATGTGTAGCCTGCATAAATAAATTGTAAATTGCCCAGAAAGTGCTTTAAGTGCTGTGAGGTGGTATACAAGCAGCACACTTGGCTTTACTTTATCATAGGTGCATTATTTATGATATGTTGCTAATTACTATATGTATTTATTTTCACTATTATTCTCATGTACTGTATATGGCCTTCCTGCTTGGACAAATGGAATGCATAAGTCACTAATTAATAACTACCGATAAATCATAGAATAATATACAAAGAACTAAGTGAATAATCGTCTTCCTCTGACTCATGCACAATACTGAGTTCTCTGGAAAATGACTGTCTGACCACTGCCATTTCCTTTCCCATTGGCCGTTACTTCACGAGCCGCTCGCTTCGCGGTAAGCCGTCATTTCCGTGCGAACCGACCGCTTCAGTCCGCACGCTCCTCCCTTTTGGCTGCGACGTCACCCCGACCACGCCCCCTTTAGCGTGCTCCAACCGGGGCAAGTGATGCCCCTGGCGGAGGACGGGAATCTCTTCGCTTCGCATCTCGCTTCGCACCCAGCGCCACGTGTGGTCTCAGTTTTTGGCTTTTATTTCAAGTTTTTTTAAAAAATATTCAAACAGGGATATCGATGCATCGCTATATTGTTTCATCGCTTTGCGCTGTTACTTCCTCGCTCAAGTAGCAGCGGCGGCGGCGGCGGCGGCGGCGGCGGGCGCAGGAGGAGCCGCTGCTGCCTCGCCCGGCCAGAGCAGGGCACCCGGGGCAGGCAGCGTGCAAGCGGCGGAGGGCGGGCGGCTGTGCCATGCGGGGCTCCCCCCGAGTAGCGGCGGCGGCGGCGGGGGGGGGCTGCCAATGATGCCAGGAAACAAAACACAGGATCGTACAGTAACCACGCTCTGTCGTGAATGACAGCCAAGCATTGATGCATCGATACACCGGTCCCTTTTTTTTAAAAAAAATCAAAGAACGCGGGAAACGGGGGAAGAACATCAGTGCTTTAATGCGAATGGAGCTCGTGAGGTCATTCTCTATTCGAACGGAAAAGCGGCCCGCGTGAGTACAGGGAAAAAGGGGTGGGGGCGAAGGGAGACCACGTGATCGCCTTCGCATTCAAAGCGAAGGCAATCACGCTGCGAAGCGAAGAGCCTCGTGAAGTGACGGCCATTGTCTCCCAGTCTTCAAGCTCTTTTGGTGTTGAGGCATACCACTTAATTGAGTCAAGCAGGATTTAAATCTGTCAGATAAGAGGATCTGATGCTTGAACAACTCCCTTAGAGCCATAAAGAACTTTATAGACCTCTAGGGGAAAAATCAGATATCTTTAAAAAGGGTCAATTTCAGAATGAAATCAGACAATATTTTCCAATGGTTATCAAAATTCATCTAGGTTTGAAGGTATAAGGTTTTTATATTACTACAATTATTCCAGGCAACATCAGGTTGTCTAATCTTACAAGCTTTATTTATATACATTGCTTCTATGTTCCATATACACAAAATAAAATTCCACAAATGCTTAAAAATATATAGAAACTAAATTTAAGTTTCAGGAAAATACTTGTCACAATTCAGTCCAAAATACTGAAGCACAAAAGGTATAACAAAATAAAGAAAATAATGCTTTAATTGGATTCCTACAAATGCAAGAACTTTTAACCTAAAAAGGCACACTGAAAAATTAGATAATGCAATTCTAAAATGCATCATTTAAATGTAAAAAGCATTATAGCTTTAAGTAATTTTTAGCCTTTAATCAAATTGTGATACACAGAAAATTACTTTTTAGTGCTCAATCAGCCAAGCCAGTTTGAATATATGGAGGAAAATCTACATTTTCCTTGCCTTCTGCCATTGTTGTTGCTACTGCTACATGATTGTTGGTGTCTGGTAGTGTGATGTGCGTATGTCTTCTGTCTCTTTATATTTATAATCTCAGATGTAATTATTTGACTATTCCTGGACCTGCAAGTACTGTACGTACGATTCTGATGTATAAGCAGAAATGCTGTAATAGGAATTCCCATTGCTTTTACACTTCTTGTAAAACATGACTCCTGTAACTCAGAATGTGGCAAACTGCAACTATAATGATAAACATTTTTCTTTTTTCTAATTGCAGTTTGCACTGACTATAACTATAAAATCAGTAACTAATAGCATATCAAGGTATAGCACATAACTGAATCTATTAAAGTTAGACCAATTCATAGTATTTTCAAATGCAACATTTTACTAATTATTAAAAAACATTTTAATGTTCTCTTTAATTCCATGATAAACTGTCAGCCATGAAGGAAATTCTACTGTAATGTTATCATACAGTTAAAAGAATAACCCAGAAGCTGAACGTATTCCATCAGAGATGTTTGTGCAGGATACTGTGTTGAGCTCAGGCTAATCCCAAACTTTTCTTGTATCAGAATAACTCAGCCAAAAACGTCTGAGACATGCAGAGATCCAAATCCCCATTCATTTACTCAGCTGGATAAAGGAAGGGGAGCGACCTTTCCCCTTGAAGCAAAGGGAAAAAAATGCAACTAACAGAGGCGGGGTACACATTTAAGTACAGAAAGCATGAGATGCCCCTCCCCCATCAACAACATTCTTTGGGCAAGCTGTAACTCTTTGTTAGAAACATCATAACCCATTCTCCTTGCACCCCCATTGATGTCCTTGAACATATAGCACAGTCTCTTCTTCTTTCTCTCTTGCGGAGGCACACATTCCAGTAAAGTTGAAACAGTTTCAGATAACTTACAAAGCACAATAAGGTACAGATACAAGGCATACAGAGGCATCAACATGGCATCACTTTGGTTCACTTGAATCTGTTACTTTTTATTAATTCCTGGTCTCAACAACATGGACATCTCCTACTCAGGAACCATATTACAAATGAGGATGTGTTGCACTGGAGTGGCATCCGAAAATTGGATGAAATAGTGACTGAACGCTGGATGTGCCTTGCTGGGCACATTCTTTGATTTCCCATACACCAGATTCCCTAAAGACTGCAGTGCTCTGCACATCCCCTACAGGAAAAAAAAAAACGAAGACTGCAGAAGGCCAGGTGAGGAATTTTCTGTGAAGATTTAAATGCAGTGAACATCGCATGGGAAAATGCAGAGAGAGGTATTTGGCTTCACACTCTGCCAAGCCAGGGAAGTCAGCCTATGTAGCTTTGGGCAAGCTGTAAAGTATCAGAGCACCTCTGGAAGAAGGAAATGGTAAACTACTTTTGAGTACTTGATGCTTATAAAATTCAAGAAAAGGCCTCCATAAATTGGAATAAACTTGACAGCACTCCCTTCTATTACTAAATACCTTAAATGACATATTCAATAAATAAAAGCTGTGATCCTATCCTTATAATTGTGTATACAGTACATAGATCATATTGAACTGCACAAGTATTAGCAGTCATACATAAGAAACAGAATTCATAGTGATTCTGGTGACCTGAAAATTTATTAAATTGCCTCTTTTCCAACACATAACACAAATTGCCCAATTGGAGAAAGGGTAAGGGTTTCATGGATTTCAGCCAAAACACATAAACTGTAATCTTTATTTGCATCTAACCCTATAGATAACATAATTAAAACGTAAGAGCCAGTAAGTGCTTCTTGGCCCTACACCTGGGTATAATAAGTTAATGACGCATGTACAGTACTGTATATATTTATCATTACTGATGACTTTATACATGTACTTTAATTATAACCGCAGTTCAAGAGGCATGGCACCTCCACGTGGTCGAAATGCTCTCAGGCATTCACTCCCTGAAATGATAACATATTTATTTATTTATTTATTTAAGGAAAAATACAACAAATTATTCCCAGGAGACTAAATTATTAAAAACAAAACAATGCAGACTGTTTGGTTTTATTCAATTTAAACGTCCAGGAGATAGGAACCCAACCATTGGACTCCACCTCCGTAGCACACCTAGCAGGCTCTTTCAGTTCGACAGACACCACCTCTTTGGGACGGGCTAATAAATGAACAACAGTCATTTCGCCCCGCCGCCCACAGCCGCCCTCCTTTCCAAAGGAGGAAGCGCTCGGCGTAGAAACATGGCCGCCCGAGGAACGTCACCCGACCCTCGGTAGGAGGATGGGCTAATTGTTAACGGGAAGTCAAGGGCGGCTGCGCAAGCTGGAGGAAGAAGATGATTCCGGGTCGGAGGCGCGGCCAGGTAAATAGAAGAAAAAGAAGAAGAAGAAGGAAAGGGGGCTTTGAGATATTTTTGTCCCGTTGCTTCCCCAGTTAGAATGAGCTGCCCCCGAAGAGCTTGGTTGCGAACCTTTGCTTCCCCGTCCCACTCCTTGGCAGAACAATGTCCCCTCATTCATTCCATTTGCATTGCTTGCTCCATAGCTTTGTGTCTTTGGAGAGATATTTCCCTTAAGAGACGGTTAGTTAGACGAGGATGCCGTGTACAGAATTTAAATTCTCCGGGATGTCTCCCGCGTATAATGAGATAGCCATCCTTGGAGGTTTTGCGTATTTGTGTGCGCTTGCCACTTTTTAGTAGCCGGGTACCCTGCATGAAGGCGGAAAAGGAGAGACCCTTTTCGTGTTCTCAGCTCCCTTCGTTGGATTACCAATAAATAGGCTGTGAAGCGGGGTTCAGTTTGGAAAAACAACACCTATTAAACTTGTTAGTCACTAGTTAAGGGAGGAATAGGGAAAGGGCATGCTGCATGTGTGCTTATTTATTCAAGTGCAGTGTTTTTCTTTGTCTTCCAAAATCTCCCAATACATTTTATGCTGCATGAAAAAGCATTGGGAGAATACCCTTTTGTTACCTGGTTATGGAGATTGTAATTCAGGATGTTGGGAAAGGCTGAGATAATAAAAACCAAGTACTGTACAGCAGTTTTTTTTAAAACTTACGACTGTTTTGAATTCCCGAACAGTGCAGTCCTTACAGGGTATTACATTTACAGTATTACAGAGTTACCGGGACAAAAACTGGAAGGTCCCTGCCACAAAGAGCTTACAGTCTGAAAGAGATAATGGGAGAAATAAGCTGGGGTGGAGCCAGACACAACATTCAAGTCTTAGCTTGAGGTTTTCCACCCACACACTCTGCCTTCAGACACTTGTAGAGGTTTGAATGCCAGGCAGTTTAGAATAAGGCCAAAAATTGTGTTATGTGTTGCCTTCTGCCTGTAGTCCCCAAGTGAAGAAAGTCCATAATTTTTAGGGGCCTGGCTTGGTTGCCTGCCAAGAATCTGTATGTGAGAAAACATAGTTCCTTATCTCTGCAGTGGCTTGGATAGGGTTCTGCTTAATGCATAAAGATTGCTCAGTAGTAGCCAAAGTTATGACATAATGTTCTTGTATGAGAAAATACTGTATGTCTGCTAAAAGGAGTCATGTGTCATTGTTGAGAAATAAGGGAATCTTCCTGGATTTGATGTGATCCAGTTTAGATCATTTTGAAATTAATATGAACTTTGAGGTGGTAATTTACAAATTGATAATTTTATCTGTGTAATTTGGTTTGTCCCAGGACCATAAAATACCCTTTCAGTATGTCTAGGATGTATGCTATTTGAGGTTATGACTTTATAAGGATCAAGAGACTTCTGAATTTACCTTAAAAATCAAATGTCAACACAGTGGAACCTTGACTTACGTCATTAATCTTTCCAGAGGTCTAGACATAAGTCAAACATGCCTTAAGTCAAATGAACTTTTCCCATAGATAGTAATGGGAAAGTGGATTAATATGTTCCAGATGATGAAAAAGACCCCCGAAAACAGCAATTTAACAGAAATTTGCCTGGGATAGGAGATTCCTTCCGTGGATGTAAATGAAATGTCTCTTCAAAGAGAGGAGGAGGCAGTGGAACTATAGTCCACAGGTTATACGCCTCCACTTTTTAATGTTCATAGCAACAATGTCTAACATTTAAGTTTTACTGATTTTTAACCTGACATTTCAAGTTCTGAACAACTCTATGCTTACCATTAGAGTCCCACAACTGTACAGCTCCCCAACAGAAATGCTTTCATTGTGGACCAGACTTCTGCAGCCAGATTTTTTACAAGACTGAGCCGACTGTCTAACCAGCGAGGCCAGCCCCGAGCTCCCGGCCCTTCTTCTCTTCCAGCAGCAGCGGCGGCTTCGGTGAGGCCAAGGACCAGCTCCAGGTGCTCGGAGCTCGCCTTGCCGAACCGCCGCTGCCGGAGGAGAGGAAGAAGGCAGGAGTAGATTGGAGGCGCCAGCGGCGATCCTGGGTTGTGGCTGCCACCCGATTCTGGTGCCTCCAGCCGGGGCTCTGAGCTGTAAGTCAAAGCCTGCGACTCAAGTCAAATAGGCCCCTTCTTGCTGCAAGTCAAATATGCTGCAAGTCAAGCAGCATGTAAGTCAAGGTTCCACTGTAGTACTGTTCAAGTCATGGCCCACAACATTGCTATACTGTATCAGTATTTCCAAGATTGTGTGCCCATATTTGAATACCCATGGTGCTACATAATACAGAAAATTGTATTTGTCATTTTTAGTAATGTCACTTCACAGGGCCCTCAGGTTGACATTGTGACTACTGATATGCAACTGGAACTGCTGCAAGAGTCAATTTGTGACTGTGTCCTCTTTGCAAGGTATAGTAGTTATTTCGTTTTTGACTGATTTTAAAGCATACTGTGCTTCTCTGAAAGGAGGCTTGAAAATAATAACTACTGATGTGAATTCAGGTGGCCTCTTATTCTGGAAGTCATGGAACAGGCTACTTTTATTCTCATTCTATCATTTCCCAAGAGCATTAAGCCGGTTTAGTAAAGGGAGGCTGGGCAACGCTTTGGTTTGGTCCCAGAGATCATAAACACTGGAATTGAATCAAAATGAAGAGATCCCCTCCCCCTCCCCCTCCCCACACAAAACATAGTTGCCTCTGTCAGGGACGATGAAAGAGTGGGTAGGTATTGATCAGGGATGGGATGGTTTGCAATGGCACGTATATATTGTGGTTGCTGGCAAAAGAAGTGAACCAGTCTCTCCCCAACCACCATCAAGCTGGGGAACAAAAGCATATCTGATCTCACCCTGTGTCAGACTTAGCCTATTACTCCCTTCTCAAACCACAGTCTGCCATTGGATTTTGTATTGTAAACTGAATGGCTATGTGTCTTTTGAGAGAGTGCAGGAACATGTTGACTCTAACTATGTAAATGTTGATGTTTTTGTTTTTGAACAGCGATCAGGATGGTGTGCTCCCAGTGGCAAGCTAGTAGGTGCTGGAGGGAAAGTCTTTATTGGAACTGGAGGTGATACTGGCAACCAGAAGATTCTGAATGAACGAACCACCATGGGGTTCAGGCTCTTAGCTAGTCTCTTCAATCTGCCTGTTGCTGTTATCTATGGGTCCCTGTCACTTTTTATTTCCATTTTGCACAACGTGTTTCTTCTTTACTATGTGGACACCTTTGTTTCTGTATACAAGATTGATAAACTTTCATTTTGGATTGGGGAGGTAAGTTTTGAACTTCAGAATCAATGTTTTGTCTTTCTTTCTATTATTCTAGAAGGCTTTCACGGCCGGGTTCTGATAGCTGTTGTGAGTTTTTCAGGTTGTTTGGCCGTGTTCTGGAAGTTTATCTTCCTAACATTTCATCAGACTCTGTAGCCAGCAAAACCTCAGGAAGAAAAACTTCCAGAACATGGCCAAACTGTCTGAAAAATCCAGCTTTCTTTATAGCCTTATCTGTGGTATTCTAGAATCCACAAAAAGGCTTGTGACATCTTAAAAGTAATAGCTTTATTATGGTTTATTATGACACAGCTTTGTTAGACACAAGTGTCCTTCCCATAAAATAAATGAATTGTTAAAAACAATTGACAAGCTTGTAATATACAATATTTAAATAGAATATGTATGTTTGTAAATACATGTGTGTGTGTGTGTGTGTGTGTGTGTGTGTGTTAAACCTGCAAAACAATGAGGTTAAGTGACAGATATTTAGAAAGTACTGTACACTTTATGTTAAATTCAAAATAACCATAGTAGCCCTTTTCACTAGCAAAGCAACCTTAATAGGTCAGCAAAAAGGCATTCCCCCAAAAGAGTGCAAGCTTTTGAGGCCACTGCTTTGTTTCATCAGGCAAGATGTTGCAAAAGTGAATGAGGTTGAAGGGGAAATGTTAGACCTAAAGTCCATAGTTTCTTGCGAAGAAAGGATACTTTGTGGATAATAAAGTGGGACTCATCATGGGATGCAGTGGTGTAAGATTTCACCCAGAGTAGTCCATAGATTTGCTAGGGACTGGAAGGTTCTAGCTTAGGCATCAATTTCCTGTGATCAACTCAGAAATGTTGTCTTCCTCCTATCTGAAGCTGGTAGGAAACAGAGCAATCAGGCAATCCTCATATTGTCCAGGTTGGAGTTAATGTTAGATGCTGGAGTGGGTAAAAGGATGCAATAGTAGCTTAACTGGGTAGCTTGACCTATTGTGTTAGATGGCATACACCCTCAGTGAATATAACTGTAAGGCAGTTGCAGAAATTTGTCAGCGGAGAGTGGCAATAGACATAGAACAGCTATTTGTATGGATAGATATTTCATTTCTTGCTTTCAGTTGTCTGTGAGTTGGATGTTATTAAGTATGAAATCATTTCCAGAGGCTCAGGTCATGTTACTCTGTTGCAGCAAAAACAAGATTCCTGTGGCACCTTATGAAACTACCATTTTATTATGAAATGAGATTACTGTAATTATGTGTGTAACAGGTGATAGATGTTAAAGTGTGCAACTTCAGTTTAGGTCTCATTAAGTATCTTATGCTTTCCCTCTAGACAGTGTTTCTGATCTGGAACAGCCTCAATGACCCCCTCTTTGGCTGGCTGAGTGACCGGGCTTTCCTTAGCACACAGCAGTAAGCAGAGTTTGATTCACGTCCTACATCAGAAGTTAAAATGGCAAAATAGCTGTCAAAGCAGAACAGTGTACTTGGTGTTAGTATTTATGATGGAAGGGACAGAGGAGGAGGAGAGAGAGGTCAGTGTCCAGAGTTTCTCCTTGTTAGGCTGGTTGTTGGAACCTTCTTCTTAATGTGGTACAGTTTTTCAGGTGGGAAACAAACTGGAGTCAGATTATACAGTACTAAACAGGGATGGATGGGTCAACTGTAGCAGAAATGAAAGTGTAAAGTGAATAAGGAAAATTAGATTGGTAAAGATGGCATGTACTGTAATTTAAAATCACAGAACGTGGCCCACTTGGTTTTCATGGAATGGTCTGTCTTCTCTTGCAGGTCTGGAGTAGAGATTTCCACTCCAGAAGTGGTTTTGAAGCGACTCAACGCCCTGAGCCGCAATGGTCCACTCTTTGCAGTGTCATTTCTGGCTTTCTGGATTGCGTGGGCCCATCCGGGCTTGCAGTTCCTGATTGGTCTCTGCCTCTATGACAGTTTCCTCACCATGGTGGATCTCAACCAGAATGCCTTGCTTGCTGACTTGGCGGTGTCTGCAAAGGATAGGACTGGCCTCAACTTCTATTCTTCACTCTTCAGTGCCGTTGGTTCCCTCTCAGTCTTCATGTCCTATGCAGTGTGGAACAAGGAGAACTTCTTCTCCTTCCGGATATTTTGTGTGGCCCTGGCGCTCTGCTCAGCACTTGGATTTACCCTGGCCACATGGGTGCTAAAGCAAAGATTTCAGACTGAGGAACAAGCAAAATGGGATGAAAACACAGCCCTAAAAGAGTATGTTAGTTTGCTTGATTCCTGTCTATAAATTAAATATCCTACATCATTAGCACAAAATGTAGGTGAACAGATACCATTTTCTCAAGGTGTTTTGGAATTTGTATGGAGCTCTTCCATTTGCTTTTTAAAATATAGGCACCGATTCCCAAAGTTTTACACCGAGCCCCAAGGATTCCTTTTTCATTTTTAAACAAATATATTGTACTTCTTTGTTGCCTTTTGGTATATTTAAACTGGGTTAAAGCTTGTCTTTTTTTTTGGCAAGAGCAAAGCAGAAACTGTTGTGATAATAAGATTTTTATTCATTTATATCCTGTCTTTTCAATATGTGACTTCTTTGTTTTTCCTCCTTGCTATTCTCTCTGGGAAAAGGAAATTAGAGGGAACATCTTTGGGGAAAAACATGAGAGAAAGAAGGTGACATACTTTTAAGCAGAACATATTCCAAACATGCTCTTTATTAGGCTACTGAGTAGGAATTTAAACTCAAGATTGTACCTATCTCATCTTACTTTTTGTCTTAAGACTATCACCATTGATTCTTCCAGACTGTACATTAACCATCCCTCTGGGCATCAGGAAAAGAGGATTACCCTGGCTGAGTACCTCAAGCAGCTCTCCAGACATCGCAACTTTCTCTGGTTTGTCTCCATGAACCTCATACAGGTAGGCTTTCTGTGGCCTCCGTGCTGTCCAGAAATGTTCATTGACATGCAAGAATCCACTTAGTAGGCCTGTTCATCAGAGTTTAGGGGACCTTCCACATAATTAAACATTACCCTTCTGGCTAGCTTCCTGTTGGCAGGTATGCCTTTGCAGGTGATGCTGACCAGAATTTTGCCTGTTTGTGTATATTGGGTGTGTAGGACATTAAATAAGCTATAGAGAAACATTGTGCAAAACCTATTGTGGCTCTCTGAAATACGTCCTTTAACTTTCTGTAATCACTTGTCTTAGCAGACTCAGAGAAGGATTTGTATCCTGAATATCTGTAATGAAAAGAAAATTTGTGGAAAGTAGGGGAGATCCCTGCATTCATCATAGCCAGAGCAAAGCAACACATTTTTCTTTCAAGACTATGTTCTTTAGAAGGAGCATTGGAAGCAACCTTTCCAAGATGATGACATGTTAGATAGAACAAAACTCCCTCTTTTCTGTCCATCAGTGTAGCTTTCTTGAGAAGTTTTTTTGTGTTTGTTTTTCTACCATCTGCACCCCTAGCCAGCAGAGCCTCTGATTTTGCTGTTTGGGGACAAGATTAAGAATGGTCAACAAACAAACAAAACCAACCCTGGCTTCCTGGCTCTGACTTGGACAGAGGAAATAAAAGGATGAGTGTATTGCTACAGTATTTTCATTCCTGGGGGGATAATGGTGGTGTGTGCAGTGAGTAGTGCTAGCTCTGCCCTTGACTCCTTGCAGATCTTCATGCTGTGACAGTGTTATCTGCTTTCGGGATTATTTGCTTGTTGGCAAGGTAATAAATAGGTGATGCCTGGTGTTTCATAGTTAACTGATATGCTGCAAAATGAGCTGCATCTTCATCTTAAAAGTCCTGGAGCATAGCATGTTGGGGTGGTTGTGAGAAGGCGTAATGTCACAGGATCGGCCTGTGAAGGTGCAAGCATATCTTCTTGCCTCCCCATGTGATTGTTGGGGTCTTCCACTCTATGCTTCAAGCAGGCATGTCCAAACTTCAGCCCTCTTGATGTTTTGGACAACAACTCCCAGAATTCTAAGCTTAGATTGCCAGTGGCAAAGGACTGTGGGAGTTTTGGTCGAAAACATCTGGAGGGCCGAAGTATGGACATGCCTTGCTTAGAGTGTCCACTGTCCAGCATTCCTTTGGCACACATGATTTTGTGGAGTGAAAAACAGTTTCTCTCAATTGGCCCAAAAAGTTACCGTTTCCATTAAGAGAAGTATCTGCTGCTAATACTGTCTGGCTTGAGCTAACCCAGGCATGTCCAAACTTCAGCCCTCCTGATGTTTTCGACCACAGCTCCCAGAATTCCAAGCCTGTACTCCCAATGGCAAAGGACTGCGGGAGTTGTGGTCCAAAACATCTGGAGGGCCAAAGTTTGGACATGCCTGAGCTAACCTAAAATGTTTCTTTGGAGAACTGCTGTGCTTGTTCAAACCGTCCATGAAGCAGCTGGCACTCATATCAGCTGGTGTCAGGCATTCCATTTATTTTATTTTATTTTTTGAATTATCACTGACTGTTCTGCTAAACTGCAATTTTCAATAGCCTGACAGAAGTCTTCTCACAAATGCCGTCCATTTAATAATGGCATCTTTCACAGGTTTTTCACTGCCATTTCAACAGCAACTTCTTCCCTCTCTTTTTGGAGCATCTGCTATCTGATCGCATCTCACTCTCCATGGGATCATTTCTGCTGGGTGAGTGCAAGATGGGGATGGGGAGGTCCACTGCTCAGCCATAGAGCCTTGTTTTCTAGAAAATGACTAGAGAAAGGATGCCACTATTTGACAAAGAAGATAGGATCCAAACTTGATCGGCGGATGCCTCCATCTATTGCCACCCCTTATAAAAGGACTGACAGTTCAAACTAGGTTAGATTCCACAGATATGTGCTAAGATAAATACATCATGAATAATATTAATTCCAAAACAAGAAAAGCCTGTCTGTTGTCAAGACTGGTGTTAATGTTGCCCCTTTCCTTCTTTTAAAGAGAAATGTCAGTGCATTCACCAGAAAGGAATACATGTCCTTGTCTATGAAATTCAACTGCAGTGTTATATTGTTACACCAAGTGGTGGTGTTCGAAATTCACCCAGCTAGCCATATGTCTTAGAAGATAATGCTATTTTGTTCTGCCTCCGCCTTGGTCCTGTTCCTCTCCTTCTACCATTGCTTAGCATTCAGTGTCCATTGAGAGTGCAGGTTTTGCAGGTTTCATTTTGCTTGGGTTTTCTTTTTTGTAAAGTATATTTGTGCTTCTGAAACTCTGCGGGCTCTCCCCATCTGCTAATATTTCCTTTGTGTGTGTGTGTGCTATTTTTGCCACATACAGTTATCTAGTGAACGAGTGTGCTGTTGATATAATATTGGGCCAAAATGTTAGGGGTAGGCTGTAAGAGACATTTCATATTGGAACTGTTGTTGGTGTCTATTTGCCAGAACTTCATGTGCAAAATAATAAGTTAATCTACATCCAATTACCAGAGAAATTACTAGCATATCTGTATCTGTATTTTGCCCACTAATGTGTTACGGTAAGTTTCAGACTGTGGAAGAGACATACCGATGGGGATTTATATGGGATTCCCAGGGTCTGAGAATTTGCTTTTTTATTTTTGTGCATCATCAATGGAAGTTTAGTTCAGAACGTCAGAGAAGTGCAGCTGTTGTACAAGAATACAGTAGTGCCTCATAAGATGAATTTAATTCTTTCGACAAGTTAACTCATCTTACAAGGCACGGTTTCCCATAGGAATACATTCCCATTAAATGGACAATGGACAATCAAGGGACAGCAGAAGGCTGTTCCCCCTGCAGCCGACAGACAGCTTATTTTGACAGTGCAGAGCAGTCAAAATAAGGCATCTCTCAGCTGCGGGGAGTACCGGGGGGGAACAGCCTTCCGCTGTCCCTTGATTGAGGGGGCAGCCACCTCTTCTTTGCCCATATCTCTGTGTGTTGGGCAGAGGGGGGACCAATGGATCTTCACCCAGCCCAGGTGCCTTGCAAGGGAAGTGGCAGTGGCAATCTCCCATTGCCACTTGCCTTGCAATCCTCCCGGGCTGGCAGAAGATCCATTTTAAAGTGTCCCGCCACGAGCGCTCTGGCCCCAGCCAGACAGTTTAATATGGATTTTTCCCTGGAAGGCAAGTGGTGTTGGCGATGTGCTACCTCCTCATGCATTGCAAACCTCCCAAGGCTGAAAGAAAATGCATTTTAAAATGTTCTGCCACAAGCACTCTGGCCCCAGCCAGAGGGCTCACAGTGGAACATTTTAAAATGCATTTTCTCCCTGCCCAGGGGGCTTGCAAGACAAGCAGCCTAGGCGATGGCCAACATTGCTTGCCTTCCAACCCTCCTGGGCTGGGCGAAGTTCCATGTGTCTGTGCTCTGTTCAGGCAGAGCACAAACCTGTGGATCTTCTCCCAGCCCGTGCTGCTTGGAAGGGAAGCAGTGGCAGCACATCACCACCGCTGCTTCCCTTCCAAGCATCACGGGCTGGGCGAAGGTCAGTGAATCCCTGCTGTGCCCACCAAATTGGTGGGCAGGGCAGGGACCCATCGATCCTCATCCAGCCTGGGCGGTTCCCTTGCAAACATCCCAGGCTGGGCAAGGATCAATGGTACCTCATAAGACGAAAGTACAGGGGAAGGAAACATTCATCTTACAAGTTTTTCCTCTCCCCGGAAATTACATTAGTCTTACGTGTTTTTCGTCTTCAGGGACATTTGTCTTACGAGGTATGTTGACTTCTGTTACAAGTTAGAATGTATTCCCTTAAGACCAAAGTTACTGTTACAAGTTAGAATGTATTCATAAGCATATTTAAATCTAACTTTTTTGCTCTGTGCATTTAGGCGGTGAAACTTGATGATTGCAAGAACTACTTTCTGGTAGGCCCGAGACTTGTCTCTTTTGCCATAATCCTTTGTTCAAAAGTAGAAAACTGCCTCAATACTTCATGGGGGTCACCCAGTTTCAGAGGATAGTCTCACTGCCCATCAGGCTCTATAGAGGGTCTCTCTCAAAGAACAATCCTCACCACCTCCCAAGAAGCACCAGGGCAGTTTCCTTGTTTTTGAATGGAGGGTCATGGCAACAGAGCCAATAAAGGAGGTGGGATGATTTGTGGACTTCTGTTTTCTGACTGCACCTCCCAGAAATCAGGCTAGGTGATTTCTTAGCAAATTCCAAGAGTTGGAGTTGGAAAATACTGTAATTCTAACAGTCCCGTGCCTGTTTGCTAGTTGATAACATCACAATACAGACACCCTTGTTTCTTGTTGGTGTGTATTATTTTCTTATTAAAAGCAAATCACATTTCAGGGCTCCAAACAATGTACAATAACAGCACAACATCAAAATATTATTTAAAAACTTTTTTGAAAGGCAAAGGTATGACAAAATTGCCTGTAAGACTCAGCAAGGGTAGAGATAAGTCAGACTTCCCTTGGCAAGGACTTCTGTGGGTAGGGCGTCACAGTGGGAGGCACCCTTTTTAGTGTATCCTCCAAATGAACACCAAATAATACAAGTGATACTATGGTCAAAACACTGGTTGACCTAGCTCAATATTGGTTATGTAAGTGGCGGCAACTGCTGAGAAAAAAATGGTTGCTTTTTAGGAAGATGCCATAGATTTAATTGAGCCCTTCTGTATGCACATCACTTGGTCACATATTTGTTCCTCATGGCTCCATACGGGAAGGGACTGTGGGGTATTTCATCCTTTGCCTATTTGTCTGTCTCCCCAGGTGTTTCCTATGTGGCACCTCATCTCAACAACCTCTACTTCCTTTCTCTTTGCCGGCGTTGGGGTGTATATGCTGTGGTGCGAGGTCTTTTCTTCCTGAAGTTGTTGCTCAGTGTGACTATGCTCCTTGCTGGACCAGACTGGGTCTACCTGCTCTGTTTCTTCATTGCCAGGTACTCCACTCAACTCTTGCAATTCCTAGGGAACTAGGCTAGGACTGAATAAGGCAGTGTGCCAGTTGCACTATAGACTTGACTTACCCAGTTTGAAAGAGATGACATTCCAATATGTTAAAATAAAAGGTGTTATTTGCTGAAAAATCCTAACGCTTGTTGGCCAGCTAATTTATTTTTGGGGTTTTATTGTGGCTTTGTCAGGCTTTTTTGGGGGGGGGGCTTTTCCATGTATTTTTATTTTTTGGATAATTGACTTGGTATTGTTATCAGAGCTGAAGTTTAAACTAGACTTAACTCCTGACCATGGCCATCTGCTATGATATCTGGGGTTTTGTTCATCCAGAGGACTGGTCAGAGGCATTAATAAGAACTTCTTCAATAATTAATACACACTGACAAGTCTAAGGAGAAAAATATATGGGCATAAGGGAGTCAAGAATCCCGAAAATTTCATGTTTTGCAACAAAAAAGCTAGTAATGAATTTGGGTAGCAAAGCAGTAAACAAAATATGACAATGGATGATACTGTTAATACAGTACATCAATGCTGAGGCATTTTACTATTTTCTTCTGTATTCCTTCTTGGGTGAAAATACATGAAGTAACGTTCCCCATGCTGGTTACTGCCAGATATGTGGGACTGTGAGTCGCATCATCAGCTCCTTAGCAAGCACGGTGAATGTAAGACATCAGGTTGAGTTTTAATTAATGTTGTATAGGTTATTTTAACTGTGCTCTTGAATTCAGGTAATTGGTGTTGATTAGCAAGCACATTTTCTGCAGCAGATTTCTCTTAGTTCTGTGGCCACAATGCCTGCAATGGCTCATAATCCCCCTCCTCTATCATTCTCCTCAGCAATCGTGTATTCACTGAAGGGACATGCAAGTTGCTCAACCTGGTGGTCACTGATCTGGTGGATGAAGACTTGGTGCTGAATCGGAGGAAGCAGGCTGCCTCAGCCCTCTTGTTTGGCATGGTTGCCTTGGTAACCAAACCAGGCCAGACATTTGCCCCCTTGGTTGGTACCTGGCTCCTCTGTGCCTATACTGGTAAGTGATGGGCAGGACAGTTCACTGAGCAGTGGAGTAAGAGCGGAAGGAGGAATAACTGCTTGCTTTTTTGACCTGAGAGAGTTGGCAGAGAGCTGTTAGTAGGCCTTGGTTTATTTTTAACTGGATTTCTTTGCAGCAGTATTTCCCCCATGTCATTGTCAGTAACCAATCCCCAGAAATAAGTGTTTAGAGCTCTTCTTATGGTAGCCCAGAACAGTTAGCTTTTTAAAGCTTTTCCTACAACACAAATGATTGATCTCAACATTATTAGCAATTACACAGCTTTGTTTACAGATAAATTCTTGCTCTTCAGTATAGACTTTTAAGTTATTTAAACATTTTTAAGTTTTTTTAAAATTTCTTCTTCATTAGAAGTTTTCCATGGTCCTAGATGCTTTTATAAAACAGTGCCCAGGTTACACTTGCTTTTTGAATTGATTCTTCTTTAAAAAATTCTGGTAATGCAGTAATACCTTGATTTACTCTATTATTTGTTGTTTTAAACTGCCCAGAGTAGTCTTGTGTCTAGTTGGGCAGCATAGACATCCAACAACAATAAATATTCACCTTAGGGAAAAGTTTTTCTTCCCAGTGCAGTGCTCCTTGTTTAATATAAACATGTTAGGTAAGTCATGATGGCAAGTGAATTTCCCATTTCAAGCTACTGACTAGGATAGTTACCTGCTAGTAGATAGAGCCACTGATAGAGGCCTTAGAAAGAATTGGAGCTCTTTCTGCCATTGAATCTATTCTAAGGGAAATGTTTTAGTTTCTTATTTTGTGTTGGAACAAGTCACTTCACAATAAGTTCTAAACGAGACAGTTTCTATCGAAAAGAAAAGGTTCTGTCTCCAAGTGGAATTAGATGCTCTTGATTCTTATAGCTAAAGAGAAGCTGGTGTTTAGTCCTTTTAACAATATTTGTTGTTCTAGGCTATGACATCTTTCAGCGGGACCCACTGAGTAACACAGTGAGTGCCCAACCAAAGCTGGCTTCCAATGCAGCCTGGGAACCAATGCTACGCCAGGGATGCTTTTACCTCCTCGTTTTTGTTCCCATCACTTGTGCATTACTGCAGCTCCTCACCTGGTCACAATTCACCCTTCATGGCAGACACCTCCAGACAGTGAAATCTCAGCGTCAAACCTTCACAGAAAACAAACCCCAAGAGATCAAAACTGTTTAATTTAATGCAGATAGCAGTGTTCACTAGTGTGTTTGCTTAACTCCTCTCTCTGCAATGCCCACTGGGGTGGATTTAGCCTTGAGGATTTCTTCTGGATATAAAAGCTCCTCTCTCCTATCACCACCTAGACTTGGTTCAGAAGTCATCTTGCCTTTTTAAAAAACCACTCAGGAGTGACTAGGTAATTCAGCCAGTATTTATTCCATTCCACAGACACTTATTTTGAAGAGAATTAGCCAGTTCACAGACCATACATAATTGTGAGGAATATTTAGCTGAACTTGTATCCTGCTCCTTATACCACATACCCTTTGAAACTGTTGAAAGTTTTGCCTAAGGTGGAGGGTTGGCACTCAAGTTTCACTTGCTTCCCTTGTAGCTCTTTTTCTTTGCATGGAACTAACGATTCCTCACCATAATCACTGTTAGAATTCAACTGTGAACCCAGGTCAAGAAAACCAAAATGTCACTGATACTGCATGTAGGATATTCCACCTTGGGTCCCCTTATTGGGAGAAAAGTGGCCTGTAAAACAAACAAGGTAGCATGGTATGCGGTTTTTGGGGAACAAGCTCACTTTTTGGGGAGAAGGAACTCCTCAGTATTGGTTTGAAGAGTGAGTGCACTGCATTTGTTCACTGTGAATGGAACATGATCTGCACTGAAGAGATGGGCTAAGTGTCAAATGTGCTTCTCCCATCTGATTTTGAAACTGCCAGGTGGATATATTAAACATGTTCTGAAATATTTTCGGAAACTGAGTTTCTAGACAAAAGGCCACCTTCCTTTTTTACAAGATACTCATCTTGGATTTCCTGCTAAACAACTAGTTCTTAGAAATAGCAGGAGTGGCTCTAAGAACATCTTCACAGGCCACTGAATGGGAGAGTTTATACTGGACAGCTAGTTCCCCTCACCCCTTCTATACAGGACACAGGGTGACTCAAGCCTGATCTGTTCACAAAACTGTCAGAGCCTTCAGTGACTAAAGCAAATTTATCAGACATAGAAAATGGCCTGTCATCAATTATTCTTTTTCCTCACATGCTAGATTGAGCCTAACCCAGTGAATGGGTGATTTATTGTATAATTCCTATAGGCAGCTAATCACTGTAGTTCCAACTATTATTAACAATCCAAGAAGGGTAAGCTGAAGTCCCTGTGTTGCCTGTTTTAAAACTACACTTTGGGGGGGGTCAGTCATTGGTGAGAGGAGTTAAGGGAATGTCAGAATTATTCCAGAACTTGGTACTGTGTTTTCTCTAAGTAACAGAAAATCACATCCTGTCCACAGCCGGCAGTGAACTTGTATGGTTCGTAGAGCTACATGTTGCAGCTGCCATCATGGAAATGTTTCAGACAGTACTTGAGAATTGGGAAGGAGAAATGTGGCAAGCAAAGTTCTTTGCTTGTGGCTTCAAACATCTGTTGTAGAGAAAACAATGGTCCAGAATGCTTTGGGGCTGAGTTACTCCCTGTTTGTCAGTACACTGAAATCATGGGATTCACCCAGCCATATTGCCAATGCTATTGCTGCATTTTGCCTTTGGAGGCAGGAGGTATTATGATAAAATGTTTACATTCCAAATGATTCTATAGTAGTAGATGTTTAAACTGTAATTGTAATATTCTGTTCATTAAATGTAATTTTGGAAAAGCTCTTTTGGATGGTCATCACGATGGAAGGACTTTTCTGAGGACTCATGTACACATCACTGGGACATTTTCAGGTTGAGAACTTCCTGCTCTCATCTGTACCCACTAATTCAGACTGACACTGGAATCCTCCTGCCTCTATATATGAAGACCTAAGCAACATCCGGTGTTCATATAAGTAACCATTAACTTTAGAAATCCTCTTGTCAGAAAGATCCACTTAGAAAACTGCAGGGTCAGTTAATGCCTTCCCTGCACTGACATGTATCCATTACAGCTATCCTGTTGTCCCTACATAGAATGGTTAGTTGTGATGTTGTCAATTTATATTTCCCTACCAGGATATTGCCCACCTTTTCTCTTTGAAGACTAGGTATTCCAGTTTAGAGCAGCAGAGCAACCCCCAGTACCTCCCCATCACATGACTGCCTCTTCTCACCTTTCCAAATCAAAGTCATTTCTCACACATCTTAAATGACTAAAATCAAGTCATTTGTCCACAAGCCTATTTGAAAATCCTGTCATGCTGAAGTAAACAGTGTGGTAGAAAGGTGGGAAATTACAACATCAATCAGTTTTCTCTGTTAGGTTGCGGTAAAGGCCAGGATTTACTGTACAGTATATCCACATCACTGATACAGGTCTGAAGGAGAAAATGCTACAGTTGGGCTATAAAACAGAAATGGTGTGCCCTGTAGGTAGTAGTTTATTTGATCTAGAACAAGGTGGGTGGCCTCTGATGAAATAATAATTGCTGTGTTGTAACTCAAACAGCTATAGTGACAAAGGCTATTAAAACTCTTTAGGGGTCATTTTTCACTAATTTGTCTTTGAGTATATAGTTCCTTGAAGCTTTGTCCAAAGTAAAGGGTTTTGTTTGTATTTTTAAAAATGTTCCTGTGCTTACTGTTTTTGAGTTAGAATTTTAAATAGAAATGTTCTTCTGAGTCCTGTTTCACCACTACTATTTCTTCTGTTTTAGAAATCCACGTTTATTGAATGACAGTTGCTTATAGAGAGCCTGGAATGTGGGAAGCTCTGAGTGTGTAGTGCTAATCAGATGGACAAGCTAAATTCTACCATGTCAAGCATCATGTCTGTGGGTGGCAGTAACTGTTAGAGCAATGCTGCTGTTCAGGATCAAAGGAAGTAACTTCCCTCTGGCTCATAGTTGGAAAAAAAAGTTCTACAATCCCATTAAACAGATACCGCACAGTATATTAACAATTTTATTTCTGTACGTTGGGTAGCACCCAATCATGCTTTGCACATATTGTATACGCAAAGTATAGCATCAGAATGATAGAACCAATGCTGGGTTACAGAAAGCACCTGTCAGTTTGTTCAGTATACAACATTACTGCTTCTGATAACTGATGTCAGAACAAGGAAGTCACACAGAATTTAAAGGGATGCAAGACATAAACTGCGTAGAATTTAAATGGATGCAGGAGATAATCTGGGTATTTTTGCACAATGGACCTCTATTCCACTACACACTGCTCTAGACACGTGTTACAAAGAATTAGGAGTTGCTTGCCATTCTCTTCTACCAGTACAACCTACCATGCACTGGGTCCTCTGTTCCTATTTTCCAGCAACTGCCATTACACATTTTTTTAAAAACTAAAGTTTCCCTACCCCGCAAGCAATTTAGACAGTTCAAAATAAAATATGACATTCTTGTAGCATAAGGCAAGAAATGTGGGTTTGTCCCTGAAGGCCAATCATATGGCCTTCTGTAAAACATCCTAGACTACTCTGCATGGGAGTCTACCTAGTGGAGAAGCTAGTGATCAGATCTAGTCCCTTTGTAACCAGTTAGGCTGTTCTTGCCTTTAAATTGCACTTTACAGTTATCTTGTATATCTTGGTCAAAACATGTCAAAGTACTTAAGAATCAGGCTAATTACAAGTGAGGATGGAGTGACAAAGCAAATAATAGTCTTGCATGCAAATCCACATTTGCTGCTAAGCATCAGTCCCCAGGAAAAGCATACTTGCTTCAGCCTGGGCTTATAGTCCACAACTTAAGATCAAAAGGCTGGAGCATTTTCCTCAAGCCCTCAATTCGAGAGATGTAATTATCCTTTAAATCTGCTAGCATCATGGCCCAGACTCCATGCAAAACAGTGGATAATGGATTCACTCTAGGAGAAACATTATCTCAAGTGACAAATCAAAATGATTTGTTTATCAAAGGGATCCTAACGTAACTGCTAGATCGGAAGATATCCAAAGCATCAAGGGAGGATGTGCTCTCATAGCAGTGATAGTTGACACAGATGGACATATTAAGGAAACTTGGGATCATCACAAAACTCTTATGTAAAGCATGTGGTTGGGGAAGATAGCAAGTAGAAACAAAAATTTCCTTTGTGTGAACAAGATTTTAAAAAGTCTTAACAGAATGTTACTACAAAGCAGATCCTATGTCTACTATCACTGCTTCAGCAATTCCTTTTCCCCAGCAAATTGAGAAAGGAGACACTGCTCTTTCCTACCATCTTCTGGTTAAGTCATAAGACATTGCCAACATTGTCTTAACATTTGCTACCTGCACAGATTGTCCCAAACTTCTCTTTAGGGAAACGTTTTGCTGCCCTTATGGACCAAGATGCTTGGAACGATATACAGTATATAACTTAATACTGTTGAAATTCCTAACAGTGCTCATCTGGGGAATGCATCTGTTCTCCTGGAAGACCACCTCCTCGCAGGGATGGAGGACTGCATATGAAGAAGCATAAATCCTTCTAAACCCCAAAAGCTCCCAATGAGTACTGCATTTTTCTGGCTAAACTCAGATAAGCTTGATGTCCTTTGTCTCTCAACAACCTACTATGAAGGAAGAGGTCCTTTCAAAAGAGCATCAGTTCTTGTAATAGGAAGGAACAAGGGGATGCTTATACACCATCACAGTTGTTTGAATGCTCCACACTAACCAAGATTGTACTGCACTTGAACTACCCAACCATGTTCGGTTCTCCAGGAGGGGTCATGAAATATTGTTCCTGCTTTAAGTTTAAATTAGACACAGCTCCTGCTGTTGTAAACACTGACAAAAATGCAATGCATCTTTCAGTCAAAAAGTATTTTTTCCTTTAAAAAGAAAATGACTTTAAAAGAGCCAAACAAATGCTTATAATAATAATAATCAAAAAATTGGACCACATTAAAAATACAAACAATAAAAAACATGACAATGCTTTGCTGCCACCATCACCACCAGTCTTGAATAGCTCAAGTCTTTCACCACTTGCTTCCTACTGGTTTCTCTTTCATTAATTGTCCTTCTGCCTTGTTTCCCAATACTTAAGCAGTCAAGAGTGTAAAATATTTGGTCCTAAGCACAGCTAAAAATCATTTAACCATAAGAAGCACCAAAATGTGTTTATCAAAAGACAAGACAAAAACAAAACAAAAAAGTTCAAAACAGGTGATTTGTTTCCCTTTCAATAACAGTGCAGAAGCTGCCAAAAAGGATTAACAAAATTTTGGGATGATTACCTCTTTCTAGAGGTCACTTCTCAATTAAAAGTATTCTAACATAGTTTAATGTTCCCTCCTGTGCTGCTTTCACAGAAACAGCCACTCCAAGTTGCTGGGATGACTGCAGGGCTGACCCAATGGTACAAAATAAGAATGTTGTTAAAATGTCAGTGCTAGTGTTAAAGAATTATCAATGTAGTTAAATGTAGCAGGCCAAAGAGTGAGGTGGGAAAGGAGGAATCCTGGGCCCAGTTAGTAGTTACATCATTTTCCCCCAAATAAATAAAATAATCTTAAAAACAATCACACCACTTCCTGGCAAGCATGACTGAAAAGCCTGTTGGGCAGGGTTTGTGATGTGGGTGTAAAGCCTTCACCCTTCAGAAAAAAACCATACTGTAATATTTTAGAAGATGCAGGAGATTGGGGACGGGGGCAGTGGCAGACATTGCGCCCTTGACACAATGAAAACAGACTCTCTCAGTACAAGATACCAAGACAAGGATGGTCTGGAAGAGAACAAAGAAAGATTGTTTCTGTTCTACACCATGCATTACAAACTAATTTCTAAAATTAACAGTTCTGACTGTCCTGTCAAGGTCCAAATTCTCACACGCCAGCCTAAGAATCTACACATATACAAGCAACAGTAAAAGGGTTTGTAACAGCTCAGAATGTGCTTATTCTCTTTCACGTGTTATTTTTTAAAACTATGTAGGAGAGCTATGAATTGGTCATCTTGAAAAACAGAACAAAACACTGCTGAGCAACTGAGAAGAAACTGGCCAGCTGTGGTGTACTGTACTCAGAGTTTCCACAATGGTTTCTCCAACTGGGCCATATTCTGACGTAGACCATCTGCTTTGGAGTTCAAACACTGAACGGTTTACCACACACTCATTTTAAAACACATACTATAGTGGCCCAAAGTTATTCCCAGAGGTTCTCAGGCCAACAGAAAAAGGAACAGACCATTCCCCCAGGTTTCTTCCCATTTTTCACCTGCCTCCCACAAGAGCAATCACCAGCCAAGTCCAAACCCTGGCCTCCCCCCCCCACCTTTTTGAAAGGCCCAGGTATGCTGGCACCCATCTACGTATACACATACACACAAACGGGGAGCTCCTCAGACACTTGGACTCAGAAAAGTGAGTTGAGAGGAAGATGAAAAAAATCTCCAAGGAGACCCCAGAACAATCCTAGGCTAGAAGGTTTTTCGGTGGATTGCCCTGGAACTGTCTTCCTCATATTCTTTCTTGGAAACCCACATTTTCTTAAATGTGTCCAGCGAAGCCAAGATGGAGCCTCTGTGGAAAGAGAAAACATGGGCGTCAGATAGACAAAAGGGAACCACACACCCCAGGTGTGCCCCATCCTGCCTCTTCAGGCTATACTGAAGTGGTGATATTTCAACTGCATTCTGGAGAGAAAAAAGGGATCATTTAGCTTTCTTAAGGTAATAGCAGATAAACATCCCCAGCAAGTTTTGTTATATGATACATGCGTGCAGGATGCATTGAATTCATGAGCATGATTAAGAGGCCTGGTATACCCAGCCAGTGTTCCGTATAAACTGTGCATCCAGTAACACGCTTCTGGCTCTTCTAAAGGTACAAAAGAGTTCTGCAGCACATCTGCAGGGTTCCTTAACAGACAAAACAAATGCTACTGGACTAGAGCAGCAACTGTGTGTTCCTGTCCACAAAGTACACATGTACATTTTGCAAGGACCAATGGTCAGCAAGGACTGATGGGCATGGAGAGCCACATATTTTCCAGCCTCTTCTTCCAACACCTACCTGATGACTGTAATGTGCAATGAACTGTCCATGGCAACAGCTCAGTTCCTCTTCCAGAGCTGGAAGTGATTTTATCTTAATTCAAAGGACTCATGAGAGGGCAACAAGACTAACATTTCTGCTACAAAGAAGAGTTAACACTGTGCATACCCAATCCATGTAGAATATAATCTCTCTTGAGGAGCAGATATCTGGGAGAATTAAAAGAGAAACAGATTTAAGGGGATGTAACATTCCTCCTCCATGCACCTAGATCACAAAGTTAATCCCTGGACACATTTGGCTTCAACCCTAGCTGTACTCCATTCAAATGGTTTGCAGTAGAAAAACATCAGCCCACCCAATGAGGTGCCTTTCTAGAGCCAACATATATGCTCTGCCCTCCCTGCAACCACCTCAGGGGAAGCGAGGTTATCCTGAGCCCAGCAAAATAGGCTCTGCATCACAAACTGCAGGATAGCTCATTGGTTTAGGTCTCTGTGGAGCCAGATGTTGGGATTTTGTGTCTCCTTGTCAAGGGCTGGACAATGATCCATAGGGTCCCTTCCATCTCATCAATTGTATACAATGATGATATTGAACCTTGCTACACCAATGGTTTGAATGCAACAATGGTTTTGCAGCAATGGACTACTGAAGCTCCCCCTCTAAAACACAATATTATGGGAAGAATTTGGGAAGCAATTGGGTAAAACGGTGAGAGCAAAAGATTGAAATATTCTCTGCATGCCATGGTGCACTTGACTGATGATGGCTGCTCTCAAAGAAATCAATAGCAACAAGCATACAGAGGGCCATTAACAGAAACTATTGCTTTCAAAACCAAGCAAACGCATCCACCACAGGGAAATTGGGTGTCTGACGAGGGGTCTGAATATTGTTAACATTCCCCAATGGCTAAAAAAAACTAGAGAAGGCTCAGCTTACCCTGATTTTGACTTCTTTGGGGGCTAGTTTCTTCACTTCACTCAACAGCCTATCACCAAACCCTAAATTTAAAAAAAACACCACTTTCAGTTTAAAAGACAACAGATAAGATTTTATTTGTTTACCAACCTAATGGTGGGACATCATCCACTAGCTCTTCATTTTTCAAGGGACATGTGGAATTTTCCCACCCATTCTTCTCTAACCTATATACCAGTTGGAAATACCCCCAAGCTCTGCAACTCTCAATTCAGTTAGCCAACGTTCCTCACTGTGGTACCTCCTGGATCTGCTGAACGCAAATTAACAAATCTTGTAGTCTCCAAGCAGCATGGTCACTGTACTTCAACACAGATGGAGGTCACCAGGTTGGGGAATAAAGTACTGTATGAAGTGTAATTGGTTTACAAAATCCAGTCAACAGAGAAATAATACAAGACACAACAATGGAATCTCTTTTATATTACGAATGCAAGTGGTGGAGGCATGACGCTAATTCCCCAGATAGGTAGTCTTGGCATAACTTCGTATCTCCTTTAATAGAACTAAAGTAAACTTTTCCTTAGGAATCTCACTGTCCTGCCTTGCCTTGCCTTGCCTATTAGAGAACTGAACCACATAAGTGCCTTCTACCAGTTCTCACCCACATGAGCTTTATATCTCACTAAACAAGCAAAGAGAAGTTAATGGTGGTAAATCTCATCCACTTCAAGAAAGAAGAAAATGGATTCTAGAGTTAAACTTGGAACCCCTGCTGTGTCTCTAGAGACCAAAACACATACAAAAAGCAGCTGAAGGAACCTTTGAATAATGTTGAGCCTCCAGAAAGGACAATGTTGGAGAACAGTGTTCGTCTCAAGTCCATATCAGACTTCTGAATTGCAAAAACCAATACTTCGTGCAGCCCTTCACATTCTTCTCCAATCAAGTCTGGTCGGAAGAGCAATTCAGGGGCCCGGAATCGGGCTGGGCCAATCTGCAAAAAAGAAAACAAAGTCAACCCAAGACAACAAAACACATGTGAGTCAACCTTCCAAGTTTCTAGTAGTCTGGGATCATTTCAAAAAGCTGGTAATGTCATTTAGCTAGTGATCCCTGGGACAAATGTTCCCTTACACAAGCTATGTTTAAAGAAGTAGTCACGCATAATTCCTCAACAAAGAAGAAAACAACCAGGAGGCTTCACAGAGACGACCAATGGAAATTGACACTGCACAGAATGCTGGGCATGGGAAAGGACCATGTCAATATATTCTGTTTTCTGATGTGACTGGAATATACCAAACACATGGATCTAAAGAAGAGGCAAGGCCTGCAGGCTACCTATATCTTTCACCCTTGCATGTTTTGAGGGGTCTATGGAATTTGCCACCATGCTGCTGCTTCAGTTCAGTGGTAACTGCTCACCAACACCCTCTGAAACAGCACTTCTAGAATCTGCTTTAAACCAGATACATAGGCCATGACTTGTCATGTAATAACCCAATGGTTTTTGGAGGGAGGGCCCACTATGAGTACCTGACCAGGACGGTGCCCACTTCAGACCTAAAGAAGTATGACAGCAAAGAACTCCCATCCAGCTTATAATATGCAAAATTACAATTGATTTCATAAGATTTTTCTCACAACCTGGACTTCACGAACCTCAATGGTGCTTCCATCTGGAAGGTAATACTGAGCTTTTTCAGTCTCTAATGTCTCATCCTTCTGTGGATTTATTGACAGATAACAAGCCCGCTGTAGTGGAAAGACAAGTTGAAATATGAGAATCATTCAAACTAATCTTATTGATAAGATGAAACAGAACCAAATTCCTTCTACTGCAAGGGAATTAAGCATTCCTTTTGTGATGTAACCAAGTATTTGTCTCCCACTTCTGAAGCCAGAAGAACATCATCATTCCAGCTCCAGTAACTGAGACTTATTTCGAGGCTTTCAAAGCTCTCAGTTATCAAGCTTATTTTGACATTCCTAAAACTCCTTCCTCATGGAATGCCAGTCAGAGTTGTGGTTAGGATGCAGTCTTCAGTCCAGGACTTTGTTCGTTAGTGGCACTGAGGGCACAAGATAATATCCTCTGTTTTGTACAGTCACCTAGTAAGGCACTTTACGGTGATCCTAGTGCCTACATGATAAATGGCAGGTTGGCACTGCAGGCTATTAAGTGAGATCTCTGGGATGCTTATGCAATGGGAGAATGATGCCCATGAGCTAGGTTAATTTCCCCCCAATGTGGGACCCTCCAGTTCTGTTGGACAACAATTCAGATAGTGCTTAACTAGCATAGCAATTGGTTATTTAAGTAACAACTGCTCGGACAATATCTGGCTATTATCTGCATGAGTAAGCCAGCTGAGGACAGCATCCCTTGCTAAGGGCCATCCTTCTCATCCTCACTCTTTCTCAAACTGTGGAATGCTCTCCTTTCACAGTTAACCTTAGCCCCACTTTCTCTGATTTTGAAAAAGGCATTAAGATGCCTTTTTGCAATTAGGGCTTTCTAGTGGTTTAATGTTGTTTGACATTTGTTTCTACACAAATTGTTAAATTGTTGTATGCTGCCTTGTGATCCTTTATTAGAAGGTAAGAAACAAACAAACAATAAATGCTTGAACACAGTCTTATTGCTGAGATTGTATTCATATGTTACCATTTTTGTATCTGCTTTGCTATAGAAACATTACCAATGTCAAGACTATATAAATACTCTATAGAAGTATTCCTGAAACTCATGGAATTATGTACGTTTGCTTCCCCTATACCTCTTCCCATCTGGCAATACTTCCTTGCTTACAGAAAGCTAGCATACCAGCATAAAGGATGCAGATTTCAGATAGCATTATTTTCTATATACCAGGTGTTTCTAACACAAAGGAGAGTTTCAAATCAAACACCAGTTTTCTGAGGGGGGATATTATATAAAAAGGCTAGGGTTGTATCATATTTCTTATGTCTTTACTGCTCTTTGCTTCCTGTTTAGAAGTGGCTTCTAGCTGCTACCCTAGAGTTTAAAACATGTAGTTCTGCATTAGTGCTCAAAGTTCATCTTGAAGCAGCAGTTGCAGTCTCATCCAAGTCAATCCTTTAAATGATACCAGAAGGCCTTTTCTGTTGTGGAACCCCAATCCATCCTCTACTTCTTAATGTAGTCAGAACTTAAGACAACACCCCCTCCCCAAGTGAAAGAGAGGATATCTAGGTACCTCTTTTATAGTTTTGACTATCTCAAACTCAGATGATGTGTGGAAATCATAACCTTCTTTTCGGAGATAGAGACGAAGGAAACGTGATATGTCACGGCCAGCAATGTCAATTCGCATAATGGAGTGTGGCATGGCAAACCCCTCATAAATAGGAACTGCATGGGTGACCCCATCCCCAGAGTCCAAGACCACTCCTGTGGTTCGTCCTGTTGCATAACTACAGAAAGGAAAGTATGGTTCAGACCAACACACACATAGAGAGTAATTTAACAGAAAATCAATGTTACCTGATAGAACTCAGGCACATACCCCAAGATAATTTATCTAGGGCAATCCAGTTTATTCTGATTTTTAAAGTACAGTATAAATAAGGACCCATTTTTTAAAAAAGATGGTAATTTTCACTGGCTTGGACAAGAAACAGAAACAATTACTATTGCATTTTATTGCATTTACCGCCTATGTTAAGAGTGATTTGTGTGTGTTAAATACATTTGTTTTTTGTGTCATGCATTGTTTTGGGTTTCTTCAGAGAAAATAATGGCATATATATGCTATATACTTCATCTCCAATAAAGTGTGGGCTACAAAAAGAATTAATGGGGAAATTTTAGAAAAGAATTACAGTACTCTGCTAACAAGGACACACAACAGTGATCATTTCTATCATGAATATAAGCTTTGGTATCTATTTAGTCATTAAGGCAGACTTTCCTTCTTCCTCTTCTTTCCCCTCCCCACCCCCAAGAATATCCATTTTATCTAACCCTGTGCTTTTTGGAATAAGTCCCATTGCCCACTACAGGATCTACTTCTTAAGACAGATAAGAATAATCACATTTTAAACAAATATAGCTCCCCCAAACCCACTACATGGATGGCAAGTGACCTAGTTGGCTGTAGAATTCTGCAAAATACCATCTACATCCCTGCCTCTCGCTGAAGAAACTGGTTGCTCCTCTAACATGTTGTCCAATAATTCACATTTGTGAGAATGTATTTTAAAAAGTACTCACAGGCTAAGAACAGCTTGCATTGAGATGAACAGGGCTGGCACGTTAAAAGTCTCAAAGAATACCTCAGCGGCTCGTTCACGGTTCTTGCGTGGATTCAGCGGCGCCTCCGTCAGGAGAACAGGATGCTGGCAGCAAGAAACACA
>JAHTLZ010000379.1:14671638-14682280 GCA_023846285.1 Phrynocephalus versicolor | reverse complement strand
TTTTATTCTGGCAACTGTCCATCAAGTGTGTCATATTACCTAACAAGTTAGAGAATAACTCCGTCTCTGTGTAGAACTACAGAGAGGGAGCAGAGTGTTCTACAGACGGCATGTGATCAGGCCAGGCCTTTTGAGTGGTTCTCAGGGCTCCTGTTCTATCAGCAAAAGAAAGGCTGACCCAAAACACAGAATCATGCCTTGGGGAGGGTAATATTCTCAAATAATTTTTTTTTTAATCATAAAGCATGCCCTCCCTTGGCCAGAAACAGCACTTGCAGGGACCGTGGAAGTGACTCCCTGTTACTTCTAATTTTATTTGAAGGAGCAAGTGCAACCTGCAAGAATCCAAAATGGGGAATTAGGGAGGTACCATCCTTTTGACCCTTCAGGGTTACACCTCCAACACAGGCAGGAACGTACGTAATAAGAAGGGCATCCTGATGGAGATGATGGAAGAAAAAGGAGAATTCTGGCATAGAGAACAACAAAGTCTACAAACCAGGTACACCAAACCAAATGGGGAAGCTTCTGTTGTTTTCTCTTTTGAGATTCAGGGCAGAGCGTCAGCTCACCTCTTCAGAGAAGGTCTGGAGCTGGTCTTTGGAGTACACATACTGCCAAATGCGTTCCATGTCATTCCAGTCCTTTACGATGCCATGCTCCATAGGGTAGCGAATGGAAAGAAGGCCTCGGTGTTCCTAGTCAAAGACATTCAAGAAGATAAGAAGTTGAGATTATGATAGCTAAGGCATTTACCATGTGATCCTTCTGCCCCATTTCTGGGGCAGATAACAGCTACCTTCCATCTGTCTTTCACTTGTAACTGCATAGTACATTTCCCCATTATTCCACCCTCCTTGATATCTAGAAGCCCTCTGTATGAATACCTTCATTCTGTATCCTGCCTTCATCCTTAGAAAAAGGATTATTATTCATACAAAAGGGTCGCCTGAGCAGCCCGCAGGTGAAGGGGTTATTGACAGAGAAGGAAGATTACGTTAATGACACATTCTTCTCTCTCAATGAGAAGCAATGAATCAAATATGCAAATTATCGCCCTTCCTCTATTTTGCCTATTCCAAGTTTAGAATTATCAAGGACTATGAACAAAAAGATTCAGTTAGCATGGTGGAATGTGTTAGGATTTATGACTTCTACCTTAAAATCAACTTTTTCCTATAAGCATAGTCTCATGTTATTTATTTCTACAGGTTCAAAATGTGTACAAAACACTGTGATTAATCTTAATATAATTTGATTTCTTGGGGACTGATTTCCCAAACATTATGGGAGGGGTAAGCAATGGGTGGCTCGCCAAAGATTGATGGACTACAACTACAACATTTTTTCCTTACTGGTTATGCTGTCTGTAGCTGCTGGTAGTTGCAGCACAGTCAAATCTGAAGGGCCAAATACACTCCCACCCTGCCCTATACAGTAGAGCAATGAACATCCACTGGAAGTTATATTAGTAATAGAAATGATGTACTGTGTCCATCTGGCATGACTGGAAATTTATCAAACATATACACATATTGTGTTCATACAGTCTGGATAAACAAGACATTTAGATTGGCTGAATGCTCCCAAGTACTCAAGACCCTTGCAATATAACCCAGATATCTAAGATAGATGCTCATTCCTGGTCTTGCTACCCAATTTGCATATACTGTAAATAAAATATGTCAAGAAGCTTGAACTAGATAGAACATTAGCCTTCCTATTCTTAATGGCTTGAAAAAAACACATAGGGTCCAAGTAAGATGGTGGACTCACCTCTGCTTTTGGTCCAATGAAAATGTCACCTTCCAAAGCTCCAGCCATAACACGGACATGCTTTGGTCTGCCCACACTGAAAGAGATGGGGCAAAAAAATGAGCTGACAACACAAGGTATTGGTCAAATTATTCTGAACATCAGAGGTGAGAGATAATATAAAAACCATTTATTAAGACCTAGTCCTCAAAACCTGACCATGCAGCCACCTTGAAACCTCAGAATAGAACTGAGGTTGAAACCTGCCTTACTTTGTTATGAAGGAAGTGAATGATAGATAGAGCTGCAGTTTGCTTGTCATTTAAATAACAGCTGAGCTTTTTTAAAAGAACATTTAAAAGGGACATTGTTGAGGATCCCAAAGGCCATAGTGTTGTTGGATTCTATTCTGCTAAAGACAAATTTATAGTCCAGCCAGAATCACCACGAAAACATGTGGCTTCAAGTCTCAAACATAGGTTGAAAGACCTCCTAGTCCCCATATATAGGCACTGCAATTCATAAACAATGTACACTGACTCAACAACCTCCATCTGCATCATCACAGTACTTACTAGTTTGGAAAACAATACTTGGGTATTTGATCACCTGCAAAGCCAGCTTTAATCATACCAGAGCCCTGTGGAGAGAAAATAATTGAAAATAATCATCTTATTTATTTATTTATTTATTTATTTATTTATTTATTTATTTATTTATTTATTTATTTATTTATGAGTATTTTTACCCCATCTTTCTCCTTGGAAAAGGACCCAAGGCGGCTTACAGTAATGAGGGATAATATACAGTCCAGTACAATTAAGGCATGTTCTAGTATTTGAGAACAAGGAATTGAGGGACATCTTACAGCATTAATAAACATTACATTATTAAAGCTACAAGGTTATACGTAGTTATAAGCACAAAGTCTATGTGAACCTATAGATTCATCAGCTCATATTAACCATAAGGCCAGTCAGTTCCCTGCACTATGCCTGTAAATATATATACATTACATCAGAAGCAGTATAAGAAGTTTGCATGTAATGTCAGTGCCTGAATAAAGCCACTAGAGAGAGCAAATCTCCTTTCGTATTTTTCTCCTCAGGTTTACAGTTCCCAAGCAGGCAAGTTATTTTAGGCATGGCACCGTTTCTTCTCAAACCGAATATTGGAGAAATTATGCTAGCTCCTCGGCAAGGCCACAAGAGGCTTCTCACCAAGTATAAACAAGTTGCAGCACCTAAAGTGGCCAAGGAAGCTGATCAAATTTCTTTGTTACTTAAAGGAAATAAGTTTGTTAAGCCTTGTCTGCATTCACTTGTTAAGGCACCATATAAAAAGCAGAACAAGGGTTTGTTCTTCTGTCTGTTTTGTAACTCAATACCTTTTTCTTGCTGTGTCAGAAATGCACTGCCATTAAAGATAAATGAAGACACTAGTGGAAAATGCTGATCTCACATGTCTTGGGGATATTTATTTGTTCTCTCTCTCTTTTCTAGCAACATGGAAAGAATCGCCAGATCATCTCTATTCATGCACTACCCAAGTTTCAGAGATGCTTTGCTTTAGCAAGATTGATAGGTCTTTTGACTTCAAACCTAGGTTCTGTTATTACTGTATTGTTAGATGCTGTAAATATACTTTCAGCTGATGGTAATTCGAAGAATGTTTGAGGTCTGTGAAATGATCAAGGAGCAGTTTATCACACCTTCATACTCCCAGGGACTTTTCATGGCTGAGTGGGGATTTGAACCAGGTCTCCTGATTCTCATCTAAGACCCTATCCATATATTTGCATCCTCATTTATTAGCTGATCAAATATTTAGGACAGGAGCAGGCATATCATGTTGATGCCAGCCAGGGCTAATTTTCTGCTCTCAAGAATCAGAGTGGAACACAATACTTACCCCAAAAAGAGAGGGGAAATAAGAAAAGAGGCAGAAAAAAATTTAAAGTGGCTGAGTGTCCACTTCAGGGTTGTGTTGGGAGGAAACACTTGCAAAACTGCTAGCCCTGGAGCTCCCTGGAGCCACAAATGTATGTTGAATCCAATATTTTTCCAGAGCAGGGGTTGGGCAACTTGGGTCCTCAAGAGGCTTCAGGGGACCATGAGCTACCATGACTTAGTGCAGTGGTTCTCAACCTGTGGGTCCCCAGATGTCCCTGGACTGCAATTCCCAGAAGCCTCCACTACTTGCTGTGGTGGAAGGGATTTCTGGGATTTGCAGTCCAGGAACATCTGGGGACCCACAGATTGAGAACCACTGGTTTAGAGGTTATTTGGTTATGGGAAAAGAACAGCAATTTTAACTGGCTACCAGGCACTCTTCCAAACAAATTTTGCAGATGCATGTGTACTTTTCACACAGAATAATTAGAAAAAGACCCCATCTCTTTCCAAAATTCTAGAACACACTAGAAGGGAAAACCAGACCAGTAAAATATTGTCAAAGAAGGTAAAAAACAAGCTGCCAAAATCTGAATGGAAGGTAATTAAGATCTGGATCACTGTGGCTGGAAGTGACACAACTGGAACAACACATTTAAAGCAGGGCAAAGGCACTTCCTTACCTACAGCAGGAGCAATGCTGGGTCTAGATGCGCTCATAACAAGCAAACATAGGAGGCACAAAAAGGTGAAATCTGACTCAAAAGACCGGTCTTCCTAGGCTGCTTTTCTTCTCCAAGATTAATTTCCAACTTGGCTAACTGTAGGCTAGCCTTATGTGCTTGTTTCTGCGGCCACACAAATAAATATTCCACTAGCTTGGGAACACTGTGGATTGGTATACCGAATTTCTTTTCTGCAAGGCCAGTGGATATCTTTGATTATGTGGGGATATCCACGTAAGGCTACCCTTCTTTCACCCTAGGTGAAGCACAATGGGCTCCATCGAATAAATATGGAATATTTAGGGAAGTTACAACAACCCTAAGCAGAAGTGCATTGAACCTTGTGGAAATTCGCCAAGCTTCTGAGCAAAAGCTATTGACATTGAGCTGTACAAGTCCGGGACAAGGAACAAAGCCCATATATCCTACGAATTCAGCGATCTGTAAAGGACAGGTTAACTTGTTCTTAACCAATTGTATTAGTAATGCTTTAAGCACGGTGGGGAGGCATATAAGCAGAACACTTTGGTTTCTTTTTTCTTTGCTTCGCTTTAAACGAAACCTGGAAGCCCTTCCAGAAGAAACGTGCAAATGAATTCTGGGAAATGCCCGGACCATCCCAAGAGCAGAAGCGGGGCATTATAAGGCATAAAGGCGCAGGCTTTTTTTAAATCAGCACTCCCTCATATTTGGGCCGAGTCGTCCTGCAACTACCAGCACTCCGCGGCAGCACAGCCGCTGGCGAGGAACCATGGGAGGCAGTGGCCCCAAAACGACCCTCCACCCTCTTCCCCCACATCACCCCGGTTGAAACAAGAACTGCCTGAGAGAAGTCGACCCAACATTTTGACACGGCGTTCAGAAAAGCGCCCTGCGAGACGCAGAACAGGGCATTCTGGGTAAAGGGCAGGCAACGCCCGGCGAGGGGCTTCCACGGGCAGGACCGCGCGCCCGAGGAAGGACCAGACCGCCGCCGCTCTCACAAGTCATCTCAGGCGCAGCTCACCGAGCCACACCTTCCCCCGCCCCCGCCTCTCCCAAAGCAGCCAATCATAACGAGCAATGCAGAAGTTAAGGGTCAACAGGCGGTGGCGGCTCCGTTCAAGAGCCAATCATCGCGCACGAACTCCACAAAGGCAGGCCAAACGACACGGTGAAACGCGGTTGGCTAACTCCCGAGGAGGAGCAGCCGAAGCAGCCAATCAGTAAAGAAAAGCGTTCGCGGTGTCTACCTTTCCTCGCCAGTGCGCTTTCCGCCCACCTGCTCCGCCACTGAGTGGCAACCGATTTCGCCAATGAACGCGCGGTTTGGGTGGTCGCGAAGGAGACAACAAAGACCAGGTTCAGGCAGCAGGTTGACGGCGGACGGAGGGCCGAAGGAAACGCGAAAGGAAAGCGCCTGCCGGGCTCACCGGCTTCACTGAGCCGTTTCTGCGTGGGCTCAAAGGGCCCTTAAGGGACCAAGGCATAGGGTTCCCCCCTCCCCCACCTCCTCAGAGGCCCAACTCTGTCTGAGAGGCCCAGTCAAGGCCGGACTCACGTTATCAATCACCACCGGCTGGTTCGCGATCACGTCGTAAGACTCCATGGCGAGGGCCGCCTCCGCCGCCTGAGTCACGGACAAGCGAGCGACACGCTGAGGCGGCGGAGCGCATGCTTGAGGCGAAGAGCGGGGCATGCCGGGAAAGCGAGTCTTAACCGAGGGAGCTCTGAAAACCCCGCCCATTCCTTCCCTGGAGTCTCAACTCCGACAGAGAAAAAGAGGCAAGGCGACCCGACTCCAGCCGTTCCGAAGTGAGTGAGAATAGTTCACCGCAACGAAGGACGTGGGAATCAGTACAATGGGGTTTGAAGGGGCCTACAAAGGCCATCGAGTCCCACCGCCTGCCCACTGCAGGGATCCAAATTAAAGCAGGTCCGACCGAGGATCCAGTTTTCTCTTGAATTGCCACCTCCCGATTTCATTGGTTCCATTGCTGCACTGCTCCAACAGTTAAGGAGTTTGTTTCCCCCTGATAGTCAGCCCTGATCTGGTTTCCTGTAACTTGAAACCCATCACTGCATGTCTGCACTCTGGGCTGATTGAGAACAGATCATGCCCTTCCTCCAGATGACAATCTATGAAGTTGGAAAGTGCTATAAGTCTCCTTTTCTCAAGGCTAAACATGCCCAGTTCTCTCAGTCTTTCCTTTCAGGTCTTTGTTTTCAGTCTGCTGCATATTCTTGTTGCCATCCCCTGAACCTGAATTTGCTTCAGTTTGCTGGTGTCCTTAAGAAGTTAACTTTTTGCTGAGTTAACTTCTGAGGAACATTGCTTAGTTTTTCTACTAAAATTTCCTATAGTTTGATATCCTTGTGTTACAAACTGGAGTAACTTGGATAGGGCCATGGGTGATGGCTTTACACCAGCCCAGCCTGTGTATTTTGGATAACGAAGATTGTGGATCAAGGATTTGACACCCCTTTACCTCATAGGTAAAGGAGGATGAAAAGTAGCAATGCATATGTCGACGACTGCTGCCAACCACAGTGGAGGTTCAGAATTTAAAAAAATTAAATTGAAAATACATGCTCTCAGTAACATGTTGGAAATGTTACGGATCATATCAGAAGTATTGCAAAATAACTAATAAATAACAATAGATAACATACTTGTCAATCTAAAACAATTACTGTACAAAGATGAATAAAAAGCTCTTACAAAAATTTACACAATGTGTAGTTACATATAAAATTATATACTGTATATATAAAAACAGAAATCCAGAGTTTGGGAGATCAATAATTCCACACCATGCCTTGGCCAAGCTATATAGTCCCAGGACACCACCAGAAGGAGGGAGCAGTGAACCACTTCTGAAAACTATACCTACAAAACCTTGGAAAGGACTGCTGAAAGGTTTTATTGACTTGACAGTGTCAAGTCAATTAATTCACATTTGAAGCATCCTTTTTGTACTATCTGGCATCTAGACTATTCTAGTTGGTAGCTGCATTGTAGTCTAGGAATCAGTTGACACAGTAGCATATAACAATTCCACAACATTGTCCATTTTATACTTCACTGTATGTTTACTTGTACCCAGAAAGAATTCCATACAATAAGCCTCTGTAAATAAATTAGAAATTATTTCAGTTGCAGTAAAAGTCAGCTTACTTACATTGTTCTTCAGACCTACTCCCAATCCAAATTCAGACCTGACACTCATGCAGAAGACCTTTGCTTCATTGACATGCAGAGGCTTTGCCTTACTTTCTGGATCAAAAGCAAAGCAGGTTTTTAAAAATAAACTGAACAACTGTTTATCATTTGGAATGGATCATGTATTCTCTATCTTTGCTAATCAACAGTTAATTAACATTTTTCTGTTAAATTAATTACAAGAACACTTGCTTTTTTACCTAATGAGATAAATTAGATGTTCAGAAGAAAAACGGAAAATGTTTATTTTCAATTAATAATCAAGGAAGAACGTTCAGAGAATTCTTGAACAGGGAATTCAAGCTGTTATGACGATCATCATCATTATCGTCGTCGTCGTCGTCGTCGTTGTTGCTGTTTATGAAAGTAGTCGAGTTATACCGACCACCTTGGTTTCATGGGCTTCTCCTGGAAACTTGCATTCAGCTATGATCTAATGATTTTTTTTATCCAGTCCAAAAATTCCACAAAGCCTTTGTTAGCCACTGACCACTGCTTGTTTTATTCTCGATCTAAAACGTTCCAAACAGACAAGCGAACTAGCAAATGGATGGATGTCGTACTTAAACCATCCGTGCTTTCACTCTGAAAAGACAACTTCGCCGCCCTCCTCCCGCCCCCCCCCCCGCCATGTCGAAGTCGATGCATAACATCCCGTAGAGGGCTTGAGCTCTTCTCCCCGCTGTTGGCAAGACCGCCTCGAAGGGGGTGGGCAGACGGCAAGAGGGCCGCAGGAGGGTACCAGGGCCAGGAGCCGCTTTTTCCGCCGTGGCAAGCGCCCCGTTCCCGGGCCCTCCCAGGCCCCCATCCCGAGACAGCCAAGAGTTCGCCTCGGCCATTGGGCGTCGCTAGGGTGTCAAATGCGCGCCTCTCCAAAAGGGGGTGAACGCTGTGTGGAGGCGAAAGGCGGGCTCGTGTCCCTGCCATCCTCCGCTGGAAAACGATTGGGGAAGGCGTCTGTCCGTCACGGCGCCAAGGTCGGGGGCGAGGGGGGGCGCTGCTTGCCGCCGCCACCACCACCGCCGCCGCCGCCGCTGCTGCTCCTCCTGCAACCTGGGCCGGGTCCGGGTCCGGGGTCGCGCAGGGCGTCGGGAGCGACCATCTGGTCCGGGCGCGTGGAGCCCCCGGGGAAGGGGGTCACTTCTTTCCCCCCCCCCGCACACCCCCCCCGGTCGCGCCTGGAAGCCTCCCCTCTTCGCCCCCTTCCCCTCCCCCCCACACCCCATGGAGGCGGCTGCCCCCGTTCCCTCTGGCCCCGCGGCGGGAACCTTCCCTCCGCTCTTTCCCCCGGGGCTGCACGGGATCTATGGCGAGTGCCGGCGGCTGTACCCCGAGCAGCCCAACCCCTTGCAGGTCACCGCCATCCTGAAGTATTGGTGAGTGTGGAGGGCAGAAGGGGGTGGGGGTGGGAAACAAGGGGGGGGGCTTATTCGGCTCCAGGAGAGCCGCTGGTCATGGCACTGAAAGGGGGTTTGGGGCCTTGGGCGAGTTGCTTTGTGGGATGGGGGCTTGCTTGGTCGAGAAGGGCGGGAGATGGCCAGCCTCCTGAGTCACCAGCGGATTCTGAGATCGGCTTGGGTTTTGGAACGGTTGGGTGGCCAGAAGTGTTTGTGTTCCTGTGCCCCCCCCCTCCCCGGTCTGTTGGAACAACCAGGGTTGGCCATGCGGGGTAGGAAAGTTGTGGGGCAGTGGGTGCCGGTGGGGGGGGGGGGCGTTTGAATGCGAGATGGTTGCTTTTGTGGAAGAAGGCAAGGGGGAATTGGTGGGCCTGAGATGGACAATGGTCTAGTCTCCCTTAAAAGCAGGGGTTGACACCTTGCCCAGATTGAAGGAGGACCCCTCCGATATGGGACTGGCTGCAATATGTTCGAATTTCGATGAGTTGGAGCCTAGGTTTTGGGTTGCGGAAGGGTTGGTGTTCATGTATCTTTATCATTTAGGATTTGGTCCCCTGTCGGAGACACAGGGCAGGAGACCCTTGCTTGCTAGGTAGCCAGACGAACTGTATGAAGAGTAGTTGTTATGGTGAACTGTGGTGTTTGAGATGAGTTGAAAGAGCAGTCATTCTAAAACTTTGCCACAGGTAATCTTGTTAACTATATAACAGTAATTTCGTTTTAGTATATCTACTATGCAGACGAAATAGCTGAAGGTCCTTATTTTTATTCAGGAGAAAAAACTAAACACCCTAAAAGCTGTTGCATTTACAAAAACTTGCAGTATTCTTGCATCAGGTTGTACTCTGTGTGTGTGTGTGTGTGTGTACAGAGAGAGAGAGAGAGAGAGAGAGTTGGTGAATGCATGTGGAGTGTGAACTCTATACAGAATACAGATGCTGATACTGTACAGTACTATATATACTTAAGCCCTTGTGTATATATGCTATTTTTCTGCTTTCCTGCTGGCTCACAGTTCTCTAGCACTATTTCCCTTAGGTGATTTGCTTGCAACTTCTTGGCTTTTCAAGCTGTGTGGTGGTTGCTGACCTGGCACACAGCCTACTACATGATTTTGGCCAGAGTAGATTGTTTTAGTGGTACTCACACATGTTTGATGAAAATGAGTCAAGAGCATGGGCAACATAGCATGGATCTTTCAGGAATGCCTGTGGGCAGATATCTCTGAGATGGAAGGCAATTGTCTGTTGGGCATATAAATCATTGTACTGAGGGCAAACAATGCACATGTGTGCTATATAACTGGGGAATCACCTTTTGATTATGCTTCCGTTTGTAAGTCAATACTGAGGATAAGTGTGCACTCAGTGCATGCTTATTTAAAGATTAGGGGCAAAATCCATTTGTTAGCTCCAATGAATGCAAACTTGTTGAATGAATAGGACTTGTGGAGTTGTATATGTGCAGTGAGTCTGTAGTAGTTGGGACAATCTGATTAAGCCCTTTGACTTCTGCCATCCTATATGCAACCAATATGGATTTGACTAAACTCCGGGAGGTAGTGGAAGATAGGAAGGCCTGGCAAGCTCTGGTCCATGGGATCACGAAGAGTCAGACACGACTGAACAACAACAACAACAACAACAACAACAACAACAACAACAACAACAA
>JAHTLZ010000379.1:14605143-14671628 GCA_023846285.1 Phrynocephalus versicolor | reverse complement strand
AACAACAACAACAACAACAACAACAACAACAACAACAACAACAACAACAACAACAACAACAACCTAGCATTTGAAAAGCACATAAAATATGAATAGAGAAATAGGTACCAGTTCAGGTAATGGTGTTCCGTACACTTGCATATTTGATCATGCTGGCCACATGACCACAGATACATGTCT
The DNA here is from genome assembly GCA_023846285.1 of Phrynocephalus versicolor. Taxonomy (NCBI): domain Eukaryota; kingdom Metazoa; phylum Chordata; class Lepidosauria; order Squamata; family Agamidae; genus Phrynocephalus; species Phrynocephalus versicolor. The sequence continues at coordinate 14,671,448 of JAHTLZ010000379.1, read as the reverse complement.
GCAGACAAATAGCATCTCTTCCGCTTACAAACTGAGATGCGCACTGGCTTCTAGAGAAATGACTGGACTTATATGTCCTGGGGAGCTTTTACCTTTATATGTACAGTATACCTCTGACTACAATACTATAAATGTACAAAAGTCATACAAGGTAGACATGCCCTGCAGCTTGCTTTGAAAGTGAAATGAATGAGGATACTTTGCCTCCCCCAGTTTTTGTCTGCATTTGTGTAATAGATATGTGCTTTGCAAGTAGATAGTTGTCTGTATGTTTTGTCTATCTGAGAAAGTGATGTGGAATTTGATGGGAAAGGAAGGAGAGTGTTGGGTATTTTGAGATGCTGGTTAAGGAATGTCCATGAATATTATTCAGCTTATTAAATTCTAATTTGTAAGAGATATGGTCCATTTGGTACTATATTTGGAGTTAGGAGGTAACTAAGTAATCTGTTTTAAAATGAGGCAATTGTCTTCAACTACAACACTAGATTATGTACATATGCCAGTGATGTATCAAGCAGAAGGAAGTTTGACCCATTGGTTCCCAGAGTGAGAGATGTGTCCCTGCAGGATACAAAGAAATTCCAAAATGGTGTGAGAGTTGTAAGATACAGAAATGTGCTTCATGATAAATGCATTTTGCTCTATTTTTCCCTTAAGGTGTGCTAGATTTTAAACAGCTTTTTGTAACAAGAAAACGACATGTGCTTTTCAAAAAATAAGAAAAGTTACTTTCACTGTTAAGTATTAGATTGGTTAAAATGATAATAATTGTGTGCTTTTAGGTCATTTCTAACATATATAAGGACTGTGAACACATTTGGGAGTCCCCTGGGAACAAGATAGCACATGATTGGCTCATTCTTCTACTCTAGAAATACCATTGGATTGTTTCTGACATGAACCACATATAGTAACTCTTAACAGGGTCTTCTAGGTATGCAGTTCTCAGAACCAATTTACCAGTCCTTTCTGGTGGCCCTCTAGGACTACACAAAGCTATGTATTGTGTATGTGACTTGATCAGCAAGCACACAGTTGAAGATCTCAAATGGACTCTCTCCTGGAACTCACAGTGGAGATTTGAACTCCAGTCCACTGAACTATACATATATCTTCCAATTCATACCTAATTGGTGTAATCTTTCTAGTGATTTATGGTGCTGAACTACATCAAATGTTTTTTCAAAGTCTTGCATACAGTAGTTACACTTTAATTTTTTTTCTAGCATGCATCCAAAAAATCTGTGCTTAGATAAGTATGAAGAACTAACAAACAATAACTCAAGTCCCAAACATGCTGCATAACGTTTTTTCAGGTTTTCTGTCATCAGGAGGGATATTGGAAGCCAGCCACTCCAGCCCTTCTTTGCCTTTTTTCCTCTGCGAAGTTTTGCATGATTAAAATTCAAGCTAGGTAATTTAATGTATGTTCTTTTCCATGTGTCTCCTGGCTGATCTCCCTGGCAGCAACTGCCTAACTAGTCTCCTTCTGTCCTCTTGTAAGCCTCATTTAGAGAGTGATCAGCCTTTTCTTCTATGGTCTAAACAAGATGTCATTTAGAGATCTAGTATACTCTGTGGGGAACTGACAGTGGTAATAGTTATTGCCACTGCTATTGCTACCCACGAAGCAATTGGTTCTCCTGGCCTTTGGAGAGGAGGGGTGCAGTCCTAACTAACTGAACATTAGGAAGAACTTCATGACCATTAGAGCTGTTCCGCAGTGGAATATGCTGCCACTGAGAGTGGTGGAGTCTCCTTCTTTGGAGGTTTTTAAGCAGAGGCTGGATGGCCGTCTGTCAGAAATACTGTGATGGGGGTTCCTGCATGGCAGGGGGTTGGACCGGATGGCCCTTGAGGTCTCTTCCAACTCTATGATTCTATGATGAAGCAGCAGGAAATCAAATTGGTGTTGCTGTTGGTAAACATTTTTGCCACTTATTAAAATAGAATATGATTACCATACCTTGCTTTTCCATCAAATAATCTTCAAGTTTTTTCTTTGGTGTTCCAGTCTATGAAATCCCTATACAGTATATTCTGAAAGTCTCTCTTGAGACTCACAAGAGGAAGTGTGTGAACACTAACAAATATTTTACAAAACTAGGCTAGGCAATGTGGTTTCTTTATATAGTGTGAAGCAGCCAGATTTATTGGGTTTTGAACTGTACATATATTCTTTTGAATCTGCATAATTTATACAGTATATGAAAAAAATGACAGAGAATACAGCTACCATCTTGTGCCATAATCCAGTGATGGTGAACCTTTTAGAGACTGAGTGCTCAAACTGTGATTCAGAACCCACTTATTTTTCCTGAAGGGTAGCATGGGGTGCTACCCTTTGGGAAAGCGAGGATGGAAGAGCAAGCTTTTGAATTTCCTGCAGCCACAGCACCCTCGCTGTGGTGGGAAATTCAAAAGCCTGCTCTTCGATCCTTGCCTTCCCACAAAGGATAGCATCCCTGCTCTTCGATCCTATTTCCTGAAGGGTAGCACCCTTGCTCTTTGGTCCTCGCTTTTCCAAAGGGTAGCAATCTTTGGGAAAGCAAGTTTTTGAATTTCCTGCAGCCACAGCGAGGGTGCTGTGTCACGGGACATTCAAAAACCTGCTGTTCAGTCCTCGCTTTCCCGAAGGGTAGCATGGGATGCCTACACTTTCTCCAGCCATGCTGCTCTGGGCATCTGAGATGCAGCATGGCTGGAAAGTAAACTGGGGCTACGAAGGAGCCCACAAACTGCTGCCTCTTCTTCTCCCATCTCTCTGCATGGAGCCGTTTTGAGACTGCCAAAATGGCTCCATGCAGCAATTTGTGGGCTCCTTCGTAGCCCCATTGTACTCTCCAACCACAGCGCTTTTGGGATGCCCAGAATGGTGTGGCTGGAGAGTAAACTGGGGCTACGAACAAGAGAGCCAGGTGAAAGGGAGGCAGCAGTTTATGGGTTCCTTTGTAGCCCCAGTTTACTCTCCAGTCACGCTGCTTTTGGGATGCCCAGAGCGGCATGGATGGAGAGTAAACTGGGGCTACAAAGGAGCCCGCAAGCCACTGCCTCCCCTTTGCCTGGCTGTCTGCATGGAGCACAGTGGAGGAACTGCCGTGGCTGTGAGGGGGGGATGTCGCGTGCCCACAGAAAGGGCTCTGCGTGCCACCTTTGGCACCCGTGCCATAGATTCTCCAAGGCTGCCATAATCAATCAGTGTAGGTGAGCCTGTCTTTGAGGAGTCGTTACCCTGGGTTTTTCAGTGGATAATCCTGAGGGGACCATTGACAACATAGTGGTTGTACCTTATATCTTTGCTTCCACAAGAACTGGAGACTAGTTAAGTGAAATCTGGGGATCAAGCTTCATTTGGTATGGGGACAGTTACCCTATTTCCACCCTGGGTATGCCTGTCACTTACTTATGGGAACATGAAAGCAAATTCTCTGCAGCTGCTCCTTCTTTGTTGGCACCACGTCAAGTCTTCAATATCCCCTTGTCATGATGATGCTCTTGAAGGACAAGATATGCAATCTCCTATTAGCTATTGGCCCTCTGTTGAGCAATAATGGTCAAGGTATGCTTGGATTCAAACAACCTAAAGTGCAACAATAACTGGAGTGCTTTGTATTTAGCCCAAGTTTCTCCAGATACTTTTAGCCTAGTATTAGCATGAGCTCTCACAGGGGGTGTCAAAACTTCGGCCCTCCAGATGTTTTGGACCACAACTCCCAGAATTCCAAGCCTGTATTGGCAATGACAAAGGACTGTGGTCCAAAACATCTGGAGGGCTAAAGTCTGGACGAATGCATTTGGTTATTTTTATCACCATCAGTAGACACATTCCTTTCATGTGTTTCCTTCTCCATGAGCCAATATTATAGCATGCTCTAACTCTCAAGGTTCCAAGGGATTTTATAAAAGGCATCTTCTTTGCTACATAAACTTTTATAGTATACTGTAGGTTCTTTTTGTGTTCTTTAAAATATGGAAGCCTTTTCTTAGTACTTTGGTTCACCAAGTGCAAAATAGCTCCTCATGAAAACATGAAGCACCAAAGATTTATTTCATGTTTCCATAGAAATAGCTGCTTCTAAAGTGTATGGGAAAATTATTTGCATAACAGATGATGGGTCTCATCAGTGTCTGCATCTGGTTTTTTACTTTTTTCAATACTCATGATAAACGGATTCAAAAATCGAGATCGCACTGGAATTGCCTTGTGCTGCTTGGAAAAACAGTATTTGCCTCTATTGTCAATAGTTCTTCTGCCAAATGAGTCCCTTGCATTGATGAGCAAATAATTCTCCCATTATGTATTAGCATTTCTGATTTTTCAAAAGAGAATTGGAAACAATATTTTGGAATTGGAAACAAATATTTTCAATCACAATGCGTACAAAAATTGTGAAATTCAAGCTTAGATACACATCTGTCAGCCTAATTTGGCTCAACAAAAGCTACTTTGTTTCCTATTTTGCAGGTAATCATACATTCACATACAAGACTGATTTGTGAGAGCTATCAGCCAACTTACAATTGTTTGAATTTATGTTACTTTACGAAAGTCAATAAGTATACATTATAAGAAACGAAAGCTGGTTTAGATCATGGAAAGTATCTCGTTATGAATTTTAATATTCAACAAAGAGTATGCCACATTTCCTTTGGTTATATTTGTCAATGTATATGCAGTGGTGAATTGCTGTTTGTTTGGATGTCACCATTTGAATTCTTCACTGTTTTCCTGAATTTACACACTGACTTGTGAAGTAGCAGCAATTTACCACTGAAGTTTAAATAATTGAATTTAGGCTAGAATAATAGTCAATAGAATTTTTTAAAAATGTATAATAATGTACACAAAACAGTACAATTATAATAAACAGAATGGTAACACATTCCAAAATATTATTACTCCACATGAAAGAAATATTTGAGAGTAAAATATATAATTAACACCAAATTATGAGTTAAACCAGCAATTATAAAGTACTAAATATCATTTGCAATACTTTCCCAAACTATCTAAAATACATCAGTATAGGGACTCTTCCACTACTGAAAATGCACTGCCTCTAATGCTCACAAATTTAGTGGCCAAAATCCTGTTGTGCAAATACTTGTGCTCTATTCAAGGTTGTGCTTGTAATATTTGCACTTAGCACTGATGCAGAAGTGCTACATCACTGAAACAAGTCGTGGAGTGTTCCACAATTGGTTATGATAGGAATTTGTAACCAATTGCAGAATCGTACAATTCTTTGTTGTCAATGTACAGTAACACCCAACACATTTACACCAACATAACTTTACATTATGTAGGCATGAAGAGGATTTTACTGTATATCTCAGTGCCTTCAAAACAGGATCTCAGAGGGCAATGTTGGAGCATAGAGTCGGGTTTGTAGATACATACAATCTGTCAAGTACCCTAGTCTCAAATGTTTTAGGTTCTTGGGTACAACCATAAATAATGAACAAAGTTGCATTTTTGAAGATTTAAACAAGTCATTGTGGGTGTTGTACTTCTGTTGAGGAGGGAAAGGACTCTAGCATCTTGCAGAAAAATAATACAAGTACTTTTTATTTGATGAAATTAAGCAGTTCATTGATTTTAAAATGCCCCAATGATGTTTGTAAAAGGCTATTTTCTATTTTTTTTAAAAAAACAGATGTTTGTAAAATACAGTTGGCAAGCAGTGCCTTAGAAGACATATAAAAAGCAAATATAAATCACAGGTATTTTTTTTAAAGGAGATGATAGTTTGAGCAGTATACAGCTTCACACATCTTCCTTGGTAGCCAGGAGGTTGTGGTGAAGTCTTCTTTTTTCTGTTTAATTCAGACCTGTGTAGTGTGTTGCTGGCACTTCTGGTCTGTATTGTGAATATCAGTAAGATTCTTCAAACAAATGATGTATTACTGAAAAAGACACTTTGAACACATAGTACATATTTCTGTTCAGGTTTTCAATCATCTTACCCCAGTTTTTGCAAGTATCAGATTCCTATATATTGTATTCATTTTCATTTCTATTGCAAACATGTGGCATTTGTCTCATATGCTAGCATCATGTTCTTTCTTCTTCCATTTTGTTTAAATGATAATAACAGTATGTGAGATGATGTGAGGTTCAGTGCAGAGTTGTAAACTCTATGTTAAATAAATAGTTTTGTTGTAATGATACAGAACAAATCTTTCTAATCTAGAGTGTTTTGGAAAGAAGTGGATTTAGTATCAAATTTAATAGTGCGGAACATGTATGTTTCACAGCAAATTGTAACTTTTTCTTCTCTCTTTTTTAAACAGGTTGGGTGGACCTGATCCTCTGGACTATGTCAGTATGTATAGGAACATGGGAAACCCAACACAAAATGTTCCTGAGCACTGGCACTATGTAAGCTTTGGACTAAGTGACTTGTATGGTGATAACAGAGTGCACGAGTAAGTATTTACGGTAATTTAGGTTATTCTTTTGTTTTCTAAAGGAGTTGAAATTGTACATGAAATGTGCACATACATAAATAAACAAGTAATTCTGTGCACAGCTTCAGAAGGCACAGTGGTCCCCCGCCATTTCATGGTTCATATATACTGCAGCCCTGGTATATCGCAGGACCGCAGTATATGAAAGACAAGCCCCACTGAGGTAAGCTGTGTAGGCCTGCTTGAGGCCTCCTGCACTTCCCCAGGCCTGGTGCTGTCCCAAATGGGCCTCCAATGGGCTTCCTGGGCCTGTTGGAGGCCTCAGAAGTGGTTTCCAGCAAACCGGAAGTGACTTTCGGATCACTGGAAACCACTTCTGGGGCCTCCGACAGGGCCGGGAAGCCCATCAGAGACCTGTTCGGGGCGGTGCCAGGCCTCAGGTAAGTGTAGGAGGCCCCAGAGAGGCCCTCCAGTCCTAACCCGACCCAGCATCTGCAAATCGTGGATTGTCCATTATTACGGGTCGGGTCAGGTCCCTAACTCCATGATAGGCGGGGGATTACTGTATCTGTATTCTTCCAGCATTGTGTATTGATGTGGCAAAGCAACTTTGTTTCCATTATTACTACTCTGAAGAAATTAAGGATTAAGGTAATGGGAAACAGGATTTTAATTTCTGAACTCTTCTGTGCATCTGTTAATCACTTCCTCAGAGATCAAATGATAGTCAGTTCACACCTTCCACTTTCCTCCTGCATCTTCAAAGATGGAATGAGAGAAGCAGACACTTCCATGCTTATCTTCTGTCAAGAAGCTTCTCACAGTTGATGCTGTAATCTCTGACCTAAGGGGTATCAGGTTGCTTCCTTTCAGATCTGATGAGTCGGGAAAGTTGTCTCTTGTAGAAGGATCAACATGAATTAAGAGCAGTTACATGTTAGTAGGTCTCACATGCAAAATGGGCCATTTATTTGTATAAAATGGGAATGGAGGAGACTGCGCTGTTGAGCTTTGCAAACCTCTGTGGTGGCCGTGCTTTGCTCTATGGCCACAGCATGACTTGCGAGGAGACCTGTTCATGGCATTTTACAAAGCTATGCCACCTCGGGTCCTCTTCCAAGGAGAAAGGTGGGGTAAAAATATTTGAAAACAAATAAACACTACAACTCTCCATTCAGATATGATAGGGTAGATTGGATTTTATTATTTTCTGGTGAGTTTCTGCTTAAATGCTGTAATCCTATAATCACATTTGCTTCTGATTTTTGAGTAACCTTTCTTGGTAACCATGTAGAATTTGTATACTGTACTTACAAAATTGTCCTCCCCTCTCTTTCTTACTCATTAGTAAAAGACAAAAAGATCATTCAAGCCACTGTCTGAATTTTTTAGTTGAGAAGGAGTACAGTACTAAAGCAAGTCCTAACCTTCACCAATCTACTGAGCTTTTGATAATTCACCAGCGAAACTCACATAAAAACATATTGCAAGCTTGTCCCACTGCCTTAATGTGCCAACCCTGAAAATATTTGCTGTACATTAAGATGCGTAGAACTCACCCAGTCTAGTGGACTGGAAGGTGCGTTGAAGAGTGATAGGTAGTAACTTCAGTTACATCAACAATTATGAGATACCATAAGTTCTGTCTAGAAGATAAGCGGGATATAAATATAACAATAAATAAATAAATAAATAAATAAATAAATAAATAAACTTCGCCTTCTCAGCCCCCAAGTTATTTCTGGGGACAGACTTTCTCACCATGATCTGTGCCTGCATTTGCAACCAATGTTGATTTTTCCACTTTTTTTTCTGCTCATGTCAGTGATCTCGTTATTTACTGCCAAATGCCACCCCCTCCAATAAGGCTAAGCACAGATGCTTCCAGCATCTAAGGGAGACTTTAGGCTCTGGTTCCAGAGAGCTTCTCAGGGTACAGGTGCCTGTACAGTAATAGCTTGGTTTAAGAGTAACTTGTTTTAAGAGCGTTTTTCAAGACAAGCAAACATTTCTTCTACTTTTTTGCCTTTATAAGCAAGCAATGTCTTGATATACAAGCACTGGAGCAGGCCATATGATCACAAGTGAGCCAGTGGTGGCTCTCTCTCTGTGTCTCTCTCCCCCCTGTTGGATTGTGGGAGGCTGTCTGGAACATTCCATCTCAAGCAGCCTCTAAAGCAGAGGGAGGAGAGAGGAATAGAGGTCTCTCTTGCACCAGCCATGAACATTTTCAAAGGACAGTACAGGTTAGGGTTTTTTCTTCATATTTATGTTTATATTTAATTTTATATTTGTCAGAATATACTGTACTGTACTCCATGTTATAATGTCACGCATGGTGCCAACTTTAAACTGTAAAATTCTAAAGCAGCTTCAAAATGCTGGTTTTAACTTATAAATAAGGCCCTAAATGACATTGCTCCAAGCTATCTCAAGGGCTGCAGCTCCCCTTATGTGCCTAACTATGTGTTAAGATAATCAAGGGAGGCTTTTCTCTCAGTTCAACCACCTTCACAGGTGTAGTTGTTGGGGACACAAGATAGGCACAGGGCCTTCTCTGTCACTGTTAGCAGTCTCTGGAAATCCCTTCACAGGAGGCCAGGCTGGCATCCTTTTTTTGGGGGGGGGGGTATTTATTTTCAGTCACACTTTCTCTTAGTGACAGGCTGTCTGAGTTGTTGTTTTTTAATTGAGTGTTGTGCCTTGTTGCTTTGAATCTCTTTTTGGTGTTGATTTTCTTTACTATTTTAGAGTGGTGTTTGTGTGATTTAAAAATTTTTTTTGCACACATGCTGTTTTTAGCATTTTAATATTGTCCTTAAATGATCTAAGCTGCCTTGAGACCTTTTTTTTTTTTAAGGAAAATAGAGTGAAATATTTTAAGTAAAATGAAATTAACTTAAAGTTCAATAAATTTGCAAGAATCTTTTAGCTGTGAATCAACCATCTTTAAAATAGATTATTAGATTAAATTCTGTGCATTTAAAAGCCTAAGAAGCCACTGTTTAGGGTAGGCCCTCTAATTAAGGCATAAAACAAATCTTGAAAACTATAGAATAAGAAAAGTGGCAATAACAGTACCACAGGAAAAGGGGATTTGTTTAGCTTTGTTTAGTTTAGGAGTAACAATAATACATGTGCCCTAATTTGGTAGATGAAATCTAAATGATCTTATATTTTACAATACAAAATCCATTATTCAGAGTATTCTCCCCAATCTTTCTTCTGTTTCCTAGGTGTGCATGCCCCCCCCAAGACATGAGAGGAGTATTATGAATATTTCTGCCTCTATCTCCATTTGGTTAGGGTAGTTTTGTGCATCTGAAATACTTGGCTATATCTCATACATATCCTGGCTCTTTTCATGCACACCATGAATGCTTTTTTTTATGTACTTCCTTTTCACTGTTGGTGGTAGACCTCCCCTGAAGCCGTGGCCACCTTGTGGATTTCTCTTTCTTTTCTTTTTTTGGTCCAGAGTGTGTGTGTTTGGCTTTAAAATGTCATTTGTTTAAGGTAGTTAATGTAAGAGACAGGCCACCTACAGAGAGGCTGCCTTCCCCTCCTTAAACTTACACACAATCCCTGGAACTAAAACACATCCTTATTGTTAGAGATTTTGGAATTAAAGACTTCTTTTTTGAAGCAGGGAGGGAGACTTGTTTTATGTTTATAACACAGTAGTTGAACCTACAGGGAGGGCTGTTTTTAATAAAAGGAATGTAGCTAAATTTGGCTCAAGGCAAAGCTAGTCTGCAGCATAACTTGGTGAGATACATTGGCTAATAAGCCTCTTTGCTTTCCAGTATAAAATAGTTGCCAGTGTAGAGTAATAGTGGTTCGGGTCTAGCAAAAATAAGAAAGCTAGCAACTTTCCAGATGGGTTCTCATTTCTGTGTGTGTGTGTGTGTTTTGTTGTTGTTGTTATTTTTTGAGGGTTGATAGAAACTTATGGCAGTTTTAGTACCTCTCAATCACCTTGCTTCTGAATTAGACCTCATTTGGACTAATTTGTCTTTCCAGCGTGAGACATTGCAGCACTGTAGTTCTGGCAGGACATATTCCAAGATTAGACAGAAAAAAATCCGGTTTCTCTTTCACACTGTTCCTTAAGGACTTTCAGAGACCAGGCTGCTGTATACAGTCTTTCTTCCCAGATGATAGCTCCCATCCCACCTGTATCTTTGTATAGTATTACTAAGTCACTACTTACTTTGTTTTCCACATGGTTCAGTATCCTGAGCTTTCAAAACTTGTAATTACTTGTCACATACTTATATTCTCCACTCAGAATGTGATAAATGCCAGCTTCTGCCAATAGAAGCATTCTGTAAAGGACAATGAAGACAGTTTCTGTAGAGAAGAGTTAGTGGGCTCAAATTTGACACCCAGTTTCACAGCACTTTGAACATCCCAGGGCACTTAGTTATAGATCTCAAATGGCTGTTGTATTTTTTTAAAAAAGAAGACTCGAGAGAAACAGTGAAAATTAACTATATAAACAAGTAGCAGCCTAAGAGATTAAACAGAGAGCAAGACTTCTTAGCACACTACATACTGTTTATTATTAACTCATTTTTTGTAATATTAAGAGTATAAAATAGTTAACAGACTGTGATATCTGTCCCTGGAACAATTAGCATGTGACAGCCAAATCCATGGGATATAACTTGCAATGCTGACAAGAGCCTGAAATCTTAAGTAATAAACTTATAAATTGAATTTATACTGTAATCGTATTTATTATTTATTTATTTATTATTATTTATTTATTATTTACACTTATATACCGCCCCATTCCCACAATGGGGATTTCTGTGTTAGCATATCATTTTCACTTTGTCAGTTATATCTGTATACTTAGGTGGCCATGACTCTCTCACTGACAGGATATATAAAAATATAAGGGACATCATATTTTCATCATGATGTCAGAAGGAGTGGATTTTGATCCATGAACAATTGCACTGAAAAAAATATTGTGGATTTTAAGATCTTTCTCTTTTTCTTACCCATTCCATTTTAATTTTACTTATTCTGTGTTCTAATTGCCTATTTCCTAACAATCAACCTGGGTCTACATATCAATCTGTGTTTTATGGATGTAGGCTAACTATATACCTGACAATGGTTATGAGTCTAAATGGCTATGTATTTCATCTAGGAGCAGAGGGAGTATGTCTTTGTGTACTGATTCCTAAGGAACACGAGACAGAGAATGCTGTTGTTTTCATCCTCTACTGGCAGGCTTCACAAAGGCAACTGCTCCATGGACTGATGTTTCCCAAACTTGGATCCACATATGCTCTTGAACTAAACTCCTAGAAGCTTTCACCAGTAGCTATGTGGGCCAGGATTTCTGTGCATTGTAGTCCAAGAACATTCAATCACTCCAATAGGCAGTTACTCACACTTACACCCTAGACAACTGATTGACCACTGTATAAACAGCAATTTGAACTGGATAGGACTTTGATCTATGGCTCTTGCTGTGTTCTGACCTTCTTTTGTGGAACCGATCTAGATTCATGACATGGGTTCTTCTGTCATATATACAGAGCATCCCAAGATGTTAGTTCCTCATGAGTGAGCAATTTTTTTCTTGGCAACTTATTTCACTGTTCAGCTTTCACATCTATATCTGGTAACTTGGAATGTGGTATTGTGGCTTGTCTTGGGCTTAGTCTCGAGTAATACATCTTTACACTTGATGAACTTTTCTAGTTCTTTCATTACTTCCCTTCATTATCTCAGTCTTCTTTTGATCTCCTGGCTGTCCTCCCCATTTGGATTGGTGATGGAACAAAGTTGTTGTAAAAAATAAAAATATACAAAATCTTTAAAAATTTTAGTTTCCTCCGTCTCAGCATTGAAGGTGTGTAATGCTTCGGAAATGATTTTTTTGACATATGGATGTTCAATTATAGTCCCCCATCAATTGCCTTTCATTTTAAAAAAATTGAATAGGATTATATTCTTTGATTACTGAAGGACTATTTCCTCATTTGCTAAATTGTTTGGTCATGTGGTCTACTTCTTTTAGAATAAAGGGAGGGGAGCAGGAAATGGATTGTACCCTATTTTATGGTGGTGGGAATTTTTTTTGCTAAATTTCACTCCTTTCAGAGACAGAGCTGCAGCTTTCGTGTTCCCCTCTCTGAATAGTCAGGGTAAACCAAGTGGTGGTGGCAATAGTGCTCAAGTGAATCTTGGAGGACTACTGAGCATTTATAACTTCTTTGAAATTTTTCTTGTCATAGGTCCTGTAGCAGGTCAGTGTTTTCAATAAGGCTTTGGAAAGCACTTCTGTCTTCTCTTCCACAATTTCATTTTGTAAAGAATTCCTAGAACAGATATTAATCAGGTTACAATACCAGTTGGTTATACTGTTATATAACTTGAGTTTATGTTTTGTGGATGTCAACATGGTTTGTACAGTACAGTGGTACCTTGTATAAAGGAATTAATTCATTCCAAATGAAATTATGTTAAGCAAATTTTCCTTTATACAAATTCCCATAGGAATGCATTGAAAACAGAGTGATCCCATTTTAATGTTGTACGGATTTTTCCCATAGGCGATTATGTTAAGCAAATTTCCCCTATCTCCGGATATTTTTATGTTGTACAAATTTTATGTTATACAAGCTGTTTGTTATACAAGGGTCCACTGTATATTGTGGAGTATAAAAGCAATATGGTAACATATTAAACTTACAGGTTTTAGAAAAACCGAAGTGCAGTCTAATGTTGGATGCTATCCAGAAGAAATTGTAACACGGGTGGTTTGGGGTAAGTGTTCAGGTTTCATGCGTGAGCTCACAGGGGCATGTGGTTGTCAAAGAAAGGATTTCAGATCAAGAATAGATCAGTGAAAATGATTAATGTATGTTATAAACAGTCTCGGCCCTAAAGCAATCATACAGAGTCCCTTCAGAAGTTAATCTATGTACAGTATTTACTCTTTCTGAAACCTTGAAAACAACACAAGAACATTGATGGAATAGAGGCAACATCCATTTTAGTTCACCATTTGATTCCATTATTGATAGTTCAGTACTTCTAGACTGCTTGTCTATAGGCAGGACAGAAAGGCTGTTGTTGGTCCCAACCCACATTTAAACCTAAACTACTTCTGAAGCAGGGCTGGGGAACATAGAGTGCTAGTCTGACACTTTGGACTGTGATTTCCCATAGCCCCTTAATGTTGGGCATAACTAGGCCTTTTTGGAACTGAGGTCCAAAACATCTGATGGGGAAAATATATTTGGATAGTTGCACTGTTTTCCCAACTTGAATTGCGATAAAATCCTGAATTGGTGTTGTGATAGCAGTCCTTTCTCAACTAAGGAAGCCCATAAATATATTTCAAAATGAACCAGGAAGCTACTTTTTCCCCATTAAAGACTGTGGTTATTTCACTTTAGTTTGTCTAGCACAATACAGTCAGCATCCCAAATACCATTAACTTGTTGCCTAACTTTGAAAAACGGGAGAGGGTTTGTCTCCTAGTGAGACAGAGCAACATCCACAAGTTGTGCCTGGAGGTTCTGGATATACTAGGGAACTTGCCTTTTTAAAATGAATGTTAGGCATTCAGGCCAGCTTATTGTGTAAATGGGTACTAGCTGTCCATGGCTGCAGTTCAAATGGAACTCCTGCAAATGGGCAGCAGTATTGTTGCTTTTCCTTCTGTTTTTTTCCAGCTCAAAATCCTCCTTATCCAAGCTGATTCACTAGGATAAGGAAGACAATTTATCAGTATGGCTTTAAAAAGTAGAATCTTGAAATAATGATTTTTGACCTGGGAAAGTTGCAGAGAGAAAGGGGTTAAGCAAACTCCTCTGCTGTCCCCAGTAGTGTGGGCCATGTTGTATTGGATTAAAGTAAGAAGTGCTCTGAGTGGAAGTAAACACCCAGAGCACAGTACAGTGTCTAGATTGAGCACAGAGGACATACGAGTGAAAACAAAATTTCCAAACTTGTTAATTTCATATACTTTATATACTCGAATATAAGCCTAGTTTTTCAGCCCTAATTTTGGGCTGAAAAAAGGGGTCCTCGGCTTATATTCGGGTCAATACTTTTAGCCACTGAGGCAAGTTTGGGTTGGTTGCTAAAAGATATAGCTATAGCTATAGATATAGATATATTAAAAAGCCCACAGAGTTGTAATCTGTTCTTACCTGACTATCTTGGTCATCATTGTCTCTCTTCCCCCCCCCCCATCTATATCAGTGGTTCCCAACTTCAGGTCCCCAGATTTTCATGGCCAAAAGCAACCAGAGGTCTTCACCACTAGCTGTGCTGGCCAGGATTTCTGGGAGTTGTAATCTGAGAACATTGTGGACCCAAGCTTGGGAATCATTGATCTATACAATATAATTTGTAGCCATATTGCAAATATAACTCCTGTTTTTATCTACTACTTTTACTGTTAAACAGTAATACCTCGTCAGACGAATGTCTCTTAAGACAAAAATCTCGTAAGACAAATGTAATTTTTGGGGGTAGGAAAAACTCGTAAGATGAATTTTTCCTTCTTGTTTACATTCATCTTACGAGGTGCCATTGATCCTCGCACAGCTAGGGCTGTTTGCAAAGGAACAGCCCAGGCTAGGTGAGGATCACAGGGACCCTGCTTTGCCCACCAAATTGTTGTGTCATTGATATTTGCCCAGCCCGTGTGGCTTGGAAGGGAAGCGGGGGTGGTGATCCGCCACCACTGCTTGCCTTGCAACCCTCGCGAGCTGAGAAAAGATCCATGGGTCTGTGCAGAACTTAAAATGGATCTTTGCCCAGGCTGGGCAGCTTGCAAGGGAAGCAGGGGTGGCGCTGGTCGTTTATCTAGAGCCTTTTTAAAATCCCCCCCCCCAAGCAGCGAGCCTCTCAGAGTTTCGGGCGGGCAATTTTTAAAAGGGTTCCAGTGGCTCCGGAATGGATTGATTGGTTTTCAATGCATTCCTATGGGAAACAGTGCCTCATAGGACAATTTTTCCTAAGATGAATTGACCTGTAGAATGAATTAAATTCGTCTTATGAGGCAACACTGTATTTTTTTCCTACTTTTTAAAAATATTGTTATTTATTGTCTTTACTTTTAATATTGTTTCTTTTAATACTACAATATGTGTTGGATCTCTTTTAAGAGAAAGGCAGCATATAAATATTTTAAATTAACAAATGTATTGACATTATAACATTAGCAGTTTGATTTCTGGTGGCTTTCCCACTCATCCTCATAACAGAAATAGCCTTTAGTTCCAATACTGCATTTCAGGGTAATATTTTCATTCCACCATAATAAAAAATGTTTGCCTTGTTACTGGTCAGATCACACTAGTGACACTCTGTGTGAATTTAGTATTTTTGTCCAGTATGCATCATTTCACTTGTCACTTGCCATTTTAATGCCTGATCCAACAGTTTGAAAATCTTTAGAGTTATTTGTAATCTATTTGCATTTATTCCCATTTTCTCCTTTTTTTCTTTTAATCAGTTGCTAGTCCAAATGATGCCTTTTAGGAATCATAGATTGGATAAAGAGATCCTCTTAAGGGTTGGTTAAAGGTCAGGATGCAGAGAGTAGAAATACTGTAAATGGAGAGCATTTTGCAGCCTTTGTACATGTCACCACAGAACTAAATCTTATTGAATTCAGTGAGCGTTCCTCTCATGTAAGTGCATGTGTGATTGTAACCTTAAATAAACTGTTACGTTTTATTTGCATATTAATATTTGTTTTGTTTAAAAGTGTTAGATACATTTGTAATAAGAAACACAATTTTATCCTCATGTGTAAGGATGGGGAACATGAGTCCATAGGTGATTTCAGCCTTAAACACTAGTAAAGCAATTATGTTGTGTTTCTATAATAATATTTACTTGTATATTGATATTTAGTAGTTGTTTAATGGTTAGATACTTTTATATCCTACTTTCCTTCCTCACATGGGAGGATAAGGAATTGGTGCATCTCTTACCTTGCCAGTAAAGATGGAGAGAAATTATCAAATGCTTTCAAAACTGTTCTCACAGCAGTGAAAATGGGATTTCATTCAGTTGACCAGTTGCTTCTGCAGAATTGTAGAATTGTGAGAATTGCATAATCTGCATAAAACTGCAGCGACTTGCTTTGGTTCTACCTTTATAGTTACCACACACATACATACACATACTTTCAAATATTCAGTGACAATGTAGTCCTATATATGTTTAATTGAAAGTAAATCCCTGTGCCTAAAGTTTACTACTAAGTTGCAGTTAGAGTAGGCCCATTGAAATATTGGGGATTTGTTGAGTCGGCTACTGTACTCTATAAGTTCTTTTGATCCAGTGGGCCATATGTTGCAACTTCCTACCAGAAGATTTCAGCCACTGAGTTCAGTGGGATGTGCTGATTGGAAACTCTGTGAGGGACTATTGACTAAACTATTGCCCTAGCTCATTCTTACAGTGAAAAAACCATAACACTCCTTTCTTTTAAGCAATTGCTCTGTGTATTTTAATGCGGACAACAGTTGTCAAAATCTGGAGTGAAAGCAAATATATTCTGTAAGCATGAATTAGAAGACATGAGCGTTAGTCAGGCTGTTCTGTGCACCAGACTTAGTTGTAGTTTGAACCAATAAATCATGCATGCTTAAGAAAAGTATGATACCTCTTCCTTCTGAGCCAATACACTAAAGCAAACAACAATATCCCACTGATAAATGTACATAAGGCTGCAGTCCTGTGTATACTGTATTTACATGTGTGTAAGTCTCTTTGAACTCAGTGGCTGAAATCCTGTTACTTTGACATGCCTGTGGAGCAAACGGTGTAACAGTTCGTTACTTTTAGCTGGCAACACAAACACACCAATAATCCCAGCAGTAACTTGTCAGTCACCAGTTAAAAGTAACTGGATATCACACTAATTTCCACCTGTGTAAAAAAGCAGTGGGATTTCAGCCAATGTAGCTTACTTTTGAGCAGTCTTGCATTTCCTTGTAATGTACACAGTGGTAGCATTTCAGCTGTATGTTTCTCATGCTTTGTTGTGATACTTTTCATGGTTAATTTCCTGTAGGTTTACTGGACCTGATGGACCAAGTGGCTTTGGTTTTGAATTGACATTCAGACTTAAGCGTGAAACAGGGGAATCTGCACCACCAACATGGCCAGCAGAACTGATGCAGGGATTAGCCAGATATGTCTTTCAATCAGGTAGTATTTAAATAGCTTGCTTTATATTGATGCGTGTTGTGTATGGAGTGCTTTGTTTCATTCTGTTTTGATTTGGGGTCAACATGTATATCATGTGCTCATTTAAACTATTCAAGCTGTGAATGGTTGAATAAACTGAAAATAATTCAATACTTTTTTTGCTGAGAAAAAATGTAAATGTCATAAGCAAGTGCCTGTTCTAATAGAAGAACTCATCCAAAACCATTTTATGTATGTTATTTTTAACAGAGAAAGTCATGGAAATTGAAATCACCCATTGTATGATGAGATGTATTTATCAGAGTACTGTATTTTCTGTAAATTACTATAATGTCCTCTGAGGCCTAGAACATACATTGGGCTCTAATGTATTGAGTTTTTTTTATAGTTAAATGTTGGATAGACCTTTTAGTGGTTATTTTTTATAAATAAATATTTGATAGAGTTTCTGAGACATGGTATCTACTTTGTTGTTCACATTTTGACAACTTGAGAGAGACTGACAGATATGTCAGAACCCTGCCAGAATTCTGCCAGAATTTATGTTTCTGCCTGTTGTCCTCATTTGGACAATCCTTCCATCTTCTAAATCAGGTTTTCTTGTTTTTGATCACTTCCCAAACATCTCCTGTAAGCCACATTGGAGTCCTCTTGGACTTATACCAAATGGGCCTCTGTTATTGCTTTTGTGAGCAGCCTCCATGCCTCTTGGAGTGTTTGGACTCTCTCAATTTTTTCCTGCAGCTTCTTTTTTTTAAACTAGTTTCATCATCTTTGGGAAATTTCCTTTTTGAAAATTCAAGGTCTCTGTATTAGATATTGTTAGTGATTTGCAGTCTAAGATTAAGTTAAAAGTAATTGTGTTGTGGTCACTGTACCTTATTGGATCAGTCACATTAACATTTTGCACCAAATCCTGTGTGTTACTCAGGATCAAGTCATGGATTCTTGTACCTCTAGTTGGGTCTTCAATCATTTGTTCCAGGGAACAATCATTTAGCACAGGCCTGCCCAACAGGTAGACCGGGGGCTACCGGTAGCCCGTGAAGGGTTCAAAAGTAGCCCGCCAGCCATCAATTAAAAATGTGAGGTGATAAGTTCTCCACCTCTACCTTCCCCACCCCAAGGACCACCACTGCCCCAGCAAAGCTCTAGCTCTGCCAGGCCACTGTCTCAGCCGAGCAGGGCAGTTCAAGGGCCATGGCATTGTCCCCACTGGCCAGATGATCGAGCGGGTGCAAGGGAAGCCTGTGCATGGTCAGCCTTCCCATAGAAATGCATTGAAAATCAATCCGTTCCAGAGGGAACGGATTTTAATGCATTCCTATGGGAAACCGCTGCTCTTCTTACAAATCTTTTTACTTATGAGCATGTGCTTGGAATGGATAAAATTCGTAGGTAGAGGTATTAAGATAGTAGCCCTCAGGCACTTTGGGCCAGAAAAAAGTAGACCTCGGCCTGTTCAAAGTTGGACAGCCCTGATTTAGCATATATAGGAACTTTATCTCTTTACCATGTGCTGTGTATGTGAGGGTAATTGATCCATTTGAAAATTCCATATACATGCCATTTGTTTTGGTTGGTTGGTTGGTGTTTTTTCCCCCAAATTCTAGAATTCTTCAAGCATTCACCAGCCAGAATGCGGTAAGTTCCAGGCCACAAACACACACCTGCAGACACCTTTATTTCACTCATTTGGAGAAAAATGGAGGCCTCTTCTAGGCCTTCTTCTTGGCCTTATTTGCTACTCCAAAGCTTCTAGGAGGTGCTAGTCTTGTTGCTGATTATACTCTATATAATGCCTCCTGAGGAACTACCATCCCCAAGAAATTTTGGAGTAACTTCTTCCCACAAAGCATTGGGGCAGAAAGGGATGAATGAAATGAAGGTGTTTGTAGGTTTGAGTTAGTAATTCTTATCTGTTCATTTTGGTTTTTTCTTCTTTTTTGTGTACTTTTTATTTATGTACTAGTCTGTTCACCACCCAGAGTTCCCATTGGGAAAGTCAGTGTGGTTAATAAGTATAAAATAAATTTTGTCGCTTGAGCCAAATGAGTGTTTTGTCTCATATTTTGTTTATACTTGTTATTTACCAAATATATCTGTTTTTTGTGCATACTGGGTATGTTCTTACACAGTATAATAATAACTGACTAAACTGCTAGGGATGACTATTTTTGTAGAAGAAACTGAGAATTGTTCTAGCTTTTCTGCATCAAGCATACTGTTTCCATTTCTACTGGGATAAAAGAGTCATCATATGGTATGATCTAGATATTAAAATTATAAACAAGTTAAGTATCATCTGATTTTTATTAAATACAACGAGCGACAAAATGATAAGATGAAACATATTAACCATTGTAAAAACGATAAAGATGATTTGGTAGATCTATGACTAAGGTTTGAGAAATGTAGGAGCTCTGCCAACCTCTGTGGGAGAGGTATCCATATCTTTGGTATCCTTAAAACACTGATGTCAGCATGCCATATTTTTCTGGTGTTAACTTACATATATGCACTAAACATTATCCATACTATGTAATCAAAAGCACGTTTAAAAATATTACATTTCAGCTTTTTAGTACTCTTAGTGAATTTGATTTTATAAATAGTCATCAAAGTTTATGAGGACTGTAAACAGGCAAAATGAGTTTGTCAGAGCTGCATATGGTTTATTCCTATGGCATACCTCTCAGGGTTTCATTTTAAGGATTGGCTCAAGGTGCTAGTTCAAGAACAGTTGTTGATAACTATGAAGTCTAGTAGTATACTATCTGAAGCACAGAACGATAAATTCAACATGTATGGATATCTACTACAAATTATCCGAATAGTTTAGAACAACCCTATGACTAGGGGCTTGCCAGATATCTGGTCCTTGATTGCCAACTTACTTAGCATTTTTTACACTAGCACCTATTTCTATGATTTGTCCACTGCTCCTCTATTGGATTGGCTTTTTAAAGTTTGAACCTAATACATAGCTTTCATGCTGATCATTTTTTTTTAAAAAAAAACTTTCTATGGTTAACGATTTGAGCAGAGTGATACACACATTGTCTTTCAGAATCCAGATAGATAACAAATTCATGAAAATTTATTTCCATATGCAGAGGAGTCTCTGCTGTTGATTGATTACAGTGTTCTTTAAAAAATTAGAACCTTCATCATTAATATCCACAAACATAAATGCAACAACTGCTCCAGAGATGGGCTTGAAGGACAAAAATGTGTGTGTGTGCGCGTGCGCGCATGCGCACGCCCCCCATAGTGCAGTGGTTAAATGCCTGTACTGCAGATAAAACTGTTCACTACCTGGATTCAATCCCAGGTAGCAGGCATATTGTTGACTCAGCTTTCCATCCTTCTGAGGTCAGTAAAATGAGTACCCAGCTTGCTGTGGCCGGGTGGGGGGGCAATGTGTAGCCTGCATACTGTAATTAAACTGTAAACCGCGCAGAGACTACTTGAAGTGGTATGGGGCGGTATATAAGCAGAATACTTTTATTTGTTTGTTTGTTTGTTTGAAACATTTCTGTCCTTCCTTTAGCACCAAAAGTGACTTACATAATAAAACAATGTTTAAAAGCTAAAACAGAAGGCATAAACATAGTAAAAAAGAATTAAGCTAGCTAATATATTAAAATAATAACTAAGATCAATGTTAAAAGACATTAAAAACAACAGAACACAACAGTCCAATAAAAACCCTTCTCAGAGCCCCCCCCCCGGCATGAAGGAAAAGCCGGCATGCAGAGAAAGGTCTTTTCCTGTCTGCGGAAGGACAGCAGAGATGGGGCCAGCCTAGTTTATTGAGGTGAATCAACTATCCTGCATTTGGAAGTGTTGTTGAAGGGCTGGACTTCATGAAAACTACAAAGCTTGAACATCTTTTTAAGTTTTGCCAAAAGACTGAAAATAGCTATATCTTCTCTTTCAAAGAACTCATCCTCCAGAGAACAGAGTACAAAGCTATGGCAGTCATTTGTAATGCTGATAATCTTGGTATTTCTTAGTGCTTTAAAAAAAATCACAGTTTTATTCTTTCATCCTGTGAGATTTCCCCAGATGTTCTCATTTATCATAGGTTTGTTTCCAAACTTCTGGCAAAGATGTAGTAGGAAGACCCATGTGTCTTCAATCCCTGCAAAAGCAGTGCTCCTTTGGTGACGTTTAAAATCAAATGCAATTGTTTTCTTTATGTCACTAAAGTCCAGTCTATATAAGGGGTGTGTTTAACCTGCCGGGGGTGACAGAGTACTCCTTCTATCTGTACTCACAGTTAGACAGGATGGTGGGTGTTAAAGGAAAATAGAGTTTGAACATCAGGAAAGCCACAGATTCCTTAGCTCTGAATTAAATTGCTATCCCTTTGCATCTTTATGTAATAGCTATTCCACTTCAAATACTGAAGAGCATGGGAGTGAGTCTAGGTTGGCTGCAGTTCAACAATGGCTGAAATCCTGTTGCTTTACTATGCAGGCAGAAGCCAAAAGGTGTAACATTAACTTGCTTCTAGCCAACATTTAATGAGTCGCCACAGGAATTCTTGAGTGTACACTAGAGATGGGGATGAACCGCCGAAAGGGTGATTCATTGTGATTCATGGTTCATCAAGTTTGATGAACCACACATTCCCCCCCAACCCATGAACCAATTGTAATTGGTTTGCTGATTGGGGGGAGGTTTTTTTAGACAGCTCCTGGAGGTCTTTTACAAAAGAGTCTACATCAAAACAGCCCATCCCCTCCTTTCCTTTACTGATGGAGCCACTTGGCACAGCTCCCTCTAGTCTATTCTGTGAGGTGGATGCTTGTTCAGAGGGAGCCAATTCAGAGTTTCCCCCTTAAAAAATGAATACAGTAGGACCCCAATATACACTGATTCATTAACCACTGATTTAGCTATCCATGGTTGGCAGAGGTAAAAATAAATAAATAATTCAGCAGCTGTAAAGCAAGCTACTGTCATAAAACAAAATATTTGTTTGGGGTTTTGGCATTCTCTCTTATCCATGGTTTTTGTTATCCATGGGAAGGCCTGGAATCAATCCCCAGTGGATACCGGGGTCCTACTATAAATAAAAAAGAAGAAAAATGTGAGGTTGATACTTTTATAGGGCAAGGTGGCCTGGAGCCCCTTCCTGCAAAGAAAAAAATGTTTTTTTCTTGGACACAAGAAAAATAAGGAGGCCACAGGATTTTGGTCGGAGAGGGGGCTTTTGTTTCTTTTAGATAGCCATAAGCTGTCTTAAAAAAAGTGAGGAGTGAAGTAATCCATTTCTGGAGTCCAGGCAGTCTTGCCAGAGCCCAGTCTAGGCACAATCTTTTCGATCAGCATGCTGATTGGATAGATAAGGCTTTGCCTTTGGTCCCAGAATGGATTTACCCCTCTCTCTATCTACCTATGCCTCCTAGGAACAGCTGATCCATGGGGCTTAAGTAGAGAGGGAAGCCCAATGAAGGGACAAATTAAATGAGGAAAATTCATCCCTTCGTATTTGTCGGGTTCTCTGGAACTGATGAATATGAAGGGACAAATATCCTACAAATCCATGATACTTGTTGATATCACTGATATCACACCCCTTTCTTGAGAAACCAGCTCTGGCCACAGTGACACATGCCCTAGTGATGTCCTGGCTAGACTACTGTAATTCGCTCTATGTGGGACTACTGATGAAAAGTCTCAGGAAACTTCAAAGGGTCCAAAATGCAGCAGCCAGACTACTGACTGGGACAGGGTACAGAGATCACATTACACCCTTATTAAAACAGCTCCACTGGCTGCCAATCAGCTATCAGGCACAATTCAAGGTGCTGACCTTGACTTACAAAGCACTGTACGACCTGGGTCCTAGCTACCTTAGAGATCGAATCTCATAGTATGAAGCAACTCGGGTGTTAATGGTGTCAGGAGAGGCCCTTCTCTACATCCCACCACCCTCACAGGTACGTCTCATGGGAACCCATGAAAGGACCTTCTTTTGCTGCGTCCAGACTCTGGAACTCCCTCCCACTAGAAGCCAGGACTGCCTCATCTCTGTTGTCTTTTGGAAACAGGCAAAGACCTTTCTCTTCAGACAAGCTTTCCCAGAATGATGTACTACCATTATGTGTCTTTTATATGAATCTATAGGTTCACACAAACTTTGTGTTTATAACTACTTATAACCTTGTCTCTTTAATGTAATGTTGTCTATGAATGCTGTAAGATGTCCCTCAATTCCTTGTTCTCAATACTTGAACATGTCTTAATTGTATTGGACTGTATGTTATCCCTCATTACTGCAAGCTGCCTTGGGTCCTTTTCCAAGGACAAAGGAGGGGTAAAAATACTCTAAAATAAATAATAAATAATAATAAATTACTTCATTCCCATCTCTAGTCCACATCAAACCAGTATGTGCATGCATTCTCAAGAATCCCAGCAGGGACTAGTTAGCAAATGAATATGAATATCTGACCATTTGCCTTTCATCTACATAGCAAAGGAAGAAAATATCCCTCTTTTTAAAAAAGAGGGACCAAACTCCACATGATGAAGAAGGTCACTTGCTGATAACTTTTATGTGAAAAACAGTTGCTTCTACAGTCATCTAAGCAGACCTTGCAACACTTAGGCCTTGGGCAAGCCTTCAATTTTCATATATCAAAAGAGGCATGGAATTATGTTTCAGTGTACTCTTTACTTATGATAAATAAATTCACCATTCTTCTGAATAGCCAAAATTGGTTTTTGTATCCCCACAATCTCACTACTGTTCTGAGATAGGAAAAGCTGAGGCATTTCAATATTAAGATCACTTTGTTGTTTAAGTGGGAATTTGACCGTTTGTGTTTCAAGTCTTAGACATATTTTTGGTTTCTAGCATATCTACCAATGTTGCACATTAATAAGTGTTTGCTAACATAAACACTGGAACATTTACCCTGAACTTTTTGTCTTAATCATAGTAATTTACAATCGAAGCCCAGAAATCAGTAATGAGGAACCGGGCTTTCTCAGTGGTGGCCCCTCGCTTATGGAATCAACTCCCGACTGAGATTTGTCTGCTCCCTAGCTGTCAATTTTCAAAAAAAATCTTAAGACATGGCTATATAGAAAGGCTTTCCCCGGCTATGAATTCATCCTTTCTTGATTCGATGATCTTTAATCTGCCCTTTCTGTTTTAGTTATCCCTTTGTTCTTTAAGTGATTTTTATGTTGTTATTGGTGATTTAGTTTATGTACATTTTGTTTATTAGCTGTATTTTTATATTTTATACTGTTCTTATGTGCTTGTTGAATTATTTGTACACCACCAAGAGTGGGCTTGTTGCTAGATGGCATATAAGTCCAACAAATAAATAAACAAAAATAAATAAATGTTGTAACAGCAGCTCTTGTAACAGCAGCTGTGGAAGAAAGACAACTAAACCTTTTTAGATATTAGAAAGGAGACAGGCTTGAATGATTAAACATGGCATATCATGCAAGAACACTTAGTGTGTGTCAGCTGACTTAACACTCTTCCTGCTCTTGCTCTTGCCTCTGCCCCCAAGCAAAATAACTTACGTTGACAGAATCAAAATTTGTTAAGCTTAGTATATGTTGAGTCCCTGTTGTGTTCTACGACCTGTATGGCTGTGCAATATCCTCAGCGTTATCCATAGGTCCTGAATTTTGTTAGTGCCTTGGATTTTCAAGTTGAAAAGTGATACATGTTTAGCTAGAACTCATAGAAGTGGTAATTTAGCTATCTTAATACAAAATGCAGGGTCCTCAAACTTCCATATTGTGATAAAGAGTCCTCTTGATTGTGATGATCTGTATTGTTGGAACCTTCACAGAAAAGCTGGTCTTCTGTGCTGTTGTGGAAAGGTTTAACACTCTATTTACTTGCTCGAAGGGATTTAAATTGGCCTTCGTATCATTTTTCAAATGAATGGTTTTCTGTAGTTTAATTGAGCAGTCAATGTGAATTTTGTGGTTTGTGTGAGGAAAAGAGACTTTTTAAAAATGGTCCCCACTCAAATAGGAACAAATAGGTGGATCTCCAGTAGAGACATTAGCATTTGAAAACTAGCTCCAAATGGCTGGGATTTCCCAGGAGAAGAGGCCTAGACAACCAAACACTAGGGATCGGTCAGCATAGAATTGAGCGAGCATTTGACATGCAGAATATTGTGACAAAAAGACAGGCGTTGACCATAAGGGGCTTTGTGGCTTTGTTCCATTCTGGGCAACTGGGACTGTGTGGCTTGCATCATTAAAGCAGTTAATTAATCAGCAGAAATTTAGGTGATAGTCTGGCTGACCCAGGAAGTAATGGGATTTGAAACTGTGGGGAATTCTGTGAAAGAGTTGCATTCACCAAGTCCTTTCCCTTCAAAGTCCTTAAATATGTATGGAGTTTGTACAGGTTAATCAAGGCTTGTTATTTGTCTCATCCTACAGCTGATTAGGCTGAACAGTTCATAACATACAGGGTTCACCAATTCTTATCTGATAATTTTATTTCCCACATCTGCTTGTCTAACTAAGAGAGATTTCCTTTACTTATGCCAGCACTCCTGTTCCTCACACCCAACCCTCTGGCAAAGTTGCTTTAGCATGGTAATAATAAATAAGAGGCTGCCATAGAACACTATGGAGGATTTCCAGCAGAAAAGAGAAGGCATCTCTGATATTATGAATGTGTAATTTATGTAGACTTGGAAACCCAATTTCATCAAGTTATTCCCATGCCAGTGGTTCACTGTGCAAAGTATTTTTGGTATTAGGCCTGTGAACAAGAAAGCAAGCTGAATAAAAATCAATTACCAATATATATAAATATATTTTAATAATTATGTTTAATGATTTAAAGTTATTTGCTTCTTTATTTATGGTATTTCTGTGTCGCCATCCATTTCCATCTACTGTAATACCAAAGCTAGAGATAGCAAAATACAATAGTGAACTACCCTGTCTGATCTTAACAGTTATCTGTATACAGTACTCAATCCTGATAACAGTATTTAATTCTTCAATTAGCTAAATGACTTAGGATACTTTTAGCTGACTTAATATATAATAAATATCAACAATAAAGTATACAATATTTATCTATTTTTTATTATCTATTATTCTAGAAAAGCCTTCTTCAACTCGAGTTAGTACTTTGTTAGTACAGTACTCTAGTTAGAGACTTGTGGCACCTTGTGGTTAAATGTACTGCAGCTAAAACTGTGCTCACGACCTGGGGTTCAATCCCAGGTAGCCGGCTCATGGTTGAGTCAGCCTTCTATCATTCTGAGGCCTGTAAAATGAGTACCCAGCCTGCTGGGGGGACAATGTGTAGCCTGCATAACTAATTAAATTGTAAACCGCCCAGAGAGTGCCTGAAGAGCTATGGGGATGTATATAAGCAGAATACTTTTATGGACTATTATAAAAGAGTTACATTTTGGCCTATAGATTTCACTTTATGTATAAAAGTTCCTATCTATACCTACCTACCACAATTCTTTTAAAGGTCTAACAGATTAACATTTATCTATATTTCAGGTTGGTCTTCATATTTCCGTTTTCCATTTCCATTGACAATCAATTTATAGCTTTGGACAATCAAATACAGTGGTACCTCGACTTACGAAATTAATCTGTTCCGAATGCATTTTTGGAAGTCGAAAATTTCATAAGCCGAATGGCGGTTTCCCATAGGAATGCATTGAAAATCCATTAATCTGTTCCGTAGGTTGTAAAAAATGCAGAAAATGGGAACAGATTAATTGGTTTTCAGTGCATTCCCATGGGTATCCTGCCCAGACCCAGCAAACCAGGGGAAAAGCTTCCATGCACCTGCCACAACAGAAGGTGGGGGAACCCAAATAACCTTCTGCTGCAGCTGGCAGCCCCCCCCCACGCGCACACACACATTCTCCTCCTCCTCCTCCTCCTGACTCTGCAGTGTGTGTGTGTGTCCGCTGCAGAAGGCTCTTTGGTTATCTCACCTTCTGTTGTGATGGGCGCAGAAAAGGTCAAAGGTAGCGGGGCTTTCGTGCCCACTGCAAGCCCCACTGCCTTTCCCCTTTTCTGCGCCCGCCACAACAGAAGGTGGGGTAATGCAAAGAGCCTTCTGTTGCTGAGGGCAGCCGCCATGCACGCACGCACACGCGCACACACACACACACACACACACACACACACACACACACACACACACACACACACACACAGAGTGCTTCCAAGCATGACCTCTAAAGAAAAAAACAGCTGAGAGG
Source organism: Phrynocephalus versicolor (assembly GCA_023846285.1). NCBI lineage: Eukaryota > Metazoa > Chordata > Lepidosauria > Squamata > Agamidae > Phrynocephalus > Phrynocephalus versicolor. Next base: position 14,643,576 of record JAHTLZ010000379.1, on the reverse strand, counting down.
CATGGGGCAAGGCATAACTGAGCCAGCAGCGCTGTTTGAATTTTCCCACTGTTTGCTCTGTTTTGCCTTGATGTCGCACCTCTCAGCTTTTTGTTTACAAGTCCAGCTTTGAAGAGTGGGGGCCACCCTCACTCCTCACAGCTGGACCTGTCAAACAGAGCTTTTCAATATGAAGAGCCATCCCGTGTATGCTGTGTGTAGCATTTCTGTAACTGGGGCATCGGTTTCCAGTTTGAAAGGAAACTGTTGGAAACCAATGCCCTGGTTCTGGAAACACTATGCACAGCATGCATGGGGCAGAGAGCTTCATACTGAACGGTAATAATTGGAAATGGATTTTCTTTCGTAACTCATGTTTTTTCGGAATTCCGTTTCCAATTATTTCCTTTGGAAGTCAAATTTTTTGGAAGTCGAGACGTTTGTAAGGCACCACTTTACAAAGAACAAACTTTTTACGTAATCAATTCACTAAGCCAGAAATTCTCTTTCTTGATTTTCTCTTTTTCTGCTAGGTCCATTATCTTGATAAGTTGTTTTTCTACTTTGTTAGTTGCTTTGCTGCTGGCAAGTTCCCAAGTTCTTCTCTCCCCTGTATCCATATCCAATAGAACATACTGTATGTGTTTATTCTCCTCCACTCTGGATTTGGCCTATCCACAAGTTTATCCTGCACAGGTCTTACTGTATTTGTTTGCAGATTAAGATCAGCTCTCTGTTCTGGTTCTATCTCATGATCAAGTGTAAATTCAGTTCTCTTCACGTGTTCATTCTGCACAGTTTTTGTTGTGGTTATCTGTAAACTAAAATCAGCCCTCTGCTCTGGCTCTGTATCCTGATCAAGATTAAAAATCTCTGTATCCTCAGAAGGTGGTTCCATCTGGTATGTAAGAATGTCTATTACCTTCTCTAAACCAAGTAAAATTGTATTAGCAAACTTTTCATCTGACATAATTTTCCAGCTCATTATGTTCTTATTTATAGCTCACATCAAAGAATTAATATCACTTGTAGTTGTAGTTTCTGCCATTCAGTTTCCAAGAGGGAAGGGTGTAGAAGCAGGAGGCTGGATTGAAGGGGGGGAGGGGGGGAGTATAGAGCGAGGAGAGAGCTATTGTCCAGCAATTTATTTTGAAAACATTCCAACCAAGGACAAATAAACATTCCTTTGAAAAACAGCTTTCCCAAACTACATCCTTATGTCCACCACATACAAGAAGAACAAAGCAAAAAGAAGTTACCCGATTTTCTGCCATCTCAAGAAGCAAGAGGCCAAAAGGCAAAGCAAATCCATAAAAACAATCTTGGGAGAAATCACTTCTTCAGGTAGCTCCGTCTTTCCATACATTTGTACTCCTTCACTTGTTAGTATTTGAAGAAAGAATTCCAAATCTCACCAAAATGAAATTTCTCATACACTGAGGGATGAAAGCAGTTTTACTCACAACACACCAAATATTTACAGCTTTTTACACTTCTCCAGTGCCAACAGCTCATACCGTCGTCATCAACTTAATTGATGGTGTCCGTTTTTCCTCCAGAGGGAGATAAGGCCATTTCCTGGAACAATGAAGCTCGCCACCGCTTTCTCCATGGTCAGACAGGTGCAGCCTCTCTTTGTCTCCCCTCCAAAGAGATTTACTCTTTTAAGGGTCCGTTTTATGTGGAGGAATTCAACCTGATAAGCCGCAGGGGCTATCAAGTTGTCTCACTGCAGCGTAACCAGAACCAGAAGCCTATGTTCTAAATTTTTGAATGGCCTTGGCAAGCATTCTCATTTTTAATAAGTTATAATGAATTTTTCTTAATTACTGTTGTGGTTGGGTAGCAATTATGGGCAACGGTGGAGGAGATTACTTTTAAGACTTCAGTTGATTCTTCCTGTTATGCTTGCTTTTTAAAAACAGGTAAAATATATGGTAGGTCTGCTCCAAAAATTCTTTATTTGCCTACCTTTTTCCCTAACAGAAAATACATTTTGTAGCGGTGATCATGTATCATGGCACAGTCCATTGGACAACAGTGAATCTAGGATCCAGCATATGTTGCTGTCTGAAGATCCACAAATGCATCCTGTTCAAACACCATTTGGGGTTGTTACCTTTCTTCAGGTACAGTAAAATAAACGTTATACTGATAATATTTCTCAAATAGTAATGCCTTACAACAAGGGTCCCGGGCTCGCGGACCAGGCAGTAGGCTGTTACCAACCAGGTCACAAGGTACACTTCCCTCTTGTGTGGAGCGTTTCCTCCTCTGCACAGCTGTCACACCTGTTTTTATTTAGGTCACAACAGAGGTAGCATGTGGGGTGGTGACTTTTGTGTGCGCATGCACATCTGAGAAGCATCCTTGTGCAGGGATTCCCTGAGAAGAAACCCTGTGCTGAGACAAAATCTCCCTCTTCTGTACTTAAATAGCTGTTTGTTTTCAGCTATTTTTACACTGTAGATACAGAGGGATGGCACAGTTTACATTCATACAAGCATTTAGAAGTTGTGGCTAACCAAGTTAATCAGGTAAAGACCGATCTGGTCTAGCTTGGCATATTCATATTGCATTGTGTTAGAAACTTACTTAACTTCACAATGATGCATTGACTTCTGTTGCACCAATAAATGCAATGCACAGTTGGATGTGTGTATAATTTCTGTGGAGTGTGGTGGCTCAGCGGCCTAGAGTGTCGGCTGCAAAGTTGGCAGCTCAGTTCAAATCCTGGGTGCCACGCAGCAGAGTGAGCTCCCACTGTTTCGAAACCAAGCATTTCGAAAGCATGTAAATGCAAGTAGATACCGCTGTTAAAAGTGGGGACGTAAAACAGTGTTTCCTTGCAGCCATGCTGGCCACATGGCCACGGACTTGCTCAACACTGCATCTTCAGCCTGAATACAGAGATGAGCAGTGCCCCTAGAGTCGGACATGACTAGCACACATATGCGGGGAGGGGGGGACCTTTACCTTTTAAAAAATATGTTCACTGAGCTGAAGGAAGGGTTTGCTGGTGCCAGACCATTGCTTCATCCCTTTGGTTCTATTGTGAAGCTCAGCCTGCCAGAACAAATCAGTAGGATTTGTGTAGTCGCTCTTGTCATTATTAGTCATATAAGCATGTAGAAACGTATACATGTGCTAACTGGAAGACTGGCCGATATACCAGTGACTTTCGCCTTTCCTCATTTACTTTCTCTTCTCCGTTCCTGGTTTTTCTTTGCCTATCATTGCCATGATATCCAAATCAAGAAAGATCCAAACAATGACCTGCAATCTCACTTCAAACTCTAAGATCAAATCTATGTTTTAGGTTAGTCCAAATCAGTTCAGACATAATAAAGAAACCTAGGAATAAAAAAAAAAGAATAATCATGTAAGAGAAGAGGAGGAAGCGAAGCCATGAGCCAGTGTCACATTTTTGATCACGTGAAGCCTTTTCAATTGCTCAAGTGTTAGTTTTAAACCATGGTTTGGCATTATGTGAACAGCAGACTTACAACCATGTATTCCCCTTCCTTCCCCACAAATTCTACATGTGGCAAATCCTTGTCCTCAGTCCTGATTTTAAGAAAGCCATAGTTCACCTTTATGTTTAAATTGTTTTCCTTTTTGTTGCCAAGTGTAATACAGTAACCCCCTCCCATCTATCGCAGGGGTTAAGGACCGACCCAACCCGTGATCATTGAAAATCCGTGATATGCGGATGCAGGTTGGGTCAGGCGGGGGGGGGGCTGAACTTGGCTCCATTGCTTAAAGACATTTTAAACATCACTCGCCGCTCCCCAGGCCATGGGGGTGGGGGGGAGAAGCGGCATGCAATGTTTAAAATGCTTTTAGCAATGGCTTTTAAAACCTTCCCCCACTCCCTCAAGCCTTTTCAGGGTACTGCGGTCCCATGATATAGTGGGACCACAGTATATGAACTGCAAAAAGGCGGGGGACCACTGTATCCCAATCCAGAGCTGAAGGCAAAGACAACATGTAGCTCAATGACTTAATTGAAACAACAAATTACAGTTTGACTCTAGCCAGGATCACAGTCAGGGAAACACCATCTGTGAAAAGGGCATGTGCAGAAGTCTACACCCCAAACAGTTATCAATGTAAACTGCTTCATCCCTCTGTCTCTATATTATGTCTGCTACAGAGATCATGTTTTTGAACAGGGGTCCTCAATATAAAGCCCCAGGGCCGGATGCAGCCCCCCAAGGTCCTGAATCCGGCCCCTGGGAACAATTGCAAACCCCCCCCCCACCTACCCCTGCTTTGCGAGCAAGCCAGCCTCCGCAGCTGCTTCTATTGCTGAGGTAGTTCAAAGCAGTGGGCTATGTCGCTTCTCCCACTCCCCCCAACTACTGCCCAGAAGATCAGCATGCTGGCTAGTGGGGCATTCAGAGTGGGAAGGCAACGGCAAGGTCCCCCGCTCCTCCCACCCACTGTGGTCCAGCCCCTAGTAGTGCCTGGGGCGTGGTGGACCAGCCCGCTGTTTGAAAACTTTGAGGACCCCTGTTTTTGAAGGGTTCTACATGAGCAGTATGCTGAAGTTTCTTTAATAATTGTGAGCTATATGTTGTTGTAGACTAGCCAGGTTTGAGGTATTTATTCATTCCTGTCTGCAGCATACAAACTAGCTCAGTGCACTTAATGTATCCTGAGGAAACTGAAACTGATCTAAAGTCCACTCCTCAGTTTTTAAAAAATCCTGATTTTTTTCATGTTACACTGTGTGATTTGAAGATAAAATAGACACCCCGGAAAATTGTGAGTAGGGCACACATATATGAGCTAATTCCAGCCTCTCTGATATACCCATCCCTGTCTTACTGCCAACCTAGTCTCCAATGTAGGGCTTCATTCTAACACATTTTATTTGTGGCTACTGGACTCTTTTTTTATTTCCTTCTCCAGATTGTTGGTGTCTGCACAGAAGAGCTTCATGCTGCACAGCAGTGGAACGGGCAGGGTATATTAGAACTGCTTCGGACCGTTCCAGTGTAAGTATAGTCTTTCTAGATGACTTGGAAACAAGGGAGTAAGCACTGAAGAAAGAATGGTCCCAGATTCTACAACTTGAATAAATTATAAAACAATTTTCCAGTTGGGGAGTGAGAGTCACATAAGCGCCACCAGCAGGGTGCAGCCAATTAAACAGTTCCCTTTTCTGTTTGGGGGGTATACAACTTACATGCAATAATGTGAAGTTATATAAACCCCAGAATTAAAAACAAAACAAAACTTTTTAATTGGCAGTAATCTGCCACTGGAGCTGGAGCTACAGCACTGAATGCTGTCTGGGGATTTTTTTTCTGATTATCTACATGGTTTATTCTAATTCACAATGTATTCCTTGGTTTGGGCAAAGTCTATCAATAAGTAGTGTTGCTAAGAATGTTCAGAATAAGAGCTGAGTAAAACCAGGCTCAAGGCAATTTAGGACTATGATTATTCTCTTGTGCTGTGAATCTGCCTGTTTGGTACAGACATGTATGCATTTTGTCCTGTGAGCTGTGGTTGGCACACCTATTCTGGTATGATTTTAAACTGTGGAACTCTGCCTCAAGTGGTTTGTCTACCTCTTACCTCACCAATGTTCTATGTAGAGCCTTGAAAACTCAGATTTTTGGACTCCAATTTCCAGACTCCTCCAGTAATGTGGACACTAACCATGGCAGGGGAAAGGGGTGGGAAATCACCTTTTCAAGGGTGTAGGTATACTGATGAAGGGCTTTGCATTCCATTTATCTTCTACTTATTTATATTTTTAACTCCTCTGGTTCTGTATTGCTTTATCTGCTGCCTTTGATATATTTCAATTGATTTGGTTTCTCTTCGGATCGTATAATTTTTTCACCTTTTATTAAAGATTTCCATGGTAAGGTGCCTCGTGACACAGTGCTTAAACAGCTCTACTGCAGCCAAAACTGTGCTCACAGTTAGCTGGCTCATTGTTGACTCAGACTTCTATCTTTCTGAGGTCGATAAAATGGATATCCATGTGTAGCTTGCATAATTAAATTGTAAACTGCCCAGAGAGTGCTGTAAGCCTAAGGGGTAGTATATAAGCAGAAGACTTGCCTTTAAAAAAAGATTTTTTTTGTGAAAGCTACCTTGAGAGATTCACTATCCTAACAAGAAATACTGCATATAAATTTTCAAATAAATAAATCAAGAAAGGAATATACAGTGGTACCTTGTATAAAGGAATTAATTCATTCCAAATGAAATTATGTTAAGCAATTTTTCCTTTATACAAATTTCCCCTAAGAATGCATTGAAAATGGAGTAATCCCATTTTTATGTTGTACGGATTTTCCCCATAGGCAATTATGTTAAGCAGATTTCTCCTATCTCCGGAATTTTTTATGTTGTACACATTTTATGTTATACAAGTTGTTTGTTATACAAGGGTCCACTGTATTTAATTCTGCCAGCAACAATTCTAGAGAAGCCTTTTAGCAGCTCAATAGGGAAAATTGTGAGAACTTTAAAATATCCCAGCTTTTCTTAATACAGAAATATATAGTAATACCTCTTAAGATGAATTTAATACATTCTACGAGTTGTTTTGTTTAACAAAAAAATTCATCTTGGGAAACATGGTTTCTCATAGGAATGAATGGGAAGCTGATTAATTTGTTCTGAAGTCTAGAAAAAAGACAGAAACACCCTTTTTTTGGTTAAAAAACCCCTCTTTATAAAGTTCACTTTAAAGACATGAACATTGTGTAAGGACATTATTAATCAAGAATAAACATTCCAAACAACACACATTAATTTTTCCATTACAGTACATTTCAGTGACATTTCCAGCACACAACTGCAAACTTTAAAACATCACATAGCAGCTTTTAAAACATGGCAAACTTTAACTGTTCTACATTTCAACTGTTCTACAGTAAAGTACAGAACATAACATTTTCAAACTTTTACAAACAAATGAAAAAAATCATCACTGGAAATGACTGAAAAAAATAGCTGGAAAAATTGCTGCCAACTCCTTCTACACCTCCACAATTGATGCCTCATGTAACTCACAAGCCATTGGGTTACAATTCATCCTGGGAGCATTTTTTTTTTGAAATTATTTGAATTTTGTAACCGTTTTTCATCTTACAAGACATCCCAGAAGGATTTTTCGTTATGTGAAGCAACTCTATTCCCAGAAAACTTTTTCGTCTTATGAATTGTTCGTCTTACAGGGCATTTGTTTTAAGAGGTATTGCTGTACATCTAAACATTTATAATGTAGAAATATGATATAAACATGGTCAGTTTTAGCTTCTAGCATTAAAATTAACCCACATGCTCTAGGAATGCATTAGTTAATCAATCCCCACACCAGTAGTAAAAGCAAGACATGTGGCTATGTAGAGATTCAATCTGTGAGAAAAAGTAGTTCTGTGTTAGGATTATCTGAGGGAGAATGATCCGGTAGTTTGCACATGATAGCCTGCCATGGTAGTTGGTTTGATTATAGGGCTGTGGAGGATCCTGTCTGTTCTCTAACAGAAAGACTGGCAAATTACAGTTAAAAGTCCAGCCATTTGAACAGGAAGAATGTGAGGTATAATATAGGATAAAATTTTTACATTTGTACATGTACACAAAGAGTCTTTGTGAATTACATTTTGTTGATTCTTGAAATGTGGAACACGTTCAATTCATTAAGTCTGATATGCTCCCATCTTGTCTCTTGATGTAACTAATTTTACTGTTAACCTGTTTTGAGCTGTAACTACCTCAGACATGAGGAGTATTTGATTTAAGTGATATATTCAATGTATATACAAAAACAAAATACATAGTAATTCTGTAACAAATTGCAATTTTCTACACCTGAAATAGAAATGAATCCAGTGCCTTGAGTACACAGGCAGTTGTTCCTTGATATCATTCCTTGATAGTCCCAAATATATTTCTCTTTTCTGAAACATAGGCATCTAGAAGATGCTAATTTTTGTTTTTGTTCTTGTTTTGTGCATTTATAGAGCAGGAGGCCCTTGGCTAATAACAGATATGCGACGTGGAGAAACTATATTTGAAATAGATCCACATCTGCAAGTATGTATTTAACTACACAGGTTTGTTAGACTTTACACTATCTGGTAGCTGTTTGTGCCTAAAGATGTTATTCTTCTTACTTGAATATTTTCCAAAGACTAATAAGCTTGTAGGGAGCCGACAGGAATGGTCAAGTCTTGAACTGTATATCTGGATTCCCATGGTTTAGGAGCAATGTTTTTAAGCTGTTGATGACCCTGTTAGAAATGAGACTGGATTCATTTAAAACATTACAACAGTATACATTAAGCAACTGTGCCACTCTCCCATTCTCAAGCTTAATCTGTTCTTCTGCCTTGTTGGTGTCTAGCACTTTTCAGAGCCATAGCTATGGTAGTAGGTTTCAGCAGCAACAAAAGCAGTGTTTAAGAAAAAAGCATTGTGGCACCTTTAAGACCAACATGTTTTAGTGTGAGCTTTTTCCTCCAGTAGTTGGAATCTATTAGACATTTCTCTGTAGTAAATTGGTTAGTTTTGAAGATAATACAATACTGTAATCTTTCTTTTTGCTTTTATTTTGGATTTATTGTTTCTAACATGTACTTTGGAGAAATAAAGTGAAGAATGAATACTGAAGCCATTTGCACAGTATTCTTTGCAGAGGTAACAACATATTTACTAGTGGCAAGGCATTAAAAGTCCCTATGCCTTTAACAGTGTTGTAGGTGTAGAACTTGGTTTGAGGTTTTGCAGTATTCTCTCTTTGCACTACTCCCAGAGTTTACTAGGCAGCATTGCAAACCAAAAACACAAATCTCCAATACCTCTCTGACTTACATCTATGTTCAGTGTTTAGAACACAATTCAAGGAGGGAGAAGCATTAATTCATGAGGGTTGCAAGTGCAAGAGGTGCTGCCATTCTGCCAACTTTGCTTTTATGTCAGGAGACAACTAATCCTGCTGAAATTGGCTTACATGCTGTTGGAAGATACGGGAACACTGTGTGAAGCTGGTAACCCAAAATGAAATGTGCCTAGAGCACGCAAAACATGGAGTCATATTTATTACATGAAATATGGAAAGATGTTTCTTAAATGTAGTCACAAGCAGATTTATGAGCCTGCATTCATATATTAAAAAGAGAGCCTGAAGGGTTTTTACATTGAAACAGTGAAGTTGGCCCGTCTTCCCTGAACCGAAGTGGTTGAGATTTTTAGCTTAACAGCATCATCTGGTGGTGGATGTTAAAAGTGGAAAGAAGTCATGTTTTTTCTGTTCCTCTGTCTGCATTAGAATTGGTGGTAGCCTGTTTCCAAGGAAAGAGTGTCATGTTGTGATTTAACTTGCAAACTCTGCAAGATTATTATGCACCTGTTTGTTTTTTTAATCTGTCAGCTCACCACTGAACAAAGAGGCATGGAGTGATTACAAAGGGAAGTGTAGTGGAAAAAGTGAAGTTTTGAGGATTCATAACTACCCACCTTTAAAAAAATCTAGCTTTGAATCAAAAGTAGTGACTCTGATAGATAATACACAGTATTATTGGCTGTTTTTAATATTTTTAAGCAGGACAGAGTTGATAAAGGAATTGAAACAGATGGCTCAAATCTGAGTGGCGTCAGTGCTAAATGTGCCTGGGATGATCTTAGCCGTCCTCCCGAAGATGATGAGGACAGTAGAAGTATTTGTATTGGCACACATCCACGGCGATTGTCTGGGAAAGGTAAGAGGGAACCTGGTGAAGCAACAAGAGGTTTGTTTTCTGGGCATGATAGTAACATTGCTCATTGTAGGCTACAGCCTGAACATTTTCACTTAATAATGTTATTATTCCAGATAAAAATTGTTCCAGATAAAAATCTTGCATCAGAGTTTTGAAGAAATGGTCATTTTTGTCCAAGCATAATAGATTTTAAAAATGGACCCACTTAAAAGCATCAATTATCAATTAAGAGTTCTTCTGTCATAACCAAGGGTAAAATCCTACATGGATTCCCATAGTTTGCAACATGTGTCAACAATGTGGTTGTTACCTTTTGGACTGGTAAATAAAATTGTTGTTAAATTAATGTCTTTTCAGATACAGAGCAAATCCGAGAGACTTTGCGAAGGGGACTTGAGATTAACAGCAAGCCTATTCTGCCACCAATTAATACTCAGAGACAGAATGGGCTGAATAATGACCGAGCACCGTAAGTGTAGCTTTTGCTTTGAATTGTAAGTCAGCAGAGGATGATTGCCAGTAAAGACTTATCATATTTCAACAGTAATAAAAAATTCATATTAAAGTGCTTCAAATATCTGCATAACTTTAAGAAAAGCAAATTTTATGTGGCAGCTCAAAGTCTAAAAGACATATGTTAGGAAGGGAAAATGCAGAGGATATATAAGACTTGACTCCAAATTTTTAGCTGCTGCTGAAAACTTAATACACTACAAGTCTGGGATACGGAACTCATCTAGGGCATTATTCTCCCTAATAACTCAACTTCAAGCCAGGTAGGGACCTGATTTTCACTTCCTTAGCTTAGGCACTTGACAGTTTCTAGTGGAAGGCATTGCCATCCAGGATTCCACCGTCTCTCTCTCTCTCTCTCTCTCTCTCTCTCTCTCTCTCTGTGTGTGTGTGTGTGTGTGTGTGTGTGTGTGTGTGTGTGTATGCGCGTGCGCACTTCTGACACTACAAAAAAAATATGTTGTCATTGTCCAGTTTCACCAGGATTCAGCAATTCTTTTGGGAACTAAAACATTTAAGATCTGTGTTCCTAGTAGAATTTAGCCTCCAGCAGCCCACTGGAAACAAAGCTGATACTCCATGTTTCTGCAATAGAATTATTGACATTTAGGAACTGGATCCACCTGTCGAAATGGCCAGATTCGCGTACTGTTCATCTCTGGTTTAGAAACATGGTGCTCTATGGAATAACAATAGGCAGTTTTGCCAGTGGACAACGAAGCACGGACAGAGAGGGTTGGCAATTCTATGGAAGAGAGGAAGTGAGTAGATTTGGGACATGTCACTGCCATAATACAGTAAATGTTACTTCATCTATATTATACTTTCCCCCTTGCTTATCTAGTTAAATACATGGGATTGTATCAACATAGATTTAAACCCTTGTGATGCCAGTGAATATAGAAGCTAGAGGCTCATAAAGCTTTTTTTGTATTTAGCTTCACAAACAAAATGGAGTGGAGAACCTTTTCTGGCCTGTATGTTTGTAGTAAGAAACTGTTGTCTTCTCTGCAGCTCAGTTGCATAGCTGTTACACAGATCACTTATTTGCTAATTGCTCCTCCTTGTGGCTGATGATTATTTCCAGTACTATTAAGTTAAATTATTTCCTCAAGGTGGGTCTTGGCATCTGCTGCAGATTCTGCTATCTGTAAATGAGCTTTCTTGGTTTATTTTTAATAAATCTTTTTGGAGGCAACATCCTATTTTCTGATAGATACTATTATGGTTTAACATGTGTAGCAGAAGATCCATGTGGGGATGGGGGGCTTTATTGACTATATCCTGGTCAACCACTCATGAAGACCAGCTGACTCACCCCTGGTGTGAAAACCCATGATGTGAAATGCTAAGTCTACTGAATTTGCACTGGTTACTTCTGTAGAGTTTCCTTATGATCTGCTTCGCCTATCCTGCCAGGAGGTATGCCAGTTCAAGAATTGTCAGTAACTCTTCCCCCTGCAAATGTCTGGAATGCATCTGTTCAGACTCAGTGAACCACTTCCCCGTGGTGAGCTGAGAAGGGGTTTTTCTTAGCTACTTTTTTCAGCCCAAATACTTACCTGACCTCCAATCCTTGGATCCCTTTGATGATTTTCTTGAATGTTATCTAGCTCACGGTGTAGTTCTCCAACTAAGGAGGATCTGTAGAAATGGCCATGCTTTTAGTTGCGTGATTGATGGACTCCTCCTTGTAACTAGCTTGCTAGTCTTTCATATATAAGAACTGTGTTCAAGTTGTGAAGAAAACATATCTGCCTAACCAGACATGGTAATGAATGAGGAAATGGGTCACATGAGAAAACAGGGAGGAGTTTCTTGCTCTTATTCTTAAGAATGGTTTAGAAAACCTGCAGGAAGCAAGCCTGGTCTGGATGCCGTCCCTACCCAGAAGAAACAGAATCTAAGTAGCTCCCTGAGGGAGTTGTGTTTTTCACTCACAGCAAAGATGGATGCCTGTCAAGGAAGCAGCAATGCAACCGATTTGGCAATTGGTTTTACCTCTTCAGCAGTAGCTGTTGTGTTATTTGGAACAAATTTTGTACCAGTCAAGAAAGTTGACACTGGTGATGGAATATTCTTCCAGTGGATTCTGTGTGTTGCCATCTGGATAGTTGCCTTGATTGTTAATCTAGTTCAGAACAGCCCTAGATTTTGGCCTTTTGCTATGGTTGGAGGCTTTTTGTGGGCTACAGGTAATATAACCGTTGTCCCAATTGTTAAAACCATTGGGTTAGGCCTTGGTATCTTAATCTGGGCTTCTTTTAACTTACTAACTGGCTGGGCAAGTTCCAGGTTTGGTTGGTTTGGAATTGACCCAGAAGTAGTTGCAAAACCAACATTGAACTACATTGGAGCTGGACTTTCAGTTTTGAGCACTGTCCTGTTTCTGTTCATAAAAAGTGATGTTCAGACTCCTCCATTGTCATCAGAAACCATTGTCATTGTCTGCCTAACCATTTTTGGTCTGAGGTACTTTCTACCTATTATCTCCATTGTTAAGAATTTAACTGACATTGATTTGAACTTTAGCTGCTCAGTTGATGGAACTAAATAAGAAAACACTGTCTCTTATTATTATTATCTTGTGCCTCTAAACAGGTGCAGGGAAGATAAGGGGTGGAAATATGCAGGTGCCATGCCATATGTGCTGCTGAACAATAGAGCATGATTTTATGTTCTCAGTTTCCCAAAGTATACAGTACTTAGTTTGCCCTCTACTGCATGATAAGTGAAATGCAATGTATTATTATGAAGATGTTTAGTTTCAATGCATGACTGAACGTTGAGACCTTCCTTTGAATTACATTATTTCTTTCCATAGTCCTTGTGTTGCTTTTGCGTCTCCTTTGACTACCTAGTTGGCATATGCCACTGCTCAAAGTGCGTCATGCACATCCTTACAACACCCCTATAGGATCAGTGTTACCAACTGATAGGGGCTGCAAAATAGTGGCTTACTTATGCTGTCCAGGTAGTTCTTGACTGAATCGACACTTCCAGCAAACTCACTGGTAACAGTTCCTGTAAGGAGAAAAAAAGTGTAAAGATATTTGAGAAACCAAGGGGGACACATAAGGAGCTTTCAGATGAGCCAAGATTTGAAAAAGGTATTTTTAAAGAAATGTATGGGCAAATCACAAAGGAATATAAATAGCCGGGGAGGGGGAGGTATAGCTGTAAATAAGTTCAGGCTTTCAAGAGAGTTTAAAAATAACAAAAAGGAATTTTGCTCAAAGCAAGAAGAAAAACAACATGGTAGGTCCTTTCCATGGAAGGGATGGGAGATTACTGATTGGCAACAGAGAAAGCAGAAGTTCTGAATACCTACTTTGCTTCTGTCTTCACCCCGAAGGAAAACAACACTTGGCCTAGTGCAGGAAAAATAAAAAAGGAAGGGAAGGAGTTGCTGCCCAGTACAGAGAAAATTGTGGTTTTTAAGATGCAACATGGGTTTTTCAAAAAACCAAAAACAAATTATTCCTAATTAATCTTTCTTCTTTTTTGATTGAGTCTTACGCTTGGTAGGGATGGGGTATGCTGTCAATATAGTGTGGCTTGATCCCAGGAAGGCTTTTGATTAGATCTCATGTTATTTTTGCTGCCAGTGTAGTAAAAATAGATAAATATTGGCTCTGTTTGTACCCTATTATCCCGTGTTAATATAAATATTCTTTCTAATTTTTAAATATTATTTCCCAAATATTGCATTTTTCTGTGCCTTTTACTTTAATATACAAGCCTCATTCCAGGCATATCCCCATGCTACTGCCTTCATTGTGTCCAAATTACACTAACTTACCCTCTTCCTCTTTCATTTATTCTCCACGTCTCTTCCAAATTTTTGTGGATTTTGAAAGAAAGAAAATAAGGGTGGAAGATTAGTAAGCTATTCTTCCTTGAGGTGATGGCTGGAAGTTCTGAACTGAAATTCGTTTAGGGGATAGGCTGTAATATTTTGTTGTACATTCCAGTTTTGGCTTCAGGGTGTCCCATATCCAAATGAAGTGACAAACAATCTATCTCTCTTCTTAGCTTGTTGCTGTTGGCAGCAGATTGCATAGAAGGGATCAGTTTCCTCTGCTGCTTCCTCTTCATTCATGGCAAGCAGGGACGGAAATCTTACTCTGTATCCAGCTTCCTTTTGTGCATAACACCTTGCACAAACCTCAAAAGCTGTCATTTCCCAGTGCTGGGGATGAAGGTCAGTTTGATGAAATAGTTGCCCCCCCTTCCCTAGAAATTAGGAGCCCCCATTTTGCAGACTACTTGATGTTCTTTTTTAAAAATATGAAGAGCAATATAAAGAACTGTTGCACTATATTACAGTAGTAGGCCAATCAGGTGTGGTGAATGTGTTGCCCTTTAGATATTGTTGGATTTGGTTTCCAGTTAACCTGCGCTAGTTTGGCTGATAATGGAAGATCATGAATATTGTCATTTTGTTAAGCATGGTGTTCCTACATCCCTTCCCTTAAAGTAATGAGCTACCTCTTACAGAAGATGTCTGGCTTGCCTTGATAATAATTTCAAAGGAAATTACTGAAGTCGTTTCTCTATATTTTCTTTCTGAACAAATAAACTTCCAATAGTCTTGTCTTCTTTTTTAAAGAAGAATTTCCCCTGCTGCTTTTAATGCAGATCTAAAGCTTCTGTCACCAGCCGTAGAATTTACTGTTCTGGATTGGACCCTGGTTTGGCCACACTTAACAGTATTAAGTTGACATATATAAGCTAACCACAGGAGCACCATCAGAGAAACATGTTTTGCATCCTGTGTGGTCCTAAACCCTTCAAAGCAAGTTAAAAGAGAGTTATTACCTCTGTGTCTGGTATGGTTTCCTTTCTTATTAGCCTAATAACCAGAGGCACAACCTCGGGACAGATTCAAAAGATTATATTTATGTCCATATCTCCTATTGACTTGTTACTTTTACCTAAGGACAAAGGGCATGACGCATTGGCATGCAAAAAATAAGATAGATTTAGTTGTACGGTATTTGTGGTCACAGCTTTTAAACTTTGTTTTCTTGGTGGCAAGTTTTCTTCTGTAGGAAGGCATGTGTTTTAAGATAGAACCAGTGTCCTAATGCAAGTTGGAAAAGAGGCACTGATCTTTAGAATCAGTAAGTTGACAAAAGGGAGAGGAAATTATTTGGTGTATCCATTGTAACTGGAACATACAAGTTGAGTAAAAGAGAAGAAGAAAGCACACAAGCCTGGGACTCTTATGTAACACTAACCATGGTTTGAATCTGTGTCTGAATGCACTCACATTGTAAAATTGCAAGGTAGCTAAACTGAT
This sequence comes from Phrynocephalus versicolor, assembly GCA_023846285.1. Lineage (NCBI taxonomy): Eukaryota > Metazoa > Chordata > Lepidosauria > Squamata > Agamidae > Phrynocephalus > Phrynocephalus versicolor. The sequence goes on along the minus strand of JAHTLZ010000379.1, from coordinate 14,628,045 downwards.
TTTGAAAATCCACTGGAATGAAGTTTTCGGGTGGAAATAAAAGTCAAAAAGTCTGCTTGAACTTTTCTTGTGCATTCCAGAAAACTATAGAAGTTTTTAAAAGCATTCTAAATGAATGGTAATTACTGCAAATATAGCTCTTTGGTGGTGGTGGGGTGAACCCACAAAAACCCTAAGAGCAGGTGGATAAACTTTGTTTATCAAGCAGCTGTTGCATTGTCTTCAGCAACCCTAAGGACTGATAATTATTTCAGTTTTTAATGTGGCAAAGATGGCTTCAGGCATGTGCATATGGGCACGGTACACTTTGACCTGCGGCCAGGTTAGGCCCTTCACAGAGTAAATGTAAGTGGATTAAAATTTTGCTGCAAGCTACCAGTGTGACCAGTATGGCATGCAGACTCCGCTTTTAAAGTCTAATATGGCTGCAACTAGCAGCATTGCGGCGAACAGCGCTGTTGTTCATCTCAATTCACTAGATTTGGAAACCAATTGAGGCTGTTGGTAAGAACAGATGATGAAGGAAGAAATAGTTGAAAGTCAGCAGAAGTCACCTTGGTAACTGCCGCATTACACTCGCTCAAAACGAAGAGACTTCAAACATGACTACAAACAGCTTTAAAGAAACAAAAAGAATTTAATCATCTAAAGAATTAATCTGACAACTGCCCACACTTACACCTCCCACAATCCTTCAATCACTTGGGAATGAGCTTTAATCTCAGATTCCCCTCCAGTTCCATAAAACGCTAGATATGCAGTCTTCAAACTGGGGCATGTTCAGCACATAGCTTTCATTCAAATGCTCTCTCTCCCTCTCTCCCTCCCTCCCTCCCTCCCTCCCTCCCTCTCTCTCTCTCTCTTCCCCCCCCTCAGGAACACAGCATTGCTGGCTTTTGTCAGTGGTTTCCACCACTACCCCTTTTTTCCTTGATGCAAACTCAGAGTCATGAATTATTTGTATTGACTGGCTGAAGCATTCAGTCTGGTAGAGACGTTTGTCATATTTTTACGTGCTAGTTAGTGCAGGTAAAAAAGGAAACTTGTACCACTTTTTAACTGAGCATCTCTGCTTGAGTGGATACCACACTGAATAGCTATAAAAATTAAAACTCCAAATATTGTATTAGAAACAAGGTTTGGTGAGTTGTCTCTTTATAAAGCGACAACTTGCAGACCAAATTAGATGAATTAATCAGTTCTCCCCCCTTTTTCTTTTCTCTGTTTTTTTTTTTTTGTTAGAAGGCTATGAATTCCATCACTCCCTTGTCTGGCTTGTCCTCCTTCCCAAGGGCATGGATTTTCATTCATGTTAAAAAGAATGCGAAAATCGGTGGCATACTTGTTTTTTTTTTATTCAGCTTAGCATATGTTATTGCAAATCTAATATGTGGGTGGCCCTGTCAGTACCCTCCCATTCTTAAGAGCTAGCAAAGCAAAGAGTAAGGCCTTCATTCCAGAGACAAAGTAGATGAAGAACTCTTAAGCTTCCAGAATCACACAGTAAGGAAAATCTCTTGGTGTCAAGAGCCAGAGGCAGTAGATCTCTGTCTAATATGGATTTGCGGGAGCTTCTCCCATGGTTTTTACATAATCTGTTCTGGAAAAGAAGGTTGACAGGATGTGGCCAAGACAGGAAACAAGGCAGGACGAAGTTCAGGGCAAAGGAACAGACTCCTAGGATATTGGAGCTGGCTAAATGTGAATTATGGAAAAATGTCAAAATAAAATTGGGACAGCAGCAACACTCATATCTTTTTTAATTTGCAATAAGTTCTGCTTATTGTTCTGAATAGAACTCTGAGAAGTTATTTTTATGGACTATGAAACCCAGTATGCCCCACCCAGCAGGATTCAAGGGCTGGTAATCAATTTAACTTTTCTAAGCTCTAATTCTAAAGAACCATGGTTCTAAATTTACCTCATTATTCCGATGACCTTTTTTGTGGGCGTTCAGAAATAACATTGATATACAAATATACTTGTTGCCAAAAAGCTGCCCAGAGACCAGCTGGTAGTGGGGTGGCTAAAAAACCTTGGAAATAAATAAAATAAATCAACAGGTACTGGTTTTTAATGAAGCAGCAAAGGCACCTTTACCCAGTAATATTACACAGTTAGTCTTATGGTACCGTGTGGATCCCTAGCTAAAACAAATCTCTTTCCATAGAGCTATTTCTGTTAGCATGACATTTGTTCTTTCTGTGCAGTTTGTTGCCCTGGCAAAAACTGTGAAATACTGTATTTTCTTTGCCAGCAACATTGTGTATAATATGAAATTTAGTCTTTAAGATGCCACGTTTTTTTTCCGTCTTTTGTTTTTCTTTGATTTTTGCCTGAAATGATTAGGGTTATGTAGTGGGCAGGTTAATGCTGTAGCACGCTCTGTTTTAACAGTGATTTAGCCTGGAGTATTTAGGGAACAGTAGAAGTACCTTAGACAGCTCAGCTAAGTATGTCTGTAAATGGGCAGTTTCATTATAATTTGAAACTTAGAAATGAATTAGGGTCTCTCAATATTGGGTCCCTTGCAAAAATATGAGAGAATCTTCTTAAAGAGACTTAATCCCATTGCAAAGAGTTGGCAGTTCTCCTGTCTTGTGCTTTAAAAAGCTTGCTACACCAACATGTCATTATCATTACTATTGCTTTAATGTAAGTGTCTCTTGTAACAGCTGGCAAGCTCTTAAACTTATAAATTCTGCTTATGTTTTCTTTGTTCATTATGAAAAGAAGCATTTCTTCTCATTCTCAATGATAGTTCTGCAGTAGAAATAAGTTGAGTTTTGTGCCTGGAGTTCTGTTTAGTAGGTGACCTGGAATATACTTTTTAACCATCTAGCAATCTGGTGCCTTAAGTATCATATACTTAAAAATTGGGGACAACCGTGTTAATTCTGTTAAATATACAAAGAAGATCAAGAAACCTTAGCCAAAAGGCCAGTTAAATATTCATCTTTTGATTAAAATGGCTAAACTGTAAAATGTATTCTTCAGACTTTACTTCCTGTTTTGATTTTTGTCTGAGACCTTCTGCCACCTACACAGCACCACAAGTGATATCCTGCATAGATGAAAGACATTTGAGAGGAAGCAGAAATGCATCTGAAGACTGATCTTTTTGGCGCAGAAAGAATTATACTATGACCAATATAACAACAATTCTAACATAGCAGTCTGGAATAAATCAATCAGTGACTCATAAACCATTACAAGAGTGGATCACTTCCTTTGTACTTTAGGCCAGGGTTCCTGTAAATGAAATAGCTTTTGTTACTGTCCTTGTTCTCTTCTCACCATTTACAGTGGAGATTCCTTTATTTCCAAAGAGACAGTCTTCAGCTTCCAGGAGGGTGGTATTTGCAACAATAAATTTACTTTGAGGCAGTGACCAGTCCATGCTTAGTCTTACAATAGAACCATTGCTTCTGAATTGATCCAGGGAGGTTAGAAATGTATGGAGCCAGGAACTGTGGACTGGGCTTGTGATGGGTGGGGCAGGAAAGAAGAATATGGGAGGTTGAGTTGGGTTCCAGTAGGCAATGTTTGCATAGTCTGTTCTCAAATGTTATGTTGTGATATCTTCTTGAGAGGACAGCTGAGGGAAAGATATTTAGTCTGGCAAGCATGAAAGCCTGGCGCTGGCAAGGATTAGTGAGATATTGCATATAGCTTGCCCCTAGTCCTAATGTTTACAGCATACCATAAAAGTGAGGGGGACAGGTTGCACTGAGACCTGCTGCATTGGACTAGCTCTCAATATCCCAGATTCTTTGGTGAACAATTTTAAGTATTCGGGATTCTTCACAATTAGATAAGGTATCAGTCAGTCAGTCAGGTTTTTATTGCGGTATAAAACCATAAAAATCATTAAAATCATTAAAACATGGTAGCAAAATTGTAAAGTTACAAAAACAGTGTGGATATAACGATATACATAGGAATATTAAAACGCAAGAGGAAACTAAACCAGTAAAAGAAAGTAGAGAATTTTCTAGTTAAAACTAGCCCGCCATCTTAGAATGGAATTTAATCAGGTATAAGCAAAATTTGGCTATTTGTTTGGTAATAAAAGAATTTTCATCACTTAAAAGTCTTTCCAGACCCATCTCGTTTGGGTCTACTGTAAGTCTCTCTAAGCATGGGTGAATGAATCTCTTTCTATAAAGGTTGTGAAGAGGGCAACAAAAAAACATATGCACCATAGATTCCACCTCCCTTTGGGAGCACATGCAGCGTCTATCTTCATAGGGAATTTTCTTATATCTCCCTTCTAAAACCATTGAAGGAATAACTGAGCAGCGGGCTAAAGTAAAGGCTCTTCGGTAAGCAGGCTCTTCCAACTGTAAGAGATAGCTGGCCAATCTCATAACATATCTGGTCTCCATGGGAGCCCTAAACAAAGGGGATTGTGCTATATCTTGTTGGCGCTCAATGTCTTGGATCCTTTGTTTAATAAGTGCTTTGGCCTGCGTAGTACTCTGAACCAATAGGTCATCTATTGAGAGCCCCATAGATACTAATTTTCTTTTTAAATTTTGTATCCACCTAGGTTGGAAAGGGTCTTGGTTTATTAAAGGGAGAAGGCCTTTTTGGTCTGAGAAGCTCTTAAGCCACTGACAAACAGAGGCAATAAGTATTCTAGCTTCTAGTTTCATTTGACCCATTTTTGCTACCATGTTTTAATGATTTTAATGATTTTTATGGTTTTATACCGCAATAAAAACCTGACTGATAAGGTATCTAAATTAATTCCAGTGTGGTCAATTTTGACCTTAATGTGTTGATACCAGCTGGAGATGTAGGAGTCCCTTAATAGATCGTACAATAGGGGATTGGAGTCAGCACAGAAATGGAGGCGCAACCAGTACTTAATAGTAACAGTCCAAGCAGTGGTTGATGGTAGGTGGAGGCCAAGTTCATTGATGACTGTAAAAAGGTTAATCATGTTTGGGACACCCAGGATGCAACGTAAGAAGATGGCTGTAGTCTGATCTATTTCTAGGTTAGCTGCTGCAATCCAAATTGGAATCACATATAGAAGCTGGTTTAAGATCTTTGTCTGGAAGATCTGAAGAGCAGCTGGCACATATTGGTTCCCACTGTGGTAGTGGAACCGAGAAACAGCAAGATGGTTCCTAGTCATTGTTATAGCTGCCTTCTCGTGGGGGGACCAATTGAGCTGATGGTGGAAAAGGAGGCCCAAATATCTGAAGGATCTGACTTGTTGAACAGGTTTCCTGTCTACTTTCCATGAAGTGGGTTTCCAGGTTTTGGAGAATATCAAAATCTTGGATTTCTCCGTGTTGATGGTCAGGTCATTTTTGGAGCAAAACTCGGTGAAGACAGACAGAAGGCACAGGAGGCCCAGCCTGGAAATAGATAGAAGCACAGTGTCATTAGTGTAGAGCAACAGAGGGACGGGGAGTTGAGTTGCATGGCTGTCAAATTTGGCTAAATAATTTGGCAAATCAGACTTAAAAAGATTGAAGAGAGAAGGTGCAAGGAGGCAACCCTATTTCACCCCTTTGATGACTGGGATCTGGGCTTAGAAGGCCTTTGTTGTTTAGTGAACTTGGTAGCTATTCACTGAGTGGAGCTGACGTATCAAAAATAGCAGACAGGAATCAATTCCCATGTTGGCAAGTTTGTCCCACAAGAGAGATCTGTAAATAGAAACAAAAGTTCCTCGCAGGTCTATAAATGCTGCATACAGTGTGCCTTTGAAATGCTGGGGACATTTGTCTGCCAGAAAGGTTAGAATGAGAGTATGGTCAAGCATAGGGTTCAAAATGTGAAAGCCCACCTGTTCTTTGCCTGGAAGATTGGAATTGTACATCCAGTCAGACAGATGATTCAAAAGATGTTTAGAGTACAATTTCCCAATCACTGGGAGTAGATTTATGGGACTGTAGTTACTGGGGATTTCCACGTTGCCTTTTTTGAAAACTGGAATAAAGATTGAGGTTAACCAGCAGTCTGGAAGTATCCCAAATTTATCAACTATGGTGAACAGACAAGATAGTGGTTCAGTCCACCTGTGCAGGTTGTTTTGTGTAAGATTGACAGGAATACCGTCTGGGCCAGGTTCCATACCAGGCTTCATGGTGGCTATCACTTCAAGAAGTTCTTCTTTAGAAACTGGAGGTCAGGCAGATTCCTCAGGAGAAATTTGGGGATCAGTAGGAAGGTCTGGTAATACTGACTCCAAAAATAAGTTGGAATAGTATGGAGTTCAATTAGAAGCAGAGATTGGTGAAGTAAGAACTGTATTCGAAGAATAGTTCTCTTGTGAAACCAAAGCCTGGAACTCTTTCATGTTCTTAGAGTGAGATGCATGTAGTAGTCAACTCTAGATCAGCTGTTTAATGCATAAGTATGTCTTTTCCCTTCCAATAAAACTTGGCATTCCTTCTTGGCTTCAAAGTAGAAGTAATTCGGGAGAAAAGTGGGCACATAATAATTTATAATGAAGATTTTTCTTAGCAGCCCAACATTCATGATCGAATCAAGAGGTGGCTTCTTTGGTTTCCCTAGATCAGTGGCGACGAACCTTCAGCACTCCAGATGTTTTGGACCACAACTCCCACAGTCCTTTGTCATTGGCAATACAGGCTTGGAATTCTGGAAGTTGTGGTCCAAAACATCTGGAGTGCTGAAGGTTCGCCACCACTGCCCTAGATGGATGAAGTGCTGCTGGTAAGTTGAATAGGGAGTTGATAGCTGATTCGTATACCAGGATGACCTTTACTGGGGATTTAGTTATCAGAATGGTTTGTCTTAGATGTAATGGTGTAGCTGAGGGAAACCATTGAACAAATTGGTCTGAATTTGTTGGACCATTTTAGTCTCCAGTGGAGAAAGCAAGGGGATTCAGGTGGAGGCTCTAAAGGTAGAAGAGGGGTCAGCAGTAGAGACATCTGTGTGGGAAAGTGGTCACTCTGTGAGCGGACACCAATCTTGAAGTTGATAACCTTGAAAGGCAAGTTGGGGAGACAAGAATATAGTTGACAACACTAGATCCTCCAGAAGAAAAGAAAGTAAATTCTCCAAGGGTGTCACTGGCAGTGGAACCATTGAGGATCCTAAGATTTTATCTGGAGCACAAGTCCACCAAATGGAAGACTGCCTGGTTAATCACAGGATCTTTGGAAGACTTGTTGGCTTGAAACGAGGGAGGAATCAAAATGTCACTTTAACTTACTACTGAATTTTAGCTCGTATTTTGTTCTTCCATCCTAAACCACAATTACATACTTGTTTTTTTTACATAACTGATATAAACAAGGTACTGTTTTGAGCTCTAAACATCTATACTTGTCTTTCCTTAGGAGTCGCAAGGACAGCTTAGAAAGTGACAGCTCAGCAGCAATTATTCCTCATGAGCTGATTCGCACAAGACAACTTGAAAGTGTTCACCTAAAATTCAACCAGGAGTCAGGAGCATTAATTCCACTTTGTTTAAGGTGAGTCGAACTTTAGGACTCCTGTAGAATTGTACAGTTGGCAGTGTCACATAAAGCAAACTATCACCAGACTCAAAAGCTACGATGAATATATTTTAACATATGCTCATGTGACATTTATTTGTGAATGTAAATTTTAATAATAGTTAAACAGCATATGAGGCACTCAAACAAGTACACAATGTATAAGAGTATGTTTGGGGGAAATGGGACATGGAAGTTAAATCTTAAACTGTTCCATCCTTCAAAGATACAGCATACATCTCTTTTAAGAAGTTCTATGGTGTAATGATTAAACAGCAGTACTACAGCCAAAGACTTGGCTCACAACCTACATAAGAAAATAAGAGCCATCCTGGATCAGGCCAAAGGCCCATCTAGTCCAGATTCCTGTATCTCACAGTGGCCCTGTCAAATGCCTCTGGGAGCTCACGAGACTAGATATCTGTCACCTGACACCACTCCCCTGCATCTCGCCCTTGAAGTACCCTGTTTTTAAGCCTGGAGATTACACATCCCCATCTTGGTTTGTAACCTGTGATGGACTTTTCCTGCAGGAATCTGTCCAATCCCCTTTTGAAGGCATCCGGGCCAGATGCCATCACCACATAGACTAACAACATGCTGGGCAAAGAAGTATTTTCTTTTGTTCTCACTCTCCCAACCCTCAATTTGAGTGTATGTCCCCTAGTTCTGGTGTTTTGTGACAGGGAGAAGAGTGTCCCTCTATCCACTTTACTCATATCCTGCATTATTTTGTACATCTCAGTCATATCCCCCTCAGGCACCTTTTTTCCAGAATAAAGAGCTCCAAATGTTTTAGCCTTTCCTCATAAGGGAAGTGTCCCAGCCAGTAATCGTTTTAGTCACTCTCTTCTGCACCTTTTCCAGTTCCACTATGTCCCTTTTTTGATGTGGTGACCAGAACTGTATGCAATACTCCAGGTGTGGCCTGACTATAATTTGTACAATGGCATTATAATGTTGACTGTTTTATTTTCATTCCCTTTTTTGAAGATCCCTAGCATGGAATTGGCCTTCTTCACCGCTGCCACACACTGGGCACACACTTTCATTGAAGTGTCCACCAGCACACCAAGAAAGTTTGGATTTTTTTGCCCCCATATGCACTACTTTACATTTTCCCACATTGAAATGCATTTGCCATTTTGCAGTTCAATGTCCCACTTTGGAGAGATCCTTCTGGAACTCTTCATAATCTTCTCTGGTCTTCAGAGTTTCGTGTCATTCACAAAGTTGTCTACCTCACTGCTAATCTCAGTCTCCAGGTCATTTATGAACAGATTGAAAAGCACTGGTCCCAGGACCAATTCCTGGGGCACACAGCTTTTCACCTCTGTCCATTTTAAAATTGCCCATTGACACATACTCTTTGTTTCCTGGATCACAACCAATTCTCAGTCCATAAGAGGACCTGCCCTCTTTATCCCCTGACTGTGCAATTTTCTCAGCAGCCTTTGGTGAGGGACAGTGTCAAAAGCCTTCTGAAACAAGATATACAATATCCACCGGTTCACCGAAATCCACATGCCTGTTGACCTTTTCAAAGAATTCTGAAAGGTTTGTGAGGCAAGACTTACCCTTACAGAAGCCATTTTCCCTCAGCGAGGCTTGTTCTTCTATGTGTTTTAAGATTTTCTCTTGGATGAGGCTTTCCACCATTCCCCTGGGACAGATGTGAGGCTAACTGGCCTGTAGTCTCCTGGGTCCCCCCTCCTTCTTTTTTGAACCTAGGTTTAAATACCCAGTTTGAGGTTAACTCAGCCTTCCATCCTTCCAAGATTGGTAAATTGAGTACCCTACGCACTTGCCGTGGGAGGCAATATGTATCCTACATATAGTTAAATTACACACCACCCACAGAGTGCTTTAAGAGTTGTGAGTCAGTATGTAAGCGACATGTTTTTTAAGATGTTCTCGGCAAAAGTACACAGAAGATAAACTGACATCTGGCTAACTTCAGATGTACTGTATTCAAGGCTTTTGTTTAACTTTTGCACAGGTTGCCATATGACACCTTTAATTACAGTATTTCCCTGTCACAATACTAGGCCATTATATATTGCTACAACCCAATTTTTAAAAAGTTTGCTTTTCTTCAGAAACTTTTATTTTTCTAAACCAATGATTCCCAACTTTGGGTCCCCACATGTTCTTTACCTAAATAGTCCAGAAGCCTACAACACTGTGTTTGCCAGTATTTCTGGGAATTCTAGTACAGTAACATCTGGGGGCACAAGGTTGGGAACAAATGATCTAAATGTCCCATATGCCTCTGATTAATATGCCTGATTATATTGTATTTTTCTTAGTATTAGTTGCTTGGCAAGCTAAAACATGCCTTGAGGCCTCTGAAAATGTTTGAGCCCACACACAAAGAGATCAGGTTCATGGAAGATCAGTTAATAAGAAAAAGGAAAAGTAAGCAAACAAAGAATAGACATGTAGGCCAGCTACAAAATAGCTTTGCTTAGCATCCCACCTATTGTCTTACCTCCAGTCACATGGCATAGTGCTGCTGTCCTCCTCATGCTATGAGTTGTCATTGTTGGAACTTAAGGGCATAGCAGGTTGCATCAGTTTATTTATTTTAAGCTAAGGACACAGCAAAGGCCTTGGTCACGTGTGACCCTGGTCAACTTATGTTTGCCCCATTCCTTTATTTCTAAATCCATGAAATCTGGATTATATTCTTAAATATTATGGCGTTTCAGGAAGTAAAATGTTGTAAATACAATGTGTATCACATTTATCTTTCTGTTTATTTAGGTCTGTGACCGTATAATAAAGAACAAATGAATGGATGTTTCTGTTTACTCTTCCAGGGGCAGGCTATTACATGGACGGCACTTTACATACAAAAGTATTACAGGAGATACAGCAATCACTTTTGTATCAACAGGCGTTGAAGGGGCTTTTGCTACAGAGGAACATCCTTATGCAGCACATGGTCCTTGGTTACAAGTAAGACTCCACTCCTCCTATCCTCTTTGCTGCAGTTATTCTTTTCTTTTAGGTCCTCCCAAAAAGATATTTCTTGCTTGGTTTTGCTGTAGTATTTTTAGGCCAAGGAAGCCTTTGCATCCCTTTCCAAATTTCTTTTGAAATGTTTAGGGAAGGGAATTTTAAGCCAAGAAGTAATGGCAGTTTCTAATACTCTTCTGTGTAAACAGCAATTTTCTGTTTCCCAGAATCCCAGAACATTTTACAAACTCTGCGTCCTCTAATTCCTTCTCTCACCACTGCAATGCAGTTACCATTGTAGTCACTGTTGGTTTTGAATAATGTACTGCAGCCTCGAAGGCAGGGTTAAAAGTATTTGAACCCATGAAAACTCAAAAGGAAAACCAGATCTACAGAAGAAGGAGCCTTGTAGAATAATATTAGCCTACAGCTCTGCGGTGAGAAGGCCTGGATTTTATGGAGAGAGCCATGGAATTCCTTCCTCTGATTTTAAGAAGGGGAAAATAGCAATAAACTCCAGATTTTTACAGACTTTGAGGGCACTCTTCGAGTAACAGTTTGCTAACAGTTATACTGTCAGCGTGCATTGCCAATTAGTTTTTGAAGCTTTTTATCACTTCATGATTTCCTAGACATCCCTGCTCACTCACTTGTCTATTGTTCCGCTTTTCCAAAAACTCTAGCTTTCATAACTGCATAAATACTTTTGGGTGAGGGAGGAAATTTTGTTGAAATGCAAAGTAACTCTTCAAAAGGAATTGACAGAGCCAACAAGCAGTATGAGGAGTAACTATTTGAAGCAGCTGAGGGATAGAACCCTACATTGCTTATGTGTCTCCCAAGAGTTTATGCTAAAATAGAGCCTCTTGTCTCCTCTAGAAACCTTTTTCAAGGCAGCAGGATATTTATAACTCCTACTACAGAGAGACACAGACTTTAAAATTTTCAGCCATTTCCTCACCATCACATTTTTTTTAAAAAAAGTAAAGTGTTATTAGTACAGGCTCGTCTGTTTTTTGCTCCTCTAGGTGTCACAGTTGGGCTGGGTACAGGCATGATTATCATGCCACATTTTTTACATTTCACTGAATTATTTTCAGAATAGTTTAAAAGACTGAGCTGCAGAAAGGCCTTGTCAGCTTGTTTTTGTGAAATTGACTACATTTTCCAGCCCATAGTAGTGATTTAGGTTAGACACTTGAAAGAGCAAATCTGTGCCCCTGTTCTTCCGCTGTCCTCTAACCATATGCATGTTGGCTTCAGACTTCGCTGTTAGGATTCATAAATATGTGTAAATGTGTTTGAAAAGCCCTGGATAGTTTCTAGAATAATGCTTGTGCAGCACTTAAGAATTTGCTGTTGAGCAGCAATGCTTTTTCAGAGCCCTCAAAGAATGGTCTGTGCTTTTGGTTGTGAATGTGGCATTCTTGGAAACAATCTTACCCTATTTTGTTTATCTCTGGCCACCTTTCATGCTTTTGCCTACCCTGTCATTAAAGCAGGGCTGGCAGAAGTAGGTAGGTTAGATTGAAAAACCAGGGACTTGAAGAAAACAGGGAAATGGACCTGTGATCGTAGAGTGAAAACATAGCATTTTGTCAGGTGATTGCTGCACACATTTTGGAGACAGACAGATAGAGAGAACAAAATCCTAAAAGCAGATCTAGCCGTAGCAGCTGTTCTGTGAAATCTCTCTCTCTCACACACGCACAGCTACATTCTGACAAGAATGCCAACCATTTGGGGTTGTTGGTTTTTTAATACTTGTTCAAGTACGTCTCAGTTCAACCAATCAGAATCATATACCGTGTCTTCTCTTCGGCCTTGCTTCTCCTGCATTCCTGTCCATCAACAACATATCATTATGAAATATAGCCTCTAAATTGCATTTTGCCTTAATATTTTTATTACATGCTAACAGGGTTTTCAAGACATGTGAGATGTTCAAAAAGTAGTTTATCATTGTATCACCAGCACTCTATTGAATTTACATGACCAGACAGTGATTTGATCCCAAGTACTGTATCCTGAATTGTAATCTAACACTCCTACCCACTACGTCACACTGGCTATCCCTTAGTGTTTTACTCCTTATTAAAAGTCGAGAGGGATTTGGTTCCAGATGGCACCCATGTCTTGGTGGTGGTGGTTATTTCCATTTATATACCGCCCGACTTTCCCAGGGGAACTCTATGTAATTATGAGTATATGTATATGTATCAATCGCTGAGCTTTCAGGATGAAGTAAGTTTTACACTGTTGGTATATGTGTAATCAATCATTAAGATTCATCTGAATAAGGAGAAATATAGATTTCTCAAACTAAGGAAACTAAGGAAAAGTCAACCTGTGTTAGGTTTCTCTTGACTCAGACTAGATTGAAATTAAAATGCAAAGCCACAGATTAAATAAAAAAGGTAAATTTTTCCCCTGCACATGCGTGTTAGTCGTGTCCGACTCTAGGGACAGTGCTCATCTCCATATTCAAGCCGAAGAGCCAGTGTTGTGCAAGTCCTTGGCCATGTGGCCAGCATGGATGCAAGGAAACACTTTTACCTCCCTGCTTTTTATGACTATTTATCTACTTGCATTTACATGCTTTCGAACTGCTAGGTTAGCAGGAGCTGGGGTTAACAGTGGGAGCTCACTCCGCTGCGTGGCCCATGGGATTCGAACCGCTGAGCTGCCAACCTTGTAGCCAACAAATAGACCTACTTAAATTCTTATAAAATGGCCCTTGGTTCTATACATTTTACAGCCAGCAGCCTTGTACTGTCAAGCCGTGGGATCTCTGAATCTTGACACAATAGCCAAACCATTCTTTTCATGTGCTTTGTTTTGGAATAAGATATTACTGTTTCCAAAGAGCCTTTTTCATCTTGAAATTCTATAATTACCATACAACTACCAAAACCGTTTAGGATGCTGCCAATGCTACAGAAACAAGAGTGTGTTTATTGACAACAGACTATCTAAGAACATAATAAGAGCCATACTCTTTGTTTCCTGGATCTCAACCAGTTCTCAATCTATAAGAGGACCTGCCCTCTTATCCCCTGACTGTGCAATTTTCTCAGCAGTCTTTAGTGAGGGACTGTATTCTGAAAATCAAGATAGACAATATCCACCGGTTCACCCAAATCCACATGCCGGTTGACCTTTTCAGAGAATTCTAAAAGGTTTGTCAGGCAAGACTTACCCTTACAGAAGCCATGCAGATTTTTTCTCAGCAAGGTTTGTTCTTCTATGTGTTTTAAGATTTTCTCTTGAATGAGGCTTTCCACCATCTTCCCTGGGACAGACGTAAGGCTAACTGGCCTGTAGTTTCCTGGGTCCCCACCCCTTCCTTTTTTAAAATTTGGTGTGACATCTGCTGTCCTCCAGTCCTCCAGCACTGTGGCCGTTTTAAGAGACAAGTTGCATATTACCGTTAAGAGCTCCACAATTTCATTTCTCAGTTCCCTAATAACCCTTGGGTGGATGCCGTCTGGGCCCGGTGACTTGTTAATCCTCAATTTATTGATTAGTCCTAAAAATCTCCTCTCTTTTAACCGGTATTTCATTTAATTCTTTAGTCAAGAGGGGCGGCTCAGGGTGGATGCTATCTGAGCCCAGTGACTTGTGGATCTTCAATTTATCAATTTATCAATCTGCAGCTTAACTGCTAACCTAGCCAAGGTGAATATGTGTTTAAATTGAGAAAGAAAGACCAGTCTTTCTCCTCCTCCAATTCATGCAGTATTACCTCCAGGTGAACATGAGATGCCTCTTCACAGTCGAAGCTCTAAGTAGATTGTTCAAATCATTATAATACATGCTTTTCATGTCCCAAGTGAATATGAACCCAGTTGACTGTAGTACCTAACTTTTAAATGCAAAAGTTCTTAGGATAGCTTTTTTAAAAAGGTCAAATCCACCCCCAAGTTGCCATCTAACTAACCTCCAAAAGCATGGTAGCAAAGGAGAAGGATTCAGGTGGTCTTAATTGCTTGATCAGTAGATTTATTTGGTGGCAAGACAACCCCTCATATGGTTTCCATATTTTTTAAAAAAAGTGTATTGAAGCTGGAAAAGGGTATAGATGGGAAACGGCCAGAGGCTGAAACAGCTCCTTTGTGAAAAAACGTTACAACATGTGAGACTTTTTATATCAGGAAAACAGGAAGTAAGGGGGCACTGGAAAGGTGTATACATTTTGTCTGCTGCGGAGAAGGTAAGCAGGTAGAAATTTTTCTCTTTGTGTAATAGTTCTGGAACTCACAGTCATCCAGTGAAACTGCAGAGAAGGAGATTCAGGACAGAGAACAATAAGTCCTCCTTTATATAATACATAGTGAGATTCACTACTGTGAGATACAGCAGTGACCAGACAGTTCCAAAAGGGTAAACAAATTAATGTAGGGAAAGGGTATAAATGGATGCTGGTCGTGAGGGCAGTATGCAATCTCTAGGATCAAAGGTACTATGAATTCCAGTTGCTCAGAGACAGCAATAGAATATTTTGTGGCTGTCCCACAGGCTTTTAAATGGCCATAGTGGAAAAGAGAACACGAAATTAAATAGGTCTTTTATCTGGTCTGCCAGAGATACTCTTACTGTAAATACTCTGATTCTCAGTTATTTAAAGCTTTAAAAACAAAAATTTGCATTGTTTTTAACCTGAAAATTAGAACTCTTCCTACCAAAATGAGACCTACTTTGAGGTGATACTTGGAAAAATCTTGAGGCTTCTAGGAAGGTCACCAGCCACAATGGGATAGATGATGGGCCTCATTTCCATAGGCTGAAGCTGCCCAAATTTGTCCAAGTGCCTGTGAACAGATAGGATTGTAGAAGAACTCAGCATCTGTAATATGTCTGAATGAGAATCCAGAACTGATGCAAGTCATTTTGCATAAAAGAATCTTGACTAGATAAGTAATAACTGATTACTGGGATTGAAATTGAATGTCCTAAAAAGCAAGATGAACAAAGTTGTTTGCTATTTGGAATGGTTATGCAGTGCGGTGGTCTGCCAATGGGGTGGGGGTGGGGATAAAGGCCTTCAGCTGGCATTCTTTTGTTGGTTTTCCTCAGAAAATGTTCTGTTTGTCCTAGTTGTTGTCCCAACAAGAAGTAGAACACACACATGCACACGTGCACACACACACATAAACATACGCACCATTGGCATAACCCTCTAAAATTGTTTGAACGGTTTAGGCTCTTCTGAAGTGATCCTCCACAGAGCTGGGGTATCAAACCTTGACAGTTACTAACGTATCCGTGACAAGGGAATGGTTGTTCCATTTCCAATCTTGAGTCCTTCCATTAATGAGGTTTTGCCTGTGAGTTCTGGATAGTCTGTGATTGTCCCATGATTATGGCATCCATGAGCTCCTGAGTGGCTCCAGTCAGAGATGCCTCTGGGTGAAAGGTAAAGCCCATCTCTTCCCAAGAACTAACGGCTTCTGAGTCCAGGCCTTTGAGATGGCTTGTTGACTTATAGGGGAAAATATTGGGGCATTTGAATTTAGGGTGCACTCAAAATTAATACTCTCTGCTATCAGAAGTGTAGTCCAGTGGCAAAACTCTATATAGCATCATTTTTATGATTCAGCATTAGTGTTCCACAAGTCACATTTTCATACATGCTCCCAAAATGTGTCTTCAATACCTGCCGATCAGTTAAACAAAGCTGGAACATCCAATATTCTTTGTGTCAGCCTAGCTTAATTTCTTAACACCCTTCACTGTCTCTGGTATTATTCAGTAAGAAAATCACTTTGAGCTACAAAGGTGCAAACGTAAGCAAAAAGTCTCATTTGTTAGCACTAAGCTTCTGTTTGTATGTTAGCAACTGTGGCAGTGTCTCTGATGTGTAACTCTCATACTAATGTGGTACATGATCAAAGGCTTCCAGCAACAGATTCACCTCCTCTGTAATAATGGTTGCCAAAAGCATCAGCAACTCTTTCTGAAGATAATGCTAAAGCACACTTCTTTCTGGGGCCAAGTGAATGCCTCAGGTGAACACGAAAACTTCCATGCTAGGTCAAGCAAATAATCTACACAATGACCATATTTGGAATTTTTAAAAATAGCACTGTAGGTATTATATGAAGTACTGTACAATATTCAATTCCATGCATTTCACACCCAGTGTCTGTCAGTGTTAGGAATATCCAAAGTGTTGAAAAGCTAAGAGACTATGAATTGAGATTTTTCCTTTACTGAAATCACTGGAGGATAGTTTATTATATTATGTAGCAGCAAATATGAATTTGCTAGTGCATTTAATGAAGGACGCTTCTGGGTTCCTTAGTGTGTTTATATAATACAGATACTGCAGGCATTGATTGCCTCTGTTGATTTCTTTAATGCATATGGACTATATAATCCTTACCCTTACCCAAGGATGCAGAATGTTTGGTCCTTGAAAGTTGCGACAGTTGGTCACAGTTTTCTTTTAAACAGTTTTATAAATAGATCTTACTTCCTCCAAGCTAACCACAGTACAATGGGGTACTACTGAACACTCTTTTATGGGAGCAACAGAAATATACTCCTTCTTTTACTGCTTGACTGCAAGCATCTGGCTGACCACTGGAAGAACCAACTTTGTTCTGATTCAGCAAGGCTGGTCCTGTTTTTGAATTGGTTAGAAGTGCAGCATATTAAACTTGCATTTTTGGCAGCTAGCCAAAATTAGTAAAATGCCTTTAAATGGTACTATTGGATAACTAATACCAAAACCAGTGTTATCTCAAAAGCCTATTACGGGCTTCTGTATGTGTCTTCCACATACAGAGAGAGAGAGAGAGAGAGAGAGAGAGAGAGAGAGAGCATGACGATACTAGCACCACTCCATTCACTATGATGATGACTTCTTCTTCTTCTTCTTCTTCTTCTTCTTCTTCTTCTTCTTCTTCTTCTTTTCTTCTTCTTCTTAAGTATCAGTCACAGAATTCCTTGTACATAGACATGAAAATGGAACAGTTACCGTGAGAAATAAAACACCACAATAATTACTGATTGTGATGCTAGAGACAGTGGAAGCCAATGCCACTGATATGATTTGTCTGTATTCTATGTGCCACCAAGTTGCACCCAGCTTATCATAACCCTAACAGGATTTTCAAGTGAGATATTTAACAAATGGTTTTAGAAGTGCCACTGTCCCTGGGATATTCCATGGTTAGTGAGGATTTGAACCCAGGGCCCATGTATCTTAAATCTGTCACTATGTCCACTATACCAAAGTTAAGGAGAGCATCACTAAGTGGGCTTAAGCCATAAAACTTTCAGTTAATTGCCAGATACACTAACAAGTTATGCAACAGAGAAAACTGGTACCCTTGAGACTGAAAGATTTTATAGGAGCCCTAATCTGTGTAATTCAAACATACACACACCAGAAAGAACTCAGAAAGATGAACAAGGTTTGAATCTAAAGACTCTGAAACTGATGATTAAAAAAGAAGTTGAATGCATCATTTACCTACAGTTTGATGCTTTTAAAATATATTTATGGAATATCATCACTAGAATATCCATTAATGGGCATTGATTACAATGATGGGCATGCTGAGGCAGGTTTGGGGCCAAATCCATCCCCTAGTCTCTTCTACAGGTCCACACAGAATCTGAAAATGACCTTTTCCAGCAATACATATATATATATATGTGAAAATACCTGCTTCTGGAGACTTGTAGCAACACAAAATCACAATTCTGGTTTGAAAGGTGCAGGGCACTGTGGAAACCTTGGAATTTACTTCCTTTAAGATAATGCAAGTGGATTGTTCCCTGAACAAGTTTGACCTTATCAAAGCATTTCATAGTACAATCAGGGTTGTTGAGATTTTTATTTGTTTGCTTTGAAATACAGTGTTGAAGATCCTTCTGATTATTTCTTTGTTTTGTTTTAGTAAGAAAATAATGAAAAGTAGAGGTGTTTCATAAAAAGTCCCTAAGGGTATGTGAGTAATAACAATATATGCTAAGGGTTTATGGAATGAGATGTGTTGGGCCAATTGTGTCATTACATAATATCTCCCTTGAGTAATTTGAGCTTACTGGGAAAACATCGATTTCACCCCTACAGTTACCACTTACCACCAATCCCCAAATACTCCCTGTTCTTTTTAAAGTAAAGATAAGAGAGCTGACTTAACGCTTCATACAACAGACCAGTTCCAGTAAGGATATCTGCAGGTGAACCTTTAACAGTTTATGGCTTTCCCAGTATTTGTGAGTGCAAAGCATTCTCCAGTGCTGCAAAGCAATCATGTATTGTCCTTTGCTAGACATTGAGAATGACTGTTAAATCATGTTGATCTTATAGCATTACGTCTAAACTTAAACAACTCTTTGCAGCAGGTTTTTTTTATTTTTATTTTTGCAAAAGGAGCCCTTAAATGTGTACTTGTTTGCACCATTAATTTTCCTAACTGCTCCTTGCACTTGGCTGTTTTTTTACAGATTTATTTACACATGTAGACAATATAGACACAATGCAAATGGGATAGGAACATATTTTAACGAGTACTAAAGTATTCACGACTTTTTAGTTTAGAAAGAAAGCATGCAGAGGGCTGTATGATAACACAGCACTGATACTGATCAGCAATAGACAATAGACAAAACAGATGTCACACAACACATTGACATAATTTGATGTTATAAAATGTGATTGTGTGCACCTCACTGTCCTCAGGACTGGTGTGGTGGGGAAAGCTTCAGCTGCAGTGACTTCCATAGGCTTAGGATTCCAGATATGGTGTAAAGAAGAATTGACTGGCAAACCAGACACTTCCCACAACAGGGTTCACTTCACCCTTCCCTGGTCCATCTTTGGGCTCTGTTACAGTCACTAGCCCAGAGCCTTCCCTTTTGCTCTGAAAATCCCTAGTTAACTCTGCCAGTCCAAAGTTCCATGGTCCAAGTAGAATAAGTCATGTCCCTCAGGAACAGCTTGCACCACCAGGCTGTAGTTGTGCAAATAACAGGGGTAGGTTGTTTTCATGATATACTGTAGAATTTCCAAAAGCATATTTTGTTGTGTCAAACTTCCAGAAGCTTGATTCACAAGTCTTTTCACATGTTTTACTCACAACACAAACCCTTTCTGTGCATTTATGCTGATTTTGGAAATAGGACTCAGGAAGCACAAATGGCACTGGTTCCATCTTCTACGTGCCGTGAGTTTCTCTGTCCCTAATCTTCCCGTGTTGCCTTTCCTTTTGGCTGTTGTGCCTCCAGGATTGGGTGGCCAGTGAGATTTTGTTGTTTCCACCCACACTGGGCACTGGTTGGAGGATGGCTGAAGATCAACTCAGAACCCCTGCCCTGATGCCTTTTATGTGGGAACCAGAGTTCAGTAAGAACACAGGTCCAGGGTTCTTCAATAACAACATGATTGTAGATGCTTTCCCCAAGCAAAGCCTCTTCTTGCTCCTCCACCACATTTCCACAGGTGCCTTCATTTTCCAATCTAGCTGGGCCTGATCCTCATCCCTCACTTCCAGATGCCTCTGTCTCCTTCATGCCATTGTCCTCCGCTTCCTTGCCCTCTACCTTTATCCCCACCAGCTGGGCACAGGTGGCTCTCATCACCCTGCTTTTCCTCCCATCCTTGGACTGTCACTCTAAGTGATCCCAGTGCCCACTGAAGGCCTGGCAGAAGGCATCTCTAATGGGCTCTCCAGGGGGAATGGCACTAGAGCAGATGGCCCACCGGGGCAACCCCCCTCATAGATGGATACAGACATGAATGGTTTTAAATGTTGATGTGTCAGATTTCTAGATGATAGGTCTATCAATGTGTTCTTGCCATAACTGATCAGAATGTCTAGATTTGGGGGCAGTTTACCTTGAAGACCCATTGCCATCAAGCAAATAGTTGATAGGTTGTTTTCATGACATAATGTGGGCTTTCCAGAAGTGTCTTTTACTATGTTTTGGTCACTCATCCAGAGGTCTTTATTCAAAAGTTATTTCCCATATTTTACTAACAACTTGAGCCCTCTCCAGGCATATATGCTCAAACAGGGTATATTAGATATGCAGTATAGGGGACTCAGGAAACACACATGGCACTGGCTCCATCCTCCCAGGCACTCTACATTTCCCTGTCCCTAACCTTCCTGTGTTGAACAGGAAGGTGTTGTTTATACATAGAAGCCTTCATTTAACTGGGAACCTTCATCGGGTTTGTTCTGTTGAGTAGCAGTATTTTTTTCTGAGTAGATTTTTAAAAAGAGAGAACAAAGTACAATGCGGTATAATTTAAAAAAGAAACATCACAGGAAAATAGGCCCCTCAAAAATTAAAGTCTTCCTTGCATGGATTCTATGCATATTTGAGCAACATGTAGGTATCCTGTTCAGACACTTTATGCTCAACACTGCAAGGTCAGGATGGAAAGCAGCTGGAATTTGAGGAGCACCGTGCACAGCCCTGCACCTTCTACTTTCTTTGCAATTGTCAGTTCAGGCACAACTCCTAAAAAGTGCTATATATAAGACACAGTATTTAGGAATTTAAATATCCTATCTAGATACTAGAATAGAATTTGTGAAGGTTTATCAACTTGATCAGCAGTAAAGCTACAGCATGTGGAAATTGTAGCATGCATATGTCGTTCATAAGTTTCTAAATACGGAGTATCGGTGTAGAATGGGCGTTTTGTAAACAGTCTTCATACAAAGTCAGAAACATATCTCAGCATGAGAAACCAGTTACAGCACGCTGGTCGTGCGGGAACTGTTTGTGGAATGCTGCCAGAACTGTGGAAATGTGGCAATTCCAAAGCCCCCGTAGCAAATGCCATCTGATCCTCTAGAGTCTCTCTACTGTCTTAGTTGTAGCTGAAAATTTCCTCAGAGAGCAGTCCTCTTGGATTAGGGTTTTGAATGTGCATGAAAGAATTTGTCTTGGCCTCTATGTATCACAGCCTTTTTTCATTGTTTCCTCAGATATTTTTCCCCCAGGGGAATAAATGTGCTACTCTTCTTCTATAGAGTCCTGTTGATAGGAGCTCTTAAACATTCTCTAAAGATTGTGCTCAGTTCAAGCTGAAATTTTTCAAAGAGCAGGGCCTATTTGTTCAATTTCAGCTTCTAAGCTTCTAAGTCCCAGAAGAAAATAAATGAGGCGCCTAGAGCTATGACAGACTGTGATGTTGATTTGCTGCAGATGTCACCTTTTAATATCATGCACATCAAATGTATGTAACGTCTAACGTACTGTGGTGCCGTTATTGCAAGAACAGTACTGAATTTAGGGAGTACTGTGAACAAGATACAACTGTTAATTGCTAACATTTAGTCTTGTTAAAAGCCAGGCTATGGGAAATCTGGAGGCTGGATTAAGGGCGAACACTCTTGAGGCCTGGGGGCTTGATCTGAGCTTGGGACAGCTGTAGGCCCAACTTTTGTTTCTGAATTCCCACCAGTGGTGCTGTGGGCATGGTTTAACAAAGAATTCCTATGAAAGTTATATTGTTCAACCTATTTGGCAAGGAAGGAATTTTCAAGCTAGAAATAACAGCCCTTCTTCCTCCTATTTGTTCATTGAGGCCTAAGGCTGGCTTTTGGAATGTCAAACCAAACACACACACACACACACACACACACAAACCACCACTCTTTTTCCTATCGCCTGCCTCTTTGGATAATAAGATTTCTCTATACATTTCTGAACGTCTGTTTCCCCTCGAATCAAAGCCCTTAGTTTTTGACACAGCAAGATAATTGATGATACAGTGAGATTCTGTAATCATTGCAGCATTTTGCAGGTGTTATATGGGAAGCGAACCGACCTTCAAGGTCTTTGTGAATTGCCAGAAGAACAACAGAGTACAATTTCTCCTCTGTGCACTAGTAAAGAGTGTGCTGCTTGGCAATTAGGTACAGCTTGGAGTGAAAAAGAATAAAACTACTGTTTCTCCTCCTTGCAGATTTTGCTGACTGAAGAATTTGTGGAAAGAATGCTGGAAGATTTAGATGATCTGAATTCTCCAGAGGAAGTAAGCCTGCTTAACTCTCATACCCAAGGGGACTCTTCTACATTCAGTTGCTAGTTTCAGTTGCTGCCATGGCCTGGTTTCCTGGACCTAAATTCAGAATTCAGAATTTGAATTTTCTTTGCTGCTGTTGTCCACTCTGTAGAAATCGGTCACCTGTACTAGGGTAGCCCAGGATTCCATGACCAGAACAACTAGGAATAGGCAAGGGCAAAACTAAAGGGAAAGGGGGAATCCCAAGGGCAAAATATTGTGCCACTTTAAAGAGTATGAGGTTTTGTTCTTCATATACTAAGATAGAGTTGTTCCTCTATCAGGTCAACTAATACTGGCAGAGGTGCCAAATTGTATGGTATATAAGTAAGTAAGTAAGTAAGTAAGTAAGTAAGTAAGTAAGTAAGTAAGTAAGTAAGTAAGTAAGTAAGTAAGTAAGTAAGTAAGTAA
>JAHTLZ010000379.1:14554508-14605133 GCA_023846285.1 Phrynocephalus versicolor | reverse complement strand
TAAGTAAGTAAGTAAGTAAGTAAGTAAGTAAGTAAGTAAGTAAGTAATAAAGCTAGCTGCTCCTGGGAGACTTTGGGAGTTGATGCCCCTAATATGCTAGTGAAAGTAAATATAAAGTTTCACCTGTTCTGACAGCAACTTCTGTGGCCTTCACTGCAGAAGTATTGAATTTTTGTAACAGATTCTGTTTATTTTATGGCTCCACTGCCGGGATTATTATTGATTTTTCATCTGCACCCCATAAGTTTATCCCCCTTATACTCACCCACAACATGAAGAATTTCTCATTTCATTCTTATAGCTCATGTTGAGTCCAGTTCAGCTTGATCTGGTGTTGAAACCAACCTTTGCCCTTCCACTGCTCAAATAATCCTTTTGTTTTAAGAATTTAATGCTGTTTATTGCTGAGTATGGGGTTTCTGAACTAGAAAGAAAGCAAAAGGAACTGATATATCCACAGAAGTCAAAATGGGAATGGGAGACGCAGTCTCAGGATGTATAAAAGTAGAAAACGATCTTCATTCTCTCTTAAATCATTTTTAAAAGCTCTGGCTCAGCGCATCTTGGCAGGGCTTTCTTCAGGTGCTGAGCAAAACAAAATTAAAATTATAAAATTACATATTAAATATCTTTCTGTAAAAGAGATACACGGTTTAGGATTTATAGACTTACTACAGTACATGTACTAAGCACATTAGGTATGCCAGAATACATTTCATAAAATAACATAAAAAGCCAGCGCTTTTTAAAAATGATTTAAGAGAGAATAAATACTGTTTTCTACTTTTATACCTCCTGAGACTCTGTTTCCCATTCGCATTTTGACTTCTGAACTAGAAAACCAGGTTATCATAGAATTATGGTAGGAATCTTTTTATTGATCAATAATGCCTCAGTGGCTATCAGCTCTAAATTAGTTTAAATTATTTTAGAACCTTCTAACTAGTTTCCATCGCCACATACAGTGGTACCTTGAATTATGACATTCATCCGTTCCAAAGGCATCTTCGGAAGTTGATCAAATTGTAAGTCGAACAGTGGTTTCCCATAGGAATGCATTGAAAATCAATTAATATGTTCTGGAGGAAATGGATTAATAGATTTTCAGTGCATTCCTTGGGAAGGCTGTCCCAACCCACTCAATCAAGGGCAGCCAAAGGCTGCTTTCTTCTTTCAGGCTAGACAGCTGACTTTGACTGGTCCAACCTGTCAAAATCAGCTCTGGAAGGGGGGGTTGCAGAGAGCAGCCTTTGGCTGCCCTTTATTGAGGGAGAAGCACAGGCACCTTGCAAGGGAAGTGCTTACCTCCAGGTAAGCTCTTTCCTTCCAAGGCACCAGGGAATTCCTGGAACGGATGCATGTACCCAAATTGGTGGGTAGAGCACAGACCTATTGATCTCTGGCCAGCTTGGGAGGCTTACAAGGGAAGTGGTGTTGGTGATCTGCCACTGCCACTTGCCTTCCAAACTGCCTGGGCTGGTCGAACATGGTTCCTGCGATCTTCACCCAGGCCAGGCACCTTGCACGGGAACCTTGCTTACCCGGGGTTAGTGCTTCCCTTGCAAGGCTCCTGGGCTGCCTGAAGTTGCATTGTTCCCTGGGAACCTTGGATTTTATTGATTCTCAATTGTTTTCTTTTGCTTGTTTTGGATAGTTTAGATAATAATATGGTCTATTGACTGGTAACTAATTTATCTGTGTTTTAGTTCAAACTTCCAATGGAATATAGCTGGCCAGAAAAGAAACTGAAAGTCTCCATCTTGCCTGACACCGTGTTTGACAACCCACTCCATTAAAGCCAACTGACTCCTGCAGGCAACAATGTACTGTATGCTACCCAATGATTCATGGGGTAATTTAGTATAGTAGAAGCTATACCTGAAGATAATGTTATGTTTTTGCATAACCACTGCAAACAGAGGAGGCATTATACAACAGCAGCCCAGCCAGAACTGAACTCTTCTAGGACACCTGGCTTTCTTCTCTTCATCATGGCTGCACTTGGAACATCCTGCATATGAAAGACTGTGTGAATGAGACAGGGACATACAAGTGCTTGGCGTTGACTAATCCTTGTAAGAATTCTTCTATTTTAACTGGCTCCAGAATTCCCTGCTGCCGTAGCTCAGGATTTATTTGTCTTGTCCGTCTTTCTTTAAGTACACCCTTTCCAGGTGTATTTACACATAATCTGCTAATTTTATGTGTTTTCTATAACTCAGCAATTCTTTTGATAGTCAATCTCTGCTGTGAGTCCTTCTTTCAGAAAGAGTATGATGTACAACTTTAACCATCCACACCAGCTAAGGAAGTACTAGTGTGCTGTAATATCAGTTTAAGGATTGAATTGGATAGAGATTCATAGCTCCTTTGGTTGAACTACAGCCACCAGGTTTTTAAAAAAACAAGATATGTTCAATGATAAGATCAGTATAAATGCCTCATGTTGGTTACTAAGAAGAGAAAAAGGGAGAGCAATTTGACTTGCAAGCTTTTCTCCTTGAACTCATTCTGAAATTCTCATAGCTGAAATTCTGTTGCATAACTTCCACCTGAAGAAGTGTGATGACATTAACAGTGGGGGCAAATTTCAATAACTGAACACTTTCTTTTTGAGTCTTGGGGCTTTTCCAACTCTATGCAATCCCTTCCATTGTGTGGAAGTTGTAGGAACTACGGGATGATTACCAAAAATTGCCACTTTCACCCAAGGTTTATTTTCTTTATTTGTGCCGTCATCTTTTCTGTTTTATAATTCCTGCTAATTCATCATTGTTGGTTTTTTCCTGTAGATGTCTGACAAACATCATTGTCTCTGATTGGGAAGCTTAAGCAGTTACATAATTCAGTTGTAGTAAAACCAAACTTAAATATGAACATGTTTTAATTTGACATAAGCTTTGTGGGCTCCAGCTCACATTCTTGTGAAGAAACAGGCTGCTAAGAGTGAGCTTTGTTGTTCACAGCACAGAGAAATAGGAAATGTTCCATGAATTGGGAAATGTCTACTGTTATGAATTTAAATCGGCTTAGGAAACACAACTTTCCATATTTTTGCTGAAGTCTTTTTTTAAAAAACATTTCATTTACATTTTGGGAAGGCCTTATTGTTAACAGATACTGGAATGGATGTTATGTCAGACCATGCTAGAAGGGTTCAAAAAAACTAGTTCTGTGAACACAGAATTTATTTTTCAGAATGAGGGCCTTTTTTGCAACAGGCACACTGTATTTCTAAGAGTTTCTGTTGCAGAGTGTAACATCATGCCTATAAATAATGGGACTGACTTCCAAGAACCCAAAAGTGGATGTAGCTCACTAATGCACCACTACAGAAAGTGAACTTCACTGCTAGAACAAACCACCATACAGTAGCCCCCATATCCACAGGTGATACACTCCAGGAGCAACCACAGGTACTTGAAACCATGAGGGAACCTAATAAAAAGAGCAAGAGGAGGGGAAAGGGCAACAGAAGGATGTAAGTGCACATGTGCACTGTGGGCTGGATTGCAGCAGTAGCTACTGCAGATAACTGAAACTGCTGATATCCAATCCATGGATCCCTGGGTCCTCCTGTGTTCTGGAATATATTGAACAAGGAATTCATTTGTGAAGAGAAATATGTTGACTCTTCCCATCCCCTTAATAGAGAAGAAAGTTCTCTTTGACTAGATTGTTATTCTAAATACTGGAGTTTCATGGCACATTAATTAAGATAAACATGTCATGGACACAGGAGATACAGTATGGGGGGGGGGTGGAATCTCCCATCTAGACCTGGACCCAAAACTTTAACCCCAAATGGCAGCTCTGTAATTTTGCTTTTAAAGGCGAGAACCCATTCTCTACTCCCAGTGTTTTACCTTTTGGATCTGAACTTGCACACTTCAAAAGAAAGCAAACGTGGAATGATGGAGAGGGATGACATCTAGTCTAAATATTAATTGGGCAGTGGATGTGACAACAGTCCCAAGGAACTGGTGCTTTTTTTTTTCCTTATTACTTACAGCTACCTATGAAGCTACCTTTTGTGTTAACATTTAAGAGTGCACGGAGATCTGATCTGGTTTGGTGTTCAGGGATTATAAAGCAAAAACAGTTTTGGGAGTCACTAGCATAGTTGAGGGCATTTGGGAAGGGTAAACGGTGCTGTCATGAGTACAGCCAACTGCTGACATAAGCAGAATTTACTAATAACCAAAGCCAAATTGGCTAAGCACAGAATCCTGCAGAGCCAAAGCAAAGCAAGCCATTGGGTGGCCTCCTGGAATCGGACAAGCAGTCCTTGTTTATTAGAGAAACCTTTTCGCATTCACTTAGTGTGCTATCTCTCATACTTTATTGCCACATACCTTGTATTTCTTCTGTGCAAAAAACATACGGCCTAGTTCTCAAGCAGCGGCTCTGGTTGTCAGCCTACCCCTTAACCTGGCTGTTAATAATTCAGTCTCACATGACTACTGTGTACAAGAAAAAAGGAAATCTTTGCACATAGAAATCTGATACCAGGAGAAAGACTTGGTTATTGTTCATCTCTCTGATATCTGATTTTCTATGAATAGATTTTCTTTTTTAAAAAATCAGAGTATTATACAGTGGTACCTTGTATAAAGGAACTAATTTGTTTGAAATGAAATTATGTTAAGCAAATTTTCCTTTATACAAATTTCCCATAGGAATGCATTGAAAACAGAGTAATCCCTACTCACGACCATTTTTATGTTGTACAGATTTGCCCCGTAGACGATTCTGGTAAGCAAATTTCCCCTATCTCCGGAATTTTTATGCTGTACAAATTTTATGTTATACAAACCATTTGTTATATGAGGGTCTACTGTACTGTATAAGAAAGTAAGACCCATGCTTAATCAGATCAAAGACCTACGTAGTACAGCATTTTGGTCTCAAACTGATCAGCTAGGTATATCTGGGCAGCCCATAAATAGGACATGAGTACTATAGCACATTCCAATGACTATAACAACACATGTTCCATAGGAAGTAGTATTCATAGGCATACTGCCTCTTTTGTTTTAAGCAGTATGTAGCCATTATGACTATCACATCCATTCATTTGAATCTGTAAGAGGAGCTTCTGAAATACCCAGCACATCCAAAGTTTGCCTTGGAAGTCTGGGATTCCACAGTGTGAATTACTGTAGTGAAGGTTTGCATAGATACACTGTCCCATTCATTTCCATCTGGTGGGCCAATCAGTTTGTTTTCTCTGTTGATTGAGTAAAAAACTGAGGTGCCATGGGCAAATAGATGGAATACTGTGAAATGCTAAACCGGAATATTAAACCCTAGAATTGATTTTTCAGGAAGGATCTGTAAACTTGACTTAATGTTTTGTCCTCCACAAGCATTCCTTTGGAGTAGAAAATTGGCCCAATATGTCTTTATTTATTTAAGTGTTAAAATGGCTTATTTTATACAACTTGAAGAGAGACTATTAAGATTTCATAGATGGCTAAAAGTACCCACAGATTGCTGCCATGGCAAATCAAAGGTAAGTGGCTCAGATGTATATTTGTTTAATCAGTAACCGTTTGCGGTTGTTACTGCTGAGAGTTCTCGTCAGCTTCCAGAAGACTTAAGGAAATAAGACTTGGTTTTTCCAACCTGCTGTGTATTAGTAGTTTTTCAGACACAGTCAGATTATGGTCATTCGTATCACCATTGCCCCCCCACACACACACACACCACCCCAAAGAGGCAAAAGGAGTTTGCTTTGCACTCTGCTTGCTACTTAGTTTAGTGGTTTACAGAAAACTGGAGCTTTGGCTGCTCTTCACTTGGTTTGCACCTGCTGCTTAATCCCTCCAGCACCTGGAGCTGTAAACACCCTTCCTTCATTGCTGCAACAATTATTAACTTTCACTGCAGTTGTACCAGTCATGTGCCAAGATAGTACTAACCTGGCCATCATAACAAATGGTAACAAAAGGTCCATTCTGGAGGGTTTACTGTTGAAATATGAAGCAGACAAGTGAACAATACAGAGGGGTTATAGAAGTTTGAGCAAAAAAACCTATTCAAATGCAAGGCAAGTTCTAAGTACAAGAACAAAGACTTGTTCTGCTGCAGGTTTTTACCAGAATATGCTGTTGTGCATATTATTAACTTAGTCACCCATAAAAGCAGTAAAAAAAAGTTAACAGAACAAATTCCCACAGAACAAATTCCAGCATCGTTCTTCCATGCCCCTTTACTTCCCCACCGTGGTGGGGGATAGTCTAGATGTAACATCAAGAGCTCAGTAAGTGACGGCCCTTTGTGAGAAGTGTAGTTCTCTCGGAGTGCCATATATAGAGCCTAATATGGAGCAGTACTATGCCAGCCAGAAAACACTGGGTCAGCTTTTTTTTGGTAGAAATTAGACTTGAGACATCTTGGATGATAGACCTTGTTCCAAGTGATTGAGATGTAGGAATGTGTCTGTGGGCAGAGACTCTCAGAATTCTGCCTGGAAATTCTTAGAGAATTCTAGGAGCTAGCACCCAAAAAATGCCAAATGGCACACCTCTACTGCTCATCATATTACCCCATAAGAATCTTATAAGGACTGAGCTGGCAAGGAGAAACGTTGGAGCAGTTTGAAGTTCAAGCGGCTGACTGTGCAGAATAATGACTGGCCACATACCAGTAACATAAAGCATCCTTTGTCTGAGGCAATGGACATACCTTAAAAATAATAATTATACATTGTTTGATACATTTTAATGTTGAATTCTACCACATGTAACACTTTAAACATACCCTAATGAAAGATGAGAGATGCCTTTAGAAGCAGACTAGCCAAAATGTCATCTTCATGGCAGGCGAAAGTTTGTATGATTGCAGAAAAGGAAAAGTTGAGGTAACCTCAGAGGGGCATACAGAGAGAACAATTTGCCTCTTTTTAATAAAATACCACATTTTACACATCTTTGGATGACACAATATCTCATATATTTCATCCAGATTTGAACTCAGCCCTTTCACCAGTTCTGACAGTAGTTGAACAGAGCTGATATATGCCATAAAGTTCCTCTGTAGTGGATAAAAACATGAGTTTCAAATCGCCATGGGTGTCCTGCTAGTGGTGCTCCATCATTCCATCACACTCGGTTTTTTCCAGCTTCAGAAGGAAATCCATGAAGGCCTTAATAGGAAAAAAAGGAAAAGATGGTTTAAACATGATCCATCTGCATAAAAGGAAGAAAAGTAGTATTTAGGGAGGAAAATTGTTTTAACAGCTTGTGGTAAAATATGTCTTACTAATTAATGCTGCACCCCATTACTGCCACTGTTGTAATGTGCTGCAATCAGAAAGATACCTGCATGTTTGGGAAGCTTGGTTTTAATGATGTGTGTGCTTCCTTCACATATTGCTTTTTTATTTTTTGAATTCTTTGCTGGGTATTCAAAACGTCAAAAAGAAAATGAGCCTGTAGCTGAAGTGGGTCTTAAAAGGATCTGTAGGCTGACCTGCCTCTCAGGCAATTAACCTACAGGCATTAGACACTTTGCTGTCTTTTCACTTCATATACAGTTCTGCTTTTCCTTCTCAAATTGCTTACAGACCATAAAGTCATAGTAAGGGGCACATTAGTTTTATAGTGTCATGCCAAAGCTGTCTTAAAGGTGTGCCTTTCCTATTTTCAGCCAGCCAGCTAAAATGGAGGTTGAGTAAGAATTTTGGAAAAATAAACTTGTCATCTACCTGCTTTATGATTCACTGCTAAAAGGAGATGTCTCTGAGAACACAATGACATAATGGAGGGGAGAGTTTGAAGGGCAACATCACATGCATTTTAATTTCAGAAAGCTAATTTGTTTAAAATCTCAGGCATTTGTTTGCCAGCTGACTGGTTTTGTAAACATTTCCTCACCTTCCTACCTACCTCTGCCTGGTGTTTCCCTTGTTTGTTTCATAGTGATGATGAAAATCAACATGGCTACTGTTTTCTTCCCTGAGTGTCTTAAGGACAAAAGTCTGTATGTATCACAGTTTTTTATAAAATGGAGGATGTGAGAGACAGGCTCTGAGTCCTACAATAGCTGGAAGTAGCCTCTGCCCTGCTCTAGTTAATGTTCCAAGGAAACACAGGAGTGTTGGAAAGCCCTTTTAATCAGGCTGCCTTCTGTTTATGCCAGATAGAATTTCTGGGTTATACTGTTTGAGCTGTGGCTTTTCTTTATTTATTTATTTCGGAGCTGCAAGTGATAGCGTAACAACATAGATACTGTCATTGTGAGAGCTACAAGCTTCATGGCTCCACGTTCTTTGGACTGTTCCATTCCTTTGATGGAAAACTAGAGTCTAGCCTCCATCTTCAGTTCTGGATGTCACTATTCCCAAAAACTGTAAATGAGATTGTTGTCCTTCTTGAAGGTTGTGTCAATTCTGAGCAGAAGGATCACTTCCTTTCCTGTTGCATCCTCAAACAAGTCCAAGTTCATTGCTAGATCTGGGGATTGGAGTGGTTGTCCCTTTTTAAAGCGATACAGACTCTTCTGGTTTGTTACTGTATTTTTTTTTACAGCTGTAGTTCTAGAAAATGTTAAAATAAATGAGTTGCTTTACCTTTGAGGGACCTAATCCTTAGAGCTACTTAGCTTCTAATCCTGACTGCTGAGGCTGCTTCAACAAGTTTCAGCTAAGATGAACCTTTTTGCAGTTCATCTGTGTGCACATGCCTGTTTGTTTTTCTACAAAAAACGTTATTCTGCAGAAGGTGTCACAAGGTGGTTTTTCATTCCTGCAGTGAGACTTGCAGTACTTCGTAGTATGCCTTTTTTCCTACCAAAAAAGCAACAACAATGGAAACCTAAGCTAGCAGAGGTTTTTAAAAATATTTTATATTAGTTTTTAATGTATATTCTTACATTATTGTAGTGCTGGTGTGCTCACCTGCACTAAATTACTTTTTGTAATATTTTTGTGAATCATGAAGCTTTGTTTCCCACCTGTTTATTAAAGGTACATTAAAATTGTTTGCATAGTTGTGTCTTGTGTGTGTATTTACTGAGTGATTGCAGTGCTGATAAATGAGAATGTATTCTCTTGCGTGTGTTTAACCTTGTCGTTCCAGGCATTCTTTCCAAGCTGTAGCCAGGTTTGGGGGCCCTTTGTGTACTTGCATAACACGAGAGCCCGGGCACTAGTATTTGCTTATCAACAACCTTCTGATGTTTCCTTCTATACACAACAATTTCTGTAATATTTTTGTTGAAGTGCCAGATGCTCTTACAATCTTGGGTCAGAATCGTGCAGTCTGAGCAGAGCATTCATTACACTCAGTTCACAATGTTTTGTGAGTTTCTGCTTGCCATGTTCAAGCTAGACAGCATCCTCCGTTGGTTTTTATAGACCTTACATATATACAAAAAGGTATCAGATACATTCTTGCAGAAACTCAAAACAGCCAAGAGAAAAGAAAGCCTGCAAACAGAACAGGGTGATGCAGTTCTGACCACAACCACAAGTGTGTTATGAAGTAGCACTGTGCTTTTCAC
This sequence comes from Phrynocephalus versicolor, assembly GCA_023846285.1. Lineage (NCBI taxonomy): Eukaryota > Metazoa > Chordata > Lepidosauria > Squamata > Agamidae > Phrynocephalus > Phrynocephalus versicolor. The sequence goes on along the minus strand of JAHTLZ010000379.1, from coordinate 14,595,626 downwards.
ATGTTTGGGATATACAGTATATATCATGTAAGTGAGTACACTTACATATAAGCAGAATGCTTTGCTTTGCTTTACTGTACTTGGGCCCAATTTGGACATTGTCACTTAGGGGTGTACTCACTTTTGTTGCCAGCGGTTTAGACATTAATTGCTGTGTGTTGCATTTATTTTGAGGGAACAGCACGTTTACACTGTTACACAAGCTGTATACTCACTGCTTTACATTGTAGCCAAGTGTCATTTCTTCAGTGTTGTCACATGAATACATACTAAAATATTTGCGAAACTGTGATATACTGTATATTTGTAAGAAGGACAGGAACATGGATGATCTGTTGAGGTCTGACCTAGGACCCACACAACCCAACCAAGCTCCCAGTGAGCCAATTACAAGGGCTCCTATATGATACCTTGAAGAGGTAGGCACCACTGCACGTAGTTCCTGGGCAAGAGAGATTCAGGCTGAGGCCAATGTGGTTTTGTAAACCTTAGGAATAGGAGAGTGCCCAATAAGAGAATGGAAGGACTTAAGTGACTCCCAGTGCATATAAAAGTGGCTTTGCTGCCAAAGGAGGAAGAGAGAAAGGAGGCACAAGAAAGCAATGGACCATGAGGTACAGCCTCCTCCTAGTGATTTCCACTAGCGAGATATTTGCAGCCTTTTTTAGAACAAAAATTCAGGCCATCCAAACCGGTCTAGACTCTGGTTGCCCTGGCCTAGCTTATCCTCAAATATCCCTGGCACAGCAACCCCTCGGTCTCCTCGTTTGGTTGAGTTTGGGCCTGTCTCCTCTATTGAGGCCTCCAGGGCCCTGGCTCATTGTAGGCCGGCAGCCTCCCCCTTCGATCCTTGCCCATCTTGGCTTATTAAATCTGCTGGACAGAGCGTGCCTGAGTTTGCTTCCGTTATTTCCACTGCCTCCTTCAGGGAAGGGATTTTTCCCTCTCGCCTGAAGGAGACAGTGGGGAAGCCCACCTTAAAGAAACCTGGCCTGGTGTTGGATGAATTGGCTAATTACCATCCGATCGCCAATGTTCCCTTCCTGGGCAAGGTGATCGAGAGGGTGGCCGCTGTCCAGCTCCAGTCATTCCTGGAGGAAGAACAAGTCCTTGACCCATTCCAGTCCGGGTTCAGGCCGTGCCGGGGGACTGAGACAGTCTTGGTCGCACTGCAAGATGACCTCCGGGGAGCCGTTGGGTTGCTGTACTCTGTTGGTCCTTCTGGATTTGTCAGCAGCCTTTGATACCGTCAACCACAGTATCTTGCTGGACCAGCTCTCCGAGGTGGGGATCAGGGTCGCTGCACTCAGCTGGCTCCGGTCCTTCCCTTGGGGGGCCATCCCCAGCGTGTGCAGCTTGAGACAGAGTTGTCAGCTCCTTGGATGCTCCCATGTGGGGTTCCGCAGGGGTCCGCTCTCTCTCCCATGCTGTTCAACATCGATATGAGGCCATTGGCAGAGGTTATTAGGAGATTTGGAGTCTGCTGTCATCAGTATGCTGACGACATGCAGCTCCATCTCTCCTTTTCCACCTCTGCAGTTGAGGCTGTCCAGACCCTTGACTTCTGCCTAGATGCAGTCACGGAATGGACCAGGACCAACAGACTCAGACACAAATTGGAGAAGACCAAGGTTATGTTCTTTGGGGTTCCCTCATCTGGATGCGCTGGCCCTCTCCCCAGCCTGGAGGGTGTTTCCCTCCAGCTGGTGGACAGTGTCCAGAATCTGGGCATGGTCCTAGACTCGGCCCTCTCTATGGAGGCCCAGGTGGCAGCCGTTTCTAGGACTGCCTTTTTCCACCTTCGGAAGATTGCCCAGATTCGTCCATATCTGGATGGGGACTCCCTGAGAACTGTAGTGCAAGTGCTTGTGATCTTGAGAATAGACTATTGCAACGCTCTCTACATGGGGTTGCCCTTGACTCTTATTCAGCGACTTCAACAGGTACAAAATGCAGCCAGACTGGTGGCGGGTGTGCGTCGATATGACCACATCACCCCAGTGCTGGCCCACTTGCATTGGTTGCCCGTTGCGTACCGAATAAGATTCAAGGTCCTGGTTTTAATTTACAAAGCCCTCCATGGCTTGGGACCTGAATACATGGCAGAATGAATCTCTCAAAGATCAACTGAGGCCTGACCTACCTGAATGTCGTGGGCACTCTCACTTCGGGTGGCCATGCCCAGGGAGGCTCGGAAAACAGTGACACGTAACTGAGCCTTCTCTGTGGCTGGCCCTGTGCTTTGGAACCATCTCCCGAGTGAGTTGCGCTTTGCACATCCCGGCCAACCTTTTAAAAAGTCTTAAAGACCTGGCTGTTTCGTGAGGCATTTGGCGACTGTTAATTTTTTTCTTCTTCGTTGTTTTTGTCCCGCCATCTTCCCAATGATTTCTTCTTGTAGTTTATTATGATGTCTTTTATTTAGTTTTTCATTATTGTTATTGTTTTTGTTCTTGTTGTACACCGCCCGGAGTTCCTCCGGAAGACAGGCGGTATATAAGTATTTAAATAAATAAATAAATAAATAAATAAATAAATAAATAAATAAAAGGAAGACATTGGGACAGATCATGGGGAGGAAAGGAAAGATGCCTTGAAAGAGAAGGGAAATTTAAAGATGAGAAGGATGAGGGACTCTCAGCAAACTGTCAGAATTAGAGGAAGGGGACTTTGGTGATGCACGGGAGGAATGGTTGGGGACCTACTTTTGCTAGTGAAGAACCACAGCCCTTGGGAGGGTGGAATGACATTTATAAAGAAGGCCCATGGAGAGGAGTATTAGTCCAATTAAGAGTCCCTAAGCTGTGTGTGTGTGGGGGGGTGCGCACAAGAACCTTTACTGGTAATCATATTGGAGCAAACGAAAGAGATAAGAAGCAAAGAAGGCATTAAAAATCCACTTTTGAATGAGACATGCTAGCAGAAGAAGAGAAATTGGAAATGTCACAATCAGGAAGCAACTGAGGAAGAGAAGCATGAGAGTAAGAAGCACCCTGTTATCACAGAAGGAAATCCCCCTCAGTCTTGTCCTCTCTGCAGGCAGGTACATGGCCCCTGTCTTTTAAAAGCAGTCAAGAGGCAAGGAGGTCCTGCACTGGGGAATCTACAGACTTGCTTTCCCAATGGTCTAGTGGAGAAGACTAGATGCCATGCAAGGCTGGACTTACCCTTGGTGCATAGAATCAGCAGGCATTGGGCTAAAGGAGCTTGAACCTGTGCTGAGGACTGGGGTTGAGAGAACTACACATTGATCCGGATGTTTATCCCCCACCCAGTTCAATGCACCTTGCCTTTAATAATTTGCACAGGTCCGTAAGCATTCTTCAATTCAGTCATGTCCTCCAGATGTTTGGGGCTCCATGTGAAACATGAGCTGCAGATTTTATGACAATTTCTTGCCTGAAGTGCATGGATCCTTTGCATTGTTATATCCTGCCTCCATATGACCACCATGCTTCCACCTTGGAACTTTTATCTTCCTTTCTTGTCTTATTTCTCTCAACTGGTGTATTCTGTAAGTAATCAGTTCCTTTTAGATTCTTGCTGCAATTGAACAACGTTCCTCATCCCACCGTCCCAAGTTGAACTGTATGGCCATCACAGTTCTCTGATTTTGAAAACTGAAATACAGTTCTAATGAAACTTAGAGAGATTTTTTGGGGGTATGGTATTTTTAAAAGCCATGCAAAGTGATTTTCCGTTGTCTTATTTTCACAGTTAGATGAATTTGGCTTTTTGTGTCCATATAATTAATTGAAGAGTATATCCACTCATTGAGTGATAGACTTACAACAAGCTTGCATAGCACATGAATGTGAACCAAAGAATAATACAGAAGTCTTCTTCCACAGTCAGGGGATGTTGTTACTCTTGTGTCCTTCACAGCTACAGCATTGATATTATCTAGTCTGGAGTCATTAAATTGTTAGTCCTAAATATAGGGAAGAGCTGGGCAAGATTAGTATTTAGCAAAAGAGTATATGAGGGTGGAGCATCCTATTCCTTTCACAGTTCATCCTTTATAGCAGTGGTTTCCAAGCTTGGATCCCCTGATGCTCTTGGCCTACAACTCCCAGGAGCCTTTGACACTAGCTGTACTAGCCAGGAATTCTAGGAATTCTAGTCCAAGATCACATGGGGACCCAAGGCTACAAATCACTGCTCTACAACATAAGGAATTGGACTCCTTGTGGGCTGGAATTCTCCCTAACAAGCAGTGACGAGTATAAGAACTTACCTCTAAAAACATCTGGGGAACACACATTCTCTGTGCCTTCCCTGTAACTACTAGGAAATGTGGACTGTTGGGTCCAGTCTGATTTAGAAGCATCCAATTCATACCTCATCTAAGACAGAAATTCACTGAGTAGCATGGGATCAGACCCCTTCCCATCAATCTGCCTGTATGTTTACAGGCCATGTCACACACATGTTCTTCAATTTTTCCACAAACTATTTTCAAAAACCAAACTGGTATTTTTTGCATTTGATTATGGAAATAAGAAACAGTACATATACCAATGGACTTCACCTTTAGCCCCTATTTTGTGACCAGCATACATTTCATTGGAGAATTTGGAATCTATACTGTTGTACCGTAAGGGGGAAAGAGGCTTTACTGCGATGAGAGATGAGACCTTGCCTCTTGACACACAAGGTAACCGGCACATACAGATTAGGGTGTAGTGGCAGGCACAAAATGGCAGCACAAATGGGACACTGAATTGCTCAGCCATTTAAAAAAGGGAGTTCTGTGCTCAGCACCCTCGGGCAATGTGCAGCTGGCCTGTGGCACACAGTTAATATTTCAGCTGCTTTGAGGTTGGGCTGAATGTTAAGCATCTACTGAATCTAGAAGTAGCCTCAGGCAATTTCTTGGGGTTGAAAAGGTATAGGCAGCCATGGGCTGCTAGCTTTTGCTGGCCAGTCAACTCTTGCCGCTACAGGCAGATACTAACACATACTGGGTTTGAGCTTGATTCCACGCCTCTGATTTCCCCGCCCCCACTATCCCAGACTCTGTTTATGCCCTTGACTCATGTAAAGGCCTGCAAAGCATGTTTTATCACCACTGCTGTTTCTTAAGCTATTGATAACTCAACATAAAATTTTCAAGAGCTGAGCTGTCAGACCTGCTCTGTCCTGCCAAGGCCATATCTTTCCCTCCTCCCTTTCTTTAAATGTGGGGGGATGAGGGGGGGCACATCACCTGACTCTAGATCTGAACAGTAATAGGCATGCCATGCCATGAAGAACTGAACAAGAAAGGTACTCCGTTTTGTCAGGACAAAGCACACTTGACCACTACAGTTTGTTGGCTCTGTGTCACCCAAGGTAATCTGTGCTAGTCCATCTTGTTCATACCAGCAGGATGTGCTACTCTTTTCCAAAATATTGCATCTGGAAATACCTTTAGGAGCACAAAGCGAGGCAACATTTGTATCTCCTCTTTTGAAGCTGTAGCAGGACAGGTATGCTACGTGAATGCAAATATGGAGCTTCCTGATCTCTCAAGTGTACTGGCATTGTTTTCTGCATGAAGCACAAGAAGAGAGAAAGAGAAGGATGTCTGTGCTGCGGTATTTGCCCAGTGCATAAACTCTGCCTATAAGCATATGAAGAGTAAGGGCGTTTATACACGACCCCTAAGCTCCACGGCAAAGGGCTGCAAGCTCCGGACCTTAAAAATGTTTCCCCACCAGCTCCGGAGTTTGCAGACAATTAAGTGCGTCCCCGCTCACCTAAGCGCGACCCAGTGCACTTTTCTTGTACCTGCTCTTTGATGGTGAAAAATATTTAATGCGGATGTGCTGGGCTCTCCTCGCTTCTTTTTGTTTTTGTTCTTTGCCTCCCGCCCCTTTAAGAGCAACCAGGAAGTCACCGGCGGCTCGCCCGGCAGCTCCCACCCACCGGGGAGGTAAGGTTTTCTTCTTTTGTCCTTTTTTTTTCCTCCCTCCCTCACGCAGCCAGCAGCCAGCGTGGAGACGCACGAAGAGCGACAAACCCCTAAGATCGCCCGTCCGAATTTAAGGGACCAGCGGATCTTAGGGGTCGTGTAAAAGCGCCCTAAGTGTCAGTGCTGTCCTTGTAGAGTTGGCTACTCCTGAATCTTAACAAAATCAAATGTCTGTTTCAAGTATGTAGTATATACAGTAGGTGAGGTGGAAGTTGAATAAATGTCAAATAAAACAGTCATTTTATAAGAAATGAACATCCTCTTGCCTTTCAGTATAGTTAGCCAAGGAATGAATCCATGGACAGTTTTACTGGAAGGATAATTGATTTGTAAAGTGTCCTCTTGCAATTTCTGCTGTAATTTTGGGAAAGCCTGTCTGGAGACCTTTGAAATATGTTCTCCAGAGCTGTCTGTAAACAGTGCACAAAAAGCAATTGGAGTAATAGGAATGAGGTGGTGGTACAGGGAACAAAAAAGTATTAGTATCAAGTGAAATAAATGTTCCTGATATTTCCATAACACAAAGCATGCTATTTAAGAGTGCTCAAAAGTTACATTCCCCATTGTGCCTTGCAGGAGAAGAACCATGCTGGGTGGCTTTAGGCCCATTACGCAGTCCAAAAACATCCCCCAGAAGAAAAGAACTGTGATACAACTTCTGTGTATTTTGAATTTAGAAAAATCTGAAATGAGTTGCTATTGAGACAGAATCAGCTTGATGGAATGGGATTATTTACTATTAATTCTGCTGGACATTTGGATATGGGTGGGTGGTTTTGGCTTGTCTCCTGTTCCTTATGCAACAGAGCTCATGTTCAAATGTTATGCATCTCACTGTGCTTACAAAAAATTCCACTTTACCTGCCACAGACTCCTGGTGGCTGAGTTGTCGAGGCTTTCCTAAATGCAATACTCCAATTCATGCTCTGATTCTGTGCTTTAAAAAACCTGCAGTTTTGTGTGTTCTTTCTCATTAATAACATTCACATTTTACAATGTACTTGGGGCCACATAATTAACCACGTCCTCACATTGGTAGATACCACCTCTTGACCTCACTTTTCTTGGCTACACACTTTTCAAATTCTCATTTGTCCCTGTTTTCCCCTGTTGTGTTATCTGGTATCAAAATTTGGGTAAAGGCCTTCTAAATGTGTTACATGCTAATCTTCAGTTATCAGGCAAGTGGCATCATAAACCCAGTAGATGCAGTGGTTGCCACCAGAGCTCATATCTCGTGTGGTCTTACCTAGAGCAGACATAGTGCACACACAGTGGGGTTATAGATTCAACTCTGATGTTGGGCTTATGGATCCTGAGATTTTAGTATTGTTCAATGAAAACATTCCCCTTTTAAAAAGTGTTTCTACTTTTCACATATATGGCTAAGACTGCACATGCAGCATCTGATGAATAAGGAAGGAATGAGCAAGGAAACTTGATGAGATGGGGGATATCTGGCTCAGCAATACTGCGAGAGAAAAGGATCTTGGATTCACGTAGATCACAAGCTGAATATGAGCCAAAAGTGTGATCTGGCTACAAAAAAGACAAATGCAATTTTAGGCTGTATTAGAAGAAGTATAGTCTCCAAATCTCACAAGGTGCTAGCTTCCCTTTTTAGTGGCACTGGTTAGGGCTCATCTTGAGTATTGTGCCCAGTTCTGGACACCATACTTCAAGAAGGATGTTGAAAAATTAGAACAAGTTTAGAGGAGGGCATCAAGCATGATTAGGGGACCGGAAACCAAGAGGAAAGGAGGAAAGAATGAAAGAAATGAACATATTTAGCCTTGATAAAATTAGACTTAAGGGAGATACCACAGCACTTTTTCAAATACGGTGGACCCTCGTATAACAAACGGTTTGTATAACATAAAAACTTTACAACATAAAACATTCCAGAGACAGGGGGGATTTGCTTAACAGAATCACCTATGGGACGAATCCAAACAAGATAAAAATGGTTGCAATTAGGGATTACTCTGTTTTCAATGCATTCCTATGGGAAATTTGTACAACAGAAAATTTGCTTAACAGAATTTCATTTGGAACAAATTAATTCCTTTATACAAGGTACCACTGTTACTGTACTTGAAATGCTGTCATACAGAAGAATGGCAGGATCTGTTCTCAATTAACCCAGAATGCAGGAGATGCAACAAAGGTCTCAAGTTGCAGGAAGCCAGATTTTAGTTGAATATTAGGAAAGATTCCCTAACTGTACAGCAATGGAACCAGTTACCACACGAAGTAGTGAGTGCTCCGATGCTGGAGGCATTCAAGAGTAATTTGGACAACCACCTGGCAGATATCCTTTGATCTGCATTCCTGTCCTGAGCAGGGGGTGGACTCAATGGTCTTGTAAGCCACTTCCAACTTCATAATTCCACGTAGACCTACAGAAGAGGGAACAGGTTTGTTTTCCATGTCTTCAGAGACTAGGACTCAGGGAAATGGTTTCAAACTACAGGAAAAGAGATTCCATTTGAACATCAGGAAGACCTTCATGACAGTTAGAGCCGTTCGGCAGTGGAATATGTTGCTACAAAGGGTGGTGGAGTCTCATAAGAACATAAGAACATAAGAACATAAGAAGAGCCATGCTGGATCAGGCCAAAGGCCCATCTAGTCCAGCTTCCTGTATATCACAGCGGCCCCACCAGATGCGTTTGGGAGTGCATGAGATTAGATATCTGTCTCCTGATACCACACCACTGCATCTGTCCCTTGAAGTACCCTGGTTTCTCCATCATGGTTTGTAACCTGTGATGGACTTTTCCTCCAGGAATCTGTCCAATCCCCTTTTGAAGGCATCCAGTCCAGATGCCATCACCACATCCTGTGGCAGGGAGTTCCATAGACTTACAACGCGCTGGGTGAAAAAATATTTTCCTTTGTCAGTTCTTACTCTCCCAGCCCTCAATTTGAGTGGATGTCCCCTAGTTCTGGTATTTTGGGAGAGAGAGAAGAGCTTCCCTCTATCCACTTTACTCATACCCTGCATTATTTTGTATGTCTCAATCATATCCCCCCTCAAGTGCCTTTTTTCCAGACTAAAGAGGCCCAAATGTTTTAGCCTTTCTTCATAAGGGAGGTGCCCCAGCCCAGTAATCATTTTATTCGCTCTCTTCTGCACCTTTTCCAGTTCCACTATGTCTTTCTTGAGATGCGGTGACCAGAATTGTACACAATACTCCAGGTGGGGCCTTACTATTGTTTTGTATAATGGCATCATAATGTTGGCTGTTTTATTTTCAATCCCCTTTTTGATAATCCCGAGCATGGAATTGGCCTTCTTCACTGCTGCCACACATTGGGGAGACACCTTCATGAATCTGTCCACCAACACACCAAGATTTCTTTCCTGATCCATCACGGATAAGTCAGAGCCTATGAGTTGATAGATGAAGTTTGGATTTTTTGCCCCAATATGCATTACTTTACATTTGGTTACATTAAAATGCATTTGCCATTTCTCAGCCCATTCCCCCAGTTTGGAGAGATCCTTCTGGAGCTCTTCACAATCTTCTCTGGTTTTCACCACACGGAAAAGTTTTGTGTCATCTGCAAACTTGGCCACCTCACTGTTTATCCCTGTCTCCAGGTCATTTATGAACAGATTGAAAAGCACCGGTCCCAGGACAGAGCCCTGGGGCACACCGCTTTTCACTTCTCTCCATTGTGAAAATTTCCCATTCACACCTACTCTTTGTTTCCGGGATCTCAACCAGTTCTCAATCCATAAGAGGACCTGCCCTCTTATCCCCTGACTGTGCAATTTTCTCAGCAGCCTTTGGTGAGGGACTGTGTCAAAAGCCTTTTGAAAATCCAGATAGACTATATCCACCAGTTCACCCAAATCTATGTGCCTGTTGACCTTTTCAAAAAATTCTAAAAGGTTTGTCAGACAAGATTTACCCTTCCAGAAGCCATGCTGATTTTCTCTCAGCAAGGTTTGTTCTTTTATGTGTTTTAAGATTTTCTCTTGGATGAGGCTTTCCACCATCTTCCCTGGGACAGATGTAAGGCTAACTGGCCTGTAGTTTCCTGGGTCCCCCCTCCTTCCTTTTTTAAAAATTGGTGTGACATCTGCCATCCTCCAGTCCTCCGGCACTGTGGCCGTTTTAAGAGACAAGTTGCATATAACCGTTAAGAGATCTGCAATTTCATTTCTCAGTTCCCTAATAACCCTTGGGTGGATGCCATCTGGGCCCGGTGACTTGTTAATCCTCAATTTATCAATTAGTCCTAAAATCTCCTCTCTTTTAACCTGTATTTGACTTAATTCTTTAGTCAAGAGGGGCGTTTCAGGCAGCGGAATCCACTCAAGGTCCTCTGTCGTGAAGACAGACGCAAAGAACTCATTCAATTTCTCTGCAATGTCCAAGTCCTCCTTAACCTCCCCTTTTCCTCCCTCACTATCCAGAGGGCCAACTGGTTCTCTGGCAGGTTTTCTACTTCTAACATATTTAAAGAAGCTTTTATTATTACCCTTTATATTGCTAGCCATGCGTTCCTCAAAATCTTTCTTTGCCTCCCTTATCATCTTCTTACATTTATTTTGCCAGAGTTTGTGTTCCTTTTTATTTACCTCATTTGGGGAGGATTTCCATTTACAGAAAGACCTCTCCTTGCCCTTTAGAGCCTCTCTAACTCCACTCGTTAACCATGCCGGTGTCCTCTTGGACTTAAATGACCTCTTCTTTCTTTGTGGTATGCACGTGCTGGGCCTCTATTATTGTTGTTTTAAACAGGCTCCATGCACTCTGAAGAGATTGGATTCTTCTAACCTTCCCCTTCAATTTCTCTCTAACTAGTTTCCTCATCTGAGGGAAGTTTGCCCTTCGAAAATCAAGGGTTTTTATGTCTGATTTGGTTGACACTCTTCCTCCGACATGCATGGCAAAGGAAATTGCAGCATGGTCACTGTTCCCCAGAGGCTCAGTGACATTCACATCCCTGACCAGGTCCTGAGTATCACACAGTATTAGATCCAGAGTTGCCTGTTCTTGGGTGGGCTCCATGACAAGTTGCTCTAAGGCACAGTCATTTAGCAAGTCGAGAAACCTCTTTTTCTTGCCCGGAGCTTGCATTGGCCCAGTCAATGTGGGGATAATTGAAGTCCCCCATGATTACTATCCTATCCCTCTTAGCCACCTCCATGATTTCTCTCCTCATTTCAAGGTCCCACTCAAGTTTTTGATCTGGTGGACGATAGAATACTCCAACTATCACATCACTCCTTGGACCTGATAGTTTAACCCACAGTGATTCTATGGTGGAGTCAGACCCTCTGTCCATCTCCATTCTGCTGGATTTTACGCCTTCTTTGACATAGATGGCCACTCCTCCTCCAACCCGCCCCTCTCTATCCCTTCTATAGAGTTTATAGCCTGGGATTGCTGTATCCCACTGGTTCTCCACATTCCACCAGGTTTCTGTTATGGCTATTATATCAATGTTATCCCTAGCTGCCAAATGTTCAAGTTCTCCCATCTTTGCTCGGAGACTTCGAGCATTGGCGTAGAAGCACCTGTACAGTGGGTCCCGCAACAACAGCTGCTGCCTTGTTCTTTTCCCCTCACAGCTTTTATTTTCAGTAGACAAACTGTCACAGTCCATTATTCTCCCAGTGCTAATACCTGCTATGTCATCTCTATGTGATTCTCTACCCTCTCCAACCTCGTTCCCCGAGGATGAGGTGTTCCGAACCGGATGCCACTCAGCTCCTGTCTCCTTCTTTGGAGGTTTTTAAGCAGAGGCTGGATGGCCATCTACCAGAGATACTGTGATGGGGGGTTCCTGCATGCCAGGGGGTTGGACTGGATGGCCCTTGAGGTCTCTTCCAACTCTATGATTCTATGATTCTATGATTCTATTTCCAAATCAGCAAGAAACCCTGATAATCTCTCTGTTTACTGTCCTCTACCAATTCCCCCAACCAAAAAAGCACAGAATTGTGCATTTTTAACTACATAACCTATTACTTTACCTCTTGAACAACTGCTTTTGTGTTCACCAAGTAGTACAGTATGTGTATTTACATGCATGTATGCCTTCATAAGCAGCCATTTATTCAGGCCTATAGATACTCCCCTCATCACTCCAGAGCAGATTTAGAAGGCATCTTCCCTAAGAATAACATCATCAGGGTCTACCACCTATAATTATGTGTGTAGGGTGAGCTGAACAGCCTTGTTTGGCTGTCCTGAGTTGCCGTATCATCAGTATTGGCTTCAGCTGGAAGATCCGTATTCATTTTGTTCCTTCCCTCTCTTTCTTTCTCTCTTTCTCTCTCACTTTTTTTTTCTTCCTGCAGATTGTGCTGCGTGGCTGGTTTCTCTACCCTGCCTGCACAAGTTGTGTTTGTGAGGGCTTAGCCAGATTACTAAGTAACACTTCCTGGAACTTGCTATAAGCATTTGCTTGGCCCCCACACAATCTTTGGTTTCCTGCTTAGGCTAGTCTGAAACCCATTAGGAGCTTTTACATGCAGATTCTTCTGTTTAAATGAAAAACAAAGCAGTTTTTCCTCTTTCTACTCCAACCCCCACCTCATTCCTCAGGGTCATAGTCCTTCTGGCTAAGAGTGTGTGTGTGAAAGAGAGAGAGCTAGATTTAAAGTTGTTCTTTCTTTTCATCCAATTAGACAGACTTGTCATATTTGCTCCTTAGTACTGTATAGCCCTTGGTTCCCTTCAGATCTACCCACATGATCACTGGGGCTTATGGAACTAATGAAGAAAGTGCTAGGAAACCCTTAAGTTCCCTCTTCCTAACATCTGAAGCCAGCGCCACCAGGTAGGCCACTACCTGTTAATTGGGTATGAGCTGGATTTGGGTAGTGTGCCCATTTCCCAGAGGTACCATGAGCCTTTTGGTAAGTGGTATTGATTTTTGAGACATACATTGCCAATCATGGGTCTCAGTGAAAAGGGGAGATGATGCAATCGACAGAATAAGTACACACATGGCTGTTTTACACACAAAGATGAAAATATTAGTTAACAATTTGCTTGAGGGTAGAATGAACACAGCCTTCCAGATGACACTGGATTGCAACCCCCATCAGCCCATAATTGCATACCACGCTCATGAGAGTTGCAATCCAGCAACCCCTGCGTGGGGAACGTACAGTAGGAGCCCCATATCCACAGATAAGGTCTCAAAATATTATACACAGCATGGTATCTGGCCCTCTCTAATGGCTACCTCTGGTAAAGCATGTAAAAATATGTGTTCTGTTTTATTTTCCCCCTTTACTATGGTATATATGTTTTGTGTTCACTATCATCTATGGATTTAAGTACAGTATCTGTTGGGGATGATGACCAATCCCCCATAAATAAAGTGGTCCTGCTGTAAATTATCCATTTTGGATCTAGTGCAAGATAATGTTCCCATTCTAGTAGCAGCTCTTCAGCATCATCTGCGGGGTCATCACCTGCTCTCTGATACCTTGAACTAGAGATGTCACAGACTCCTAATGAGGAACTGAGAACCAGAAAGAGCTATCATATAGGCCAAAGACACAAAAGCAGTCTTGTTATTGTTCCGTTGTAGCTTTTGTATAATTTTTTCTTTTATCTTTTCTAGTTTATTTCTATTATTATTATGTTTTTGGTTGTCTGATAAGTCATTGTTGTTAACCCCCCAGAGTTCCCATTTGAGGAAAATCAGATTGCAGTATACAAAAAAGAAATAAATATACCTAAGAGTAATAGGCTTAACTTTCCCTGTACCTGATTTACCACAATAAGCAGTAAGCTAGCCATTTTGTTGCTTTATTGTTACCTGTTTCTCCTTCTTCTCCCCTCCACTCCTCATTTTGCTTCCCCTCAGATTTCATAATGAGAATTCTTAGTCCTTTTTCATCTTCAATGAGCTTAGCAAGCATTCCCTAATTAACCAAGGGGTTAAGCCTAAACTTGAGTTAATTCACGTATGGAAAGCAGGTTGTAAGTGTGTGTGTGTGTGTGTGTGTGCGCGCGCGCACGCACACATTTGGGGGGAAAGGGGTAAGAGGGAGAGGAAATTTGAAGTGAATGTGCCTTTTCCCAGTATTATGTGACTGCAAAATACCGAGACACTCACCTTAAAGGCAAGTTGGCAGGCTGGCCAAGGACCTGGAAATAACTTCTCCCATGTCAGAGGTGTATGTACTTGAAGGAATGCTCCCCCATCAACTATAATACTGCTTTGCCCAGGAGTGATTTGCTAGGAATGGGGAATGGGGACAAACCCTTTCTCAAATATGATGGAGCTGCATGGTATGGATTCGATATGGAAGGCAGTGCTCCTCATTAAATCTATTTCCCACACACTCCTGTGCTGCTGCCCGTGACAGCGTCAGCCAGAGGGCTGCTGCCATCCTTGCCGTTCTCTGGCACATTGATTATTCAGGAGAAAAGTGCCTTCTTTGCCCTCTTCTCCAGCCCCCACTCCTTGCCCTGGTTGGCTTGCAGAGAGAAAACACTGTGGCAGTTCTGAAATTCACTCATATGTCCCACCTAAAAGCAGAAGCTTCTCTACCACCTCATTGTGTCTGCTGAACAAGGAAGGATATAATAATATTTGCACACTGACTGTTTCCTCTTCCACTCTTCCCAGCAGAAGCTGCTGCAATAGGTGCAGGCAACCTTCCTTCTGCCTTCCCCAAGTGACTACTACTTCTACCACAACCATGTTGTATGCTGCCTGCAGACTTGGCCCAATGAAGACAGGATCCAATTCTGCTATTGCAGAACAGGAGCCCTTCCAATAAAAATCACACAGAGATACAAAATCGATTAGTTTAACATACTTCCCTGTCTGTCTGCCTGCCTTCCTGCCTCTCTCTCTCTCTCAAAATCTTATTTCTCTGACTGATATACTCCTAAGGGGGCTAAACCTTACGTAATATTGCCCTGTTTAATAATTTTTAACTGCAAAGCTGGACCCTAGATGAATTAGTCCAACCCTATCAAGAAGAGCAACTGGGGGAATTGAACTCTCAGCCTCTGGTTCCACAATCCAGGAATCACCTTATCTCCTGCTGGAGGAAGACTGTGGCCACCATATCATGGCATCGGCTCAAGCTGCTGGTGCCGGACAAACGTAAAGAGCTAAATCTTATTCCTAACTACATTAAGTAAATAATATGCAACAAGATTTAGAGATTGAACATTCAAAGTTGAACATTCAGAACAAGAAACAAAGAAAATTGCTGCAGTGCATATCCAAACAAAAATGTTCAGGGGTTATATAGGCAGCTAAGCCCACTTTTCAGCTGAAAATAAACAATGCAAAACAAAAAACAAAAAAAACCAGCCCTTCTGCTGCCTGTGCCTGCTTCTAGATTTCATTGGTGTAGACAGACATTATTTGCAAGCTTTGGTCTCACTCCAGACCCTCTCCTTTAGGAAACCCATGGAAAGCCCAGCCAGGAGACACCTAATTCTCTGTCCCTGCTACCCTTGTTGCCAGAGTGTCTTCAAGTTTCATTCTCAATAAGCCCACTGAGAATCACTCCAGGATGCCAGAAAAACAGGAGGTTGGCATTTAACTTTAGTAAACCAATCAACATTTTAATTGCCTGTTTTTGAACACAAGGAAAAAACAAAAAGCAAGATACGCCAGAGAGTGGATAATGATGGGAGATGCTGTCCAGGAACATCTAGCAAAATCAGAATCAGAACCCTTTTATTGGCCAAATGTGGTTGGACACACCCAGAATTTGTTTTGGTAAAATATGCTCTCCATATATAAAAGGAAATATAAGAATCATATATTCAACAATAAAAACACAGTACAATACAATATAACCTATTATTAAAAAGGAAGAAGAGAAGTAAAAATTAATTATTCAACAGTTTGATAGCACTTGGAAAAAAACTATCTTTATATCTAGTTGTCCTAGTATGCAGTGCCCTAAAATGTCGCCCTGAGGGTAACAATTGAAGCAGATTATGTCCAGGATGTGTGGAATCTGTATATATTTTCATTGCCCTCTTTTTAGCTAATGTGGTATACAATTCCACAATAGATGGCAAATTAGTAACAATAATTTTTTCTGCAGTTCCAATTATCCTTTGAAGTCTATATCTGTCATGCTTAGTCGCAGAACTAAACCAGACAGTTATAGAGGAAGAGATGATAGATTCAATAACAATTACATAAACTGCCCATTCCAGCCCTAGGTTGAAATGCCCTCCTTGCTGTATGCTTTCCTATCCCCCTGCTCTAAAAAAGTGTGGCTCCCTAGCTAATCTGAGTCTCAGCAGTGTTATGCAGAAGATAATAACCTGCTTGTTGTATGTGACCTATGTTAGTAGCTCTCAACCTTTGGCCTTATGGATGTTTAGAACTGTGATTGATTACAAATATTTTTCTCCTTTAAAAACGATCCAATGTGGCCTACATCATTGAAAAACAGTATCTTAAAGCTAAAACAGTAAGTTATAGAAATATAAAAATATAATTAAAAAACATTCTTTAAAAAGGTTAGAATAAAAACATTACTAGAACAGATGATCAAACCTCCCCCCCCCTCAAAATACCAACCATCGCATTAAAAAAAAACATTTTAGGCAACAAGTTGCCAAGGGAAAGCCTGCTTGAAGAGAAAGACCTTTTCCTGCTTGCTGAAGAACACCCAAGATGGGGCCAGTCCTGCCTCCTGTGGGAGGGAATTCCAAAGTCTGGGAGCAGCAACAGAAGAAGGCCCTCTCCCATGTACCCAACCAAATACACCAGAGAGGGTGGTGACTAAGAGAAAGGCCTCTCCTGATTATCATAACACCCAGACAGCTCATAACCCGGGGTGCAGGCTTTGAGAGAGTTTGGGCCCAAGCCATTTGCGGTTTTATAGGTTAAAACCAAAGTATACTTGGAAACAGATTAGCACCAGTATCACATTCCCTGATCATTGGATATGCTGGCTAGAGCTTCTATGAGCTGATATCTAAAGCCTTGGGTGGGGTGGGGTGGGGAGGAGGCTGAAGGTTAAGAATTGCTGGCCATTATCCCTAAGATGAAACAACTTTTCTTCATCTTCTTGAGGTTGAGTACATTTAGAGAAAAACAGTTTTGGAAGAACATACGATATATAGCAATATATATATTTTCTCCCTTAGGATCAATTCTGAAATTTAGGGGATGTATACATAGGGTGCTTCTGTTAGGCCCTGACTGCTTGAGCAAATTCACTGTAAAGTTACCATTTGGTTCATCAGCCAGCCTTGCAGAGTAAAAAGAGCCCTGATTTGGGTGTGGGAAGCCAATTACTGGACCCAGCCTTTTCTTGGGATGGAAGCTTAGTGGGTGGCTTTGAGCAAGTCATGTTCTCCCACAGCCTAACCTTTCTTCCAGGCTTGCTGTAAGGATAAATGAAGCAAGAATTGCAGAGTGCTTCATCCTCTGAAAAAAATGCTAATGAAATAAGTCATATGAGTTTCATTTCCTTCTGGACCTTAAGGATGACTAGTGCACATATTCTGCCCGAGATTCATCTAGAGATGGGCACGACTCAGAAAAAATTTTTCGTTTTCGTTTTCGTTTAGGGTCCGTTTCGTTTCGTTTCCGTTTTCGTGAGCTAATTTCAAAATTTTTCGTTTTCGTTTCGTTACGTAACGAAAACGAAAACGAAAATGAAAATTTTTTCGTTTCTCCCCATTTAGCTCCATTATGTGTTTTTCTAGTAACGAAAAACGAAAATTGGCTCAAAATTAGTCGTTTCGTTTCCGTTTTTGGTCCATTTTTGAACCGTTTTTCGTTTTTGTTTCGTTACGTAACGAAAACGAAAAACGAAAACGAAAACGAAAATACCGCTAAGTCGTGCCCATGTTTTAAGAAAGTAAAACCTTGAAAAACACAGGTGAAAAAAAAGGGAGAAATAAAGACGTGCTAACCTTTGAACAGAATGCAGAAATCTGGCTTTTATAAGAGTAGCTGTGTTATATCAGTGGTTGGGAACCTGTGGATGTCAGGCTGATACTGGGGGCATCAACTCCTATCATGCCTGATCATTGGGGCTGATGGGACCAGGAGTCCAATAAGCTCTTCGGGACCCTAAGTACCCATCTATAGGTTATATAGCTTTGCAGTTGCAAAGAAGCTTCAGGCATCCAAGGGTAGTCATTGGAATCTTGAATTCCCCCAGAAGTGAACCAGTTCCATTTTTTTTTAAGATGGAGAGAAGTGGAGTAAACCAAGTTGTTGAGGGCTGCACCTTGGCTTAACAAGGTAACTACTCCTCTCAAAGGCTTCTATCAAGCCAGAATGTTACACAGTTTAAAATTATGGAGATATATTAAATATAGATCATGTTCAAACTAGTTGAAAATGTTAAAATTATTAGATATATTTTTGACTAGAGGTGGACTACTTCAATAGCTTTATCTTGACCATTTACTAGATCTTCTTTAATACAAGTGGTGGGGCATAAATTGCATGCAAATCGCTACAATGGCTGAATTTCTCCACATTCACAGAAAAACTGCCCTGTATCATTCTTTTATACTCCTCACTCCAAAGTCTATTAAGTAACTTAAAGATGATCCAGCAAGAGCAACCATTCTCAAACTTTTTTTGGCCACAACCCTTTTAGAAGTACTTCTCAAGTTCCAGGACCCCTTGTCAAACAAGGAAACTCTTTAGCAGTGTACAAAATAGGACACAACATGAACAAGTAAATCTAAAGTCTCCTTCAAAAGTGCCATGACCCCCAATGAGAACACCTGATCTAGAGTCTTCTCCTAGTGAGAGATACTCTTTGATATCCATCCATTCAACAAGGCATATTGTTTTTGCTATCTATAGATTTAGCCTAGTCTCTTCTAGTTTAATATTTTGAGCTTGCAATTAATGCAGAAAACCTCTTCTTAATTTTTGCCCTAATATCAGGGCTTAGCATTCATGAAATGGATGGGTTTGATGTTGTATTATCTTATTTCTTTCATTATTTGCTAGAGCCCATTGATGTACTTCTGGAGGACCAATGTTGGTAAAATAATATAGGGCGTTTATACACGACCCCTAAACTCCGCCACAAATGGCTGCAAGCTCCGGAGCTTTAAAATGTTTCCCCACCAGCTCCGGAGTTTGCAGACAATTAAGTGCGTCCCCGCTCACCTAAGCGCGACCCAGTGCACTTTTCTTGTACCTGCTCTTGGGAGGTGAAAAATATTTGATGCAGATGTGCTGGGCTCTCCTCGCTTCTTTTTGTTTTTGTTTTTTGCCTCCCGTCCCTTTAAGAGGAACCAGGAAGTGACCGGGGCTCCCCGACAGCTTCCACCAGCACCGAGAGGTAAGGCTTTATTCTTTTGTCCCTTTTTTTCCTCCCTCCCCTCACGCAGCCAGCAGCCAGGAAGTACAGAGGGGTGGAGACGCACGAAGAGCGACAAACCCCTAAGATCTCTGGTCCGAATTTAAGGGGCCAGCGGATCTTAGGGGTCGTGTAAAAGCAACAATACTTTTTCAATGGGAACAACTTTCAGGCAGCCAGCAGTAATCTTGTGTGACTCATTAAGAGCCGATTCCAATTGTTTAGCATGTGCTGATTTATGCCATACAGTACTAGCATATTCTGCTGCAGAGTAGCACAGGGATAAAGCTGTTGTTCTTATATGTGGTACTGATAAGTAAAGGCTACAAAAAAGACAACCAACATAGATCAGTATGTGGAATGGCTCACAGAGTCATTTTTGGTTTCCAGGGAAAACTAGGTGTTACTGTCAGATTAGGAAAGAACTGCCAGTGGAGAATCTGTTCTAGAACACTTTGTGGCAAGACAAGCATCTTCTGACAAATTTTGAAGCAACTAGCTTTGTTGGTTTGCTGAGAGTCAACCCTTTTTTCTGAGACAGCATTAATGTGTTGCTAATGATCTGGGATATTTAATGGGTGGCCTAGATGAAAGAGCTAATCCTACCATGCTTGACCCTTCCCAGATAGTGACCCCCATGCCAGGAAAAGAAAGATTTGGGATAGTTCCTCGCTCCTTCCATCTCTGTTTAGAAAAGGTCACAACCTCCTCATATTCATTTGTGATCCCCTCACAAGGGTCATGACCCTGAATGTGAATGTGTTGGCCGAGGGAATGAAAAGCCAAGCCGGATGTTGGCAGGGAGGAAAGGAGATTTTATTCTTTCCCATCTTAATTAGTCTCCCTTGATTGACTAAAATTCTGGGCATCAAAAAGAGCTTTAGTTTTGTGAGAGAGCCCTCAAGAAGAAATAGTTCTCATCAGGGACATACAGTTCTGCAGCCCTGGCTTTGAGTCCTTTCGCTAACGCCCAGGGCAGCCATTGTCCAAGATCCACTGAGCAGAAGGGAATATATGAGTCATGTCATTGTCAAACCACTGGGAAAGTTATGTGGAAGATGGGGATTGGAGGGTCTTCTTAGGAGAAAAAATATATATAGTGGCTGTGACCTCGAGGCAGAGGTCATGTGTGCATGTGTGTGTGTGCGCGCGTGCGTGCATGCATGCGTGCGTGCGTGTGTGTGTGCGGGGGGGAGGGGGAGAGAGAGGCTGAAAAGATTTTCAACAGATCGCTTTTCATGACTTGTGGCACAGAGTTAATAGAAGGGCGTTATGGCCACCAGACTGTGTGTGAACCCATGAAGCCCTGACCTCTCATTATGAGGAACTATGTTGTGACCTTCTCATTTCTTAACAATAGACCCTATATAGGACAGTACCCTTGGGACGAAACACTCTAGGTAAAAAGCTAGCCAGTTGTCTTCATTTCACAAATTGTAATGGTTGCTATTTCCATTTTACAAGGAGCAAAGCTAGCTACCAAGTATGCACTAAAAACTGACAGTGACCTAACTGCATAGAGCTCAGAACAGGCTTCCCCTTACCTGGTTACCAACTGATGAACTATAGTTCACAAATGGGAGTGGTAGTCCCATTGAGTTGAAGGTTGTGCTCGAGTACGGCTGAGCTAGAGTAAGACTAGGTATTGTTCAAATACCTAATCCGTCAACAAGCTTCCACTGGGTGACTCTGATAAGACATACTCTCTTAGCATAAACTATCTTATAGGGTTGATGTGAGAAGAGCATGCAGGAAGAAACATGAACTCTGTGAAGAAAATATGAGGCAAAGAATTACAGAATAATAGAGATGGAAGGGGCCTACAAAGCCATCATGTCCAAATCGCACCCTGTCCTCCACCCTGCAAATGCAAGAATCAAGCTCAAGTGTATGTGGCCGATGGCTGATTAATTTTCTCTTAAATGCCTCCAATGCTGAAGGCCTCAACACTTCACAAGATAATTGGTTCCATTGTCATACTGCTCTAACAGGAATTTGTTTTCAGATACATGACATAGAATTCATTTAGGTAGGAGGAAGAGTCAAAAGTATGAGAAATGTGTGCCTACAAGCGCTTGAAGAAGTACAGTACCACACTTCTACCAGTCAGTTTGTTCCAAATAATCTGTTTCAAGCATTCCTTCTATTAATTGGATGAGGATTATATTTGGTCACTCAAGCACCTCAGTTTACTATACAGTACAGTATATTGCTTTCTCTACCAGCATCACTAAAAGGATGGCAGCTTTCAGTAAACGTTAAAAAAATGTTATGAGGAACTACCCAGCTTTCTTGGGTCACATTTGGTGATTCTTAATATTTTTGGTTCATGAATCCTTTTAAGAATTTGATGAAACTATGGATCCTACTCCCCAGAAAAAATCCCACAAACACATTCCCACAAAATGTTGTAGGAAAGGCATGAAAAGAGAATTATGTTTCAATGCCCAGATCACGGATCCCCTGAAGCCCTTCAATAGATTCCTAAGAGTCCAAGGACCTTGTGTTAAGAAGTCCTGCTTAGTGCACTTTATTATATGTTCTATCCTCTAATTTATTACTGGGGACTTCCTTCCAAGAGTTAAGAGGGAACATGGAAGGTATTACATGGATCCTGACCCACCATGATCTACAGGTACCTCTGTATTCATAGTATGATATGTATCATCATAGATATTAATAAGGAACATTAATATAGCACCTTGTAACATGTTGAAAGTACATCGTGTTATTTTAGTAAATGCTTAAAACAGTTCTGTAAGGTAAGATAATAGCGTTCTTGCTGTGTTGCAGATGGAGGGTTCGAGGGGAAAGCTGAGCCAGAGAGAGTTTGTTAAAGAATCCTTAGGCTGCAATCCTGCATCCGCACACATGGAATGTGCCCTGGAGAATTCAGTGGGGTCTCCTTCTGAGTAGGCCTTGTGCTGAAAAGGAATCCTCCACTGACAGCAAGAGGACCAGGTTGTCTCAGCCAAGCCACTGACAGAAATAGCAATCTTCCATATTCATTGTTCAAAGCTGTTGCTCTGGGAGGCGTATTTTTGAAAATTTTCTCTCAGGAGACAGATTTTCACAGGGGGATTTTGGACATATTCAAGGTTCTGAGATGATCTTCCACCCATTCACTGTCATTCATTAACCCCCACAGAACCTGTTTCTACATACAGTAGTTCCCATTATCACCAAAGAACTAGATAGAACAAAAAGAAAAAGGAAAATTTTTGTGGTATCTTAAGACTAACAGGTTAGTTTCAGTATCAGCTTCTGTGGATTACACAAGGAGAGAGAGAGAGAGAGAGAGAGAGAGAGAGAGGAGGGGGGCAGGGAGGGACGGAGAGGGAGAGAGGAGTCTAGCATCAACCCATTAATCTAATATGCTAATACTTGTGTGAGGACTGCTTCCTGAATCTGTTTTTCATGTAAACTAGCCCCTTCTTCAGGATTCATACTAACAGTGGCCAGAAATAATTCACTATGACAGTGGTGGCGAACCTTTGACACTCCAGATGTTTTGGACCACAACTCCCAGAATCCCGAGCCTAGACTGCCAATGGGAAAGGACTGTGGGAGTTGTGGTCCAAAACATCTGGACTGCCGAAGGTTCGCCACCACTGCACTATGATGTGGCATTCCTGAAGAGGTTCCTTCCACTCTGAAAATATTTTGCAAATTTAAATGGGTGTAGTGAGTAGACAGGGATAATATCATTACCCTACTTTTTTAAAAGTGTGAAAACTCTGCTTTTGCAAGCTTTTAGCCTCTATGATGGGGATTTAAAAAGATAAAATATCAACAGCTGTTCTGTCCGGATCAGAAACAAGAGAAGGTGATTGTGGGACTGCTTTAACAACACTAAATTATGTATTCCCTGACCTAATTGTGTGGCCACAGTTCCTTTTCTCTTATTATATGTAGCACAAACACAAGGACAAAGTTTTAATGTTCCAGTTCCAAAGGTTCCTATAATACTGTGAGTGTGGGAGCTAGAGAAGAAATGCAGACAGCTTCTAAAAATGCAGGATTGTTTCCTTGGTCCTACATTATTTCTGATATGTTCATTTGTAAACATCTGACACCATGTATATAGAGCACAAACCATCAAAATTTAGATTTTTTTAAAAAAAATCAACCATATGTAATTGGTTGGGAAATTTTTCATTTTTGCTTTATCTTCGCCTTTCATGTTGCCCTTCTGCCACCCTCTGCTTATTCCTTCCTTCCTTCTTCCCTTGCCAAGCAAAAAGATCAATTTTGCCATTGGGTTGTTTTGATATCATATATGTACACAGGAAAGGTGGTTCTTTCAGAAGCTCACTGAGACATTTAGATGAAATGTGTTGTATTATTTCACCTTTCTCCTCAACATTTTATATCACACCAGCAAACGATCTCACACAAAGTAGCTAAAATGTATCTTCCTTGAATCAAGGAACATACATTCCTTGACTCAAACTACTTTCAAATCACACACTATGAGGTCTGTGGAACTGAGAATAGAAAATAGAGAATAGAGTTTTATTGTCATTATGCATATGCAAGATATGCACAACGAAATTAGAGTGCACACTCAAAACCAGGAAGCATACAAAACACATAAAACACCATGCAAGATATTAAAAACTCTTAAAACCGCTTACAAAATTTAAAACACTACTTAAAAACTACTTAGGACGATGCTAAAACCGTTGCATTTAACTTAGATACCGCTCTGGCATAAAAACTGTTCTTTAGTCTATTTGTCCTTGACCTGAGAGTCCTATATCTCCTGCCAGATAGCAACAGTTCAAAAAATTGGTGGCCAGGATATGAAGGGTCTTTCAAAATTCTAGATGTACCATACTCTTAAAAGGTCACTGTTGTGCCAACATCAGTGTTGCCTGCTCTCCAGGTTTTGAGGGAGATCTCACGGGGCTGTTGACTGAAGACACGAAAAGGGATTTTTTCTGTTACTGCTCCCAAGTTGTGGAACTCCTTCCCATGGGAGGCCAGACTGGCCCCTACTTTGCTTCAGCCAACAGGCAAATACCTCTACAGATAGGCTCCCCTGCCCTCCAGTAACTGGCTGCAAGACCAAGACAATCCACTTGTATTTCTGATCATCATGTATGGACGTGAAAGCTGGACAGTTAAGCAAGCTGAAAGGGGGTAAAATATTAGTTTGAAATGTGGTGCTGGAGGATTACTTTACAGATACCCAGAATATCCAGAAAGACAAACAAGTGGGTCCTAGAGCAAATCAGTCCTGAACTATCTCTGGAGGCATAAACGCTGAAGCTGAGGCTGTTAAAGGTAAAGGTTCCCCCTGCACATGTGTGCTAGTCGTGTCCGACTCTAGGGGTGGTGCTCCTCTCTGTATTCAAACCAAAGAGCCAGTGTTGTGCAAGACCATGGCCACATGGCCGGCATGGCTGCAAGGAAACACTGTTTTACCTTCCTGCTTTTTATGGCGATACCTATTTATCTACTTGCATTTACAGGCTTTCGAACTGCTAGGTTGGCAGGAGCTGGGGTGAACACCGGGAGCTCACTCCGCTGCGTGGCACCCAGAATTTGAACCGCTGAGCTGTGGACTTTGCAGCCAACATTTTCCAGAAACAATAACACTGGAAACTGTTGGAGGTAGAAGGAAAAGAGGAAGGCCAAATATGAGATAGACCAGTGTTGGCAAATCTTTGGCATGGGTGCCAAAGGTGGCACATGGAGCCCTTTCTGTGGGCACGCAACATTGCCCCTCACTGCCACGGCATTTCCCCCTCCACTTAGAGCATGCCACTGTGCTCTGTGAAGAGAGCCAGACAAAGGGGAGGCGGCGGTTTCTGGCCTCCTTCATAGCCCTGGTTTACTCTCCAGCCATGCTGCTTTTGGGATGCCCTGAACAGCATGGCTGGAGAGTAAATGGGGGACATGAATGAGCCCAGAAGCTGCCACCACTTCCCCCTGGCTTTCGTGTTGGTGTAGCACCACATCCGCCTCTCTGCCCAGGGCAAAGAGGCAGATAGAGTGCTACTTTTCGGGAAAGCAAGGATCTAAGAGCAGGTTTTTGAATCTCCCACAGCCACAGTGAGGGTGCTGTGGCCGTGGGAAATTCAAAAGCCTGCGCTTCGATCCTCAACTTCCTGAAGGGCAGCACCCGAAGCATTTGTAACCCGGGGTACCACTGTATTCAAGTTAAATTGCCATGTTGGCACTTTGCGAAAAATTAGTGGGCTTTGAATCACAGTTTGAGGACTCGTTTTCTAAAAGGTTTGCCATCACTGAGATACACTGACTCACTAAAGGAAGCCACAGGTTTGTGTTTACAGGAGATGAGCAGGGTAGTTGGGGGACAGGACATTTTGGAGATCAATCATTCATAAGATTGCTGTAAGTCGGGGAAACTGAATGGCACATAACAAAAACTACTGGTTGCCTGAAAGGAGGCTATAAAAACGGGGGTGTTATATATCTTTGATTTTGCTTGTGCTTTTCAAATTGTTTAAAACTGTTTTATGTGCTAATCTTAATGGGACCGAATCTCACTCTACTGCCCTGAGTTCCCGCTCGGGAAGTAGGAGCGGTATATAAGTGTGAAAAATAAAAATAATAAATATGGAAGCTCACTGGGAATGTGGAACTGATAAAACCTACTAAAATATGCCACTTACCTTGAAAGCTCTATTGGGGTCTGTTTAAGTCAGTTCCTGCTTGACAGCGCATAACAACAATTTACCGTAATATGATACAAATTTAATTGCTTCCTAATAAATGGTTTATTGTATTTTTACCTCAATATTGTCTGTTTTAATTTCACATGCGGCTTTGGGGGTTGGGGAGAAATATGAGGCACAAATAATAAGAATGACTGAAAGTGATTCTTTTCCCCTGGCCTTGCTATCTGCAATACCAGAGACTGAGAGTTTAGGATGTTGTTGTGTATTCAAATGGCTTATGTTACTACTGACCATATAGTCCTTTCCACTACACAGTAACAACCTTTTCCCACTGCAGTATCCCTTGGACATGTTAGGCTACAGCTTCCATATTCCAAGGCGCTTGACTGGATTTGTGAGAGTTGTAATCCAACACATCTGGAGAGTGCCAAGCTAAAGACTATGCTGCACAATTATGTTTTTTCTTGCTCGTTCTCAAATGTAGTAAGTTCATTTTCCTATATGTATTTCCTCTATAGTCTCCTCCCCCTGCCTCCGCCGCCCATGGTTCTTGTATAACTTCAAGGATTAGCATGTCTTTCGTCTCTCCTACTCAATTTCTTCCTAATAATAATGTCATACATTACCTGGGACTAGAAAAAAAAATCAAGGTCAGAATGAGTTTAAATGGTTTTGACTGTGCTGTCCAGAAGGAGTGTATTGCAAGTGTGTTTTGATACAGTGTCTGCAAATACTCCAAATATGTTACTTGTATTTTTTAAATAGGCTTCTCCCAACATTTACCTAACCTGATCTTGTTGAAGTTTGACATCATAGTACAGTAGTACCTTGTATAAAGGAATTAATTCGTTCCAAATGAAATTATGTTAAGCAAATTTTCCTTTATACAAAATCCCCATAGGAATGCATTGAAAACAGAGTAATCCCATTTTATGTTGTACGGATTTGCCCCATAGGCGATTATGTTAAGCAAATTTCCCCTATCTCCGGAATTTTTTATGTTGTACAGATTTTACGTTATACAAACTGTTTGTTATACAAGGATCCACTGTATTTAAAATGATCTAGATATCCATATTCCCAACAGGGTGGTTGTGTATCCTCTATCTAGAGAAAATTACTCTGTTTGTGTCCAATTCCATTTTACATCCAATAAAAATAAATAGAATAAATAAATAAGAAAAACTAGGAGAAACTGAGTGAGTTTAGTGGCTCAATGCAAACTAAAACCTATATCTCCAAAATATTAGTTCAGTATTCTAACTGTGACACCACAGTTTCTCCATTTGTGGGGTTTGAGGTTTTTTTTTTTGAGGTTTTTTAAAAAATATACTTGTTTATTTAATTATGTCCCCCCTCAAGTAACAATACATCACTGTTTCCTTTGAACATTGAATGTGCAGAACCACTAGGCAACATGCAATACAGATGGAGCTCCTCCAAAACTATCAGCTTTGCCTTAAAAAAAAAAAACAGCAGGCATGTCTTTCTCACACACTCTTCTCTTTGTGCCTCTGGGGCTGTCCATCATTTCAGTGAGATTAATATGCCCAAAACCTACACTGTCGTTTCAAATTCCTTGCATGTCTTTCATAGCAACTGTGCAGTGTCTAGTATGCTTCGTGCTTGAGGAAGAACTGGCCCAAACAAGAAGGAACTGGAGCTAAGCAGCTCAGACTTTGGAATTTGTTTGTTTGTTTGTTTGCCTTTTAGGAATCCAGCAGAGGGCAGTTTCTTATGCTAGTCATGTAAGATGGCAGCAGAACAACTTGGTGCTGATGCTGAGACCATGTAAAGCAACAAGGTTCTTGGACCACAATACACATGACGTTTGTCTAATGTATATTGGGCTCCTTCACCTTTGAGCGAAACTCTGTTTTATCACTGAGTTTAAGCAACAGAAGAAGCTGTTCCTCTTGTACACATATATCTTTTATATAGTGTTACAAACTGCCCCATCTTAAAGGCACAGGAATTTTCTCCTTTAATTTGGAGGGTAAAGTCAAGAATGGAGAATCATTCACTCTCCCTATGTTACTGTGAGCTGGCTGGATATCTAATTCAAATAGACATCTTGCTGCAAAGTCAGAGGTGTCCCCACTGTGCCTCCAGGAAGAAGAGCCAGCCTGTGTGGCCTTGGACAAGTTGCAGAGTCCCAGAATTGCCCCCTGAAGAAGGGAACTATTTATTTATTTATTTATTTATGTGTATTATCTACTTAGAAACCCTGGAAAGGGTTGCCACAAGTCTGAATTGAATTGATGGTGTATGCACCCATGCATGCATGCATGCACGCACACACACGCACACACATATTACTGGACTCCAACTCCTACTGCTCCTTAACCACCGCCTGTGCTGGGTAAGAAGACTGATGGGAAAACTGACTGGAAGTGTGGTCTAATGTTGCAATCCGCCCAGCTAGTGCTCTAGCACTATGTGTGATATATACTGTACATTGAATAACAACAATAATAACCTAGCCACAAAATTCTGTGATGTCACACTTACACATGAATGCTTAACTTTTGGTCATCAGTGGCATAGTTATAGCTCTATAGAACGCAAGCCTAACCTGGATAATGCTACCTCCACTTCTATCTCTAAAATTCTCTCCTGTGTCTGAAATACAGTGTGATCTGGGTACGTGGAATGGACTATTTGAAAAGTTCCATCAAAGTTTCAATAACTGTCACTCCATGATCAACCTTAACCAAGACCAATATATGCTACAGATACACTTTTTGGATATCACTGTGCAACTACACCACTGACATTTGAATACCATATTATATCATAAATCCACTGATCACTGCAAAGCCTCCACCCCAGACAGGCTCTTATATAACAGTCATGGACTCAAAACTTGTGGATATATAGCAGGCCTTTCTTAGACCATTCAGTGAGTTGAAAAAACCAAATGGACACGACAAGACAGATACTAGCAACCAGCTCCTGCAGTATATTCTAAAAGGAGAAATTGGCCTATTGGTTGTCAGCTATAACTCCAGATA
This sequence comes from Phrynocephalus versicolor, assembly GCA_023846285.1. NCBI lineage: Eukaryota > Metazoa > Chordata > Lepidosauria > Squamata > Agamidae > Phrynocephalus > Phrynocephalus versicolor. Next base: position 14,566,700 of record JAHTLZ010000379.1, on the reverse strand, counting down.
AGACCAGTCAGATGTTCCAGAGAATTATAATTCCCTCTCCTAGCCTTTGGATGGCAGGCCTGTGTGCTGGCTTAGAGATTGTCATTAAACAGCTATTGACATTCAACAGGTAGCACAACATGAAATAAGACCCTGTTATAAATCTAGATGCCCACCATATATCACCTCTGGCAGTACCATGATCTCCCTGCATCAAGCTGCCCATTTACTTCTCCATCTTCTGATGCAATATATGCCCCCCTCCACCAATACTAGTTTTCCACCTTCTTCATAGGGAAAACAGAAGTGTAACATCAGAATATTTCAGCCAGCCAGGGCACTCTATTGATGATCTCATAGTGTGGAAAATAGGTATTACAAAGGGAGAATTGAGGGGGGAAACAAAGTGGAATGGTTCTATAAATTCTATAATGCATTTAGAGCAGTGATTTTGACTTTGGCTAACCAAAGTGTTCCCAGACTGCAATTCCCAGAAAACTCAGCCAGCAAAGTTGGTGGTGAAGGCTTCTGGGAACTGCAGTCCAAGAACACTTGGGTTGCCCAAGGTTGGGAACCACTGATTTAGAGGATTAAATTGATACTTTGCAAAAGCATACTACATATACTACATATGAGCAGATGGCTTTCTCTAATCTTGTGTTTCATTTATAACTCATTTTTCTTGAAAACTCGTGTCCTGAAAGTACAGTATTTTTGACAGTATTGCTAAGATGTTAATGTTACCAATAGCATGAATGCTCATTAATAGAGTTAATAAGTCTATTGGCACATTGGAAGCTCATTACTAGGTTTTAATATGCAGTTGCCATTCTACTTGATCTCACCCCACCCCCACAAACTGTTATCTCTACATTTGGTCCCATCTCCATCCCCATACTATATATCTGTTACATAAACATGTGGCCCCAACTTCTACTGCATATGTTTGGAAAGTGGATTATATATTTGCAAGCTCACACTGAAATATATTTTCTAGCCATAAGGCTAGTAGTGTCCAAAGCAACTCACAACATAATAATAATTCAAAAACAATATACATTATTATGAATAATTATTACTTCAGGAGAAAGGCATATTAAAATATCAAAAAATGCAATATCAAATAAGACAACAATCAATACATTCAATCCAACAATTTAAACTAAGGGTCCTCATGTGGATGAGGGGAACGCTGTGGATATTGCTTATCTAAATTTCAGTAAGGCCTTTGATAAAGTATACTTGCAAAGACGTTAGTAGAATCTGGGACAGATAGTGCCACTGTTAGATGGATTTGTAATTGGCTGACTGATCGCACCCAAAGGGTGCTCATTAATGGCTTCTCTTCAGCTTGGAGAGACGTGACCAGTGGGGTGCCCCAGGGTTCTGTTCTGGGTCTGGTGCAACTCAATACCTTTATTAATGACTTGGAGGAAGGAACATAAAGTAGGCTGGTCAAATTTGCTGATGATACCAAATTGGGTGGGGTTGCTAATTCCCTAGAGGATAGGATGAAAATCCAAAAGGACCTTGACAGATTAGAGTCAAAGCTAACAAAATGGGGTTCAGAGGGAAATGTAGGGTGGTGCATCTAGGTAAAATGAATGAATTGCACAGATATAGGATGGGAGACACCTGGCTGGAAAATAGTACCTGTGAAAGGGATCTGGGAATCTTGGTGGACCACAAATTGAACACGAGTCAGCAATGTGAGGTGGCGGCCAAGAAAGCCAATGAGATTCTTGGTTGCATCAACAGAAGCATAGTGTCTAGAACAAGGGAAGTGATAGTACAATTCTATTCTGCTCTGGTCTGACCCCACCTGGAGTACTGTGTCCAGTTCTGTGCACTGCAATTTAAAAAGGATGTTGACAATCTTGAACAGGTCCAGAGGAGGGCGACCAAGATGACTGAGGGTCTGGAAGAAATGTCTTATGAGGAGTGGCTTAGGGAGCTCGGAATGTTTAGCCTTACAAAAAGAAGGCTGAGAGGGGATATGATAGCTATGTTTAACCATTTGAAAGGATGTCACATTAAAGAAGGGACTAGTTTGTTTTTCATGGCTTCAGAGACTAGGACGTGGGGCAATGGTCTCAAAGAGATTCAATTTAAACATCAGGAAGAACTTCATGACAGAGCTGTTGGGCAGTGGAATATGCTGCCACAGAAGGTGGTGGAGTCTCCTTCTTTGGAGGTTTTTAAGCAGAGGCTGGATGGCTCTATGTTGGGAGCACTGTTATGGGGGTTCCTGCATGGCAGGGTGTTGGACTAGATGCCCTTGAGGTCTCTTCCAACTCTATGAGTCTATGATTCTATGATTATACTGATAAAATAATTCAGCTATGGGATCAGTTTTTGAAGTCAGTTTAAAGTCACATGGTTTTTGTATTACTGTATGCATCCTCAGTACCAGAATACAAATGAAGGCGATAAGAGTACAGTATACATAAAGATGTCACACATTAAAAGCCATTTAATCATGCTTCAGCTCTTTGTCCAACCAGGATAAGTCTCCAGGATATTTCAAGGCCAAATAAGTTCCCTGTCTCTCCTCAGTCATCTCCTTGTCCCTCAAGGCAAATGTCCCTGACATTCTCCAACAGGAAGGGGAAGCTGCCTCCCCTATTCCTGGACATTCTCTTTGTAGCTCCATTGCTCCCCTCTGGCCTCAATAGTCCCCCCTCTCACCTAAAGGTAGGGCTTGCCCCCATGGAGGCCACCAACCACAATGTCAGCTGCAGCCATGGCTCTCATGGGACAGAAGCCAAAGCTCGCATAGTCCTGACTCCTGAGTGTGCAACACGAAGTAGAGAGCAATGTCACTGCTCTCCTGGACACAGGAGGGTTAGTGGTGGGATTCCCTGTCTACCATAGTGCTGTGCAGACAGGATTGTCCAGTGCACAACAGGCAGCCCCACTGAGAGAAGCAGCAATGGTAGATGAGGGACACCATGCACACTCCAGGATGCAATGCCTGAACTGGCAATAGCACACACGTCCTCATTTCTGACAGAGGCAGCATGACAATCTATAGTCAAGCCCTAACCAGGAGAGAGAGTAAAGTCTACCGCAAGTATACGTTGGTACAAGAGACAAGATAAAATACAGTAGATCAACATTCTGAATAAAGGCAGCATAGAACTCCTCACAATTAATCTACAAACTTCTAAGTAGACATCCACGCCTTTTATTTGTGGTGGTTGTCTTCCCAGCTCCTACCAAAGTGTCCTCTTACAATCCCTCACTTGTCTCTCACATGGAGAAATAAAAATTGCCAGGCTTTTTAAAAGACCCATTGTCATTCAACAACACTAACAAGTCATCCTCATTCCTAGTTATGTTCAGGTAAGACTAAAGAGACCCCAGTCTGAAACCTTCCAGAATTGCTGCCAGTGAGTGTTGCCCTTACTTAATTGGGTAGTTGGACTCCAGGTCTTCTTTAGAAGGCCAGTGTTGCTGTCCAGATACTTTTGGGGTGTGTATGTGTGTGTGTTGAATGCAGCACAGAGGCTTCCTTATCAAATGCCAGCTTGTGAACAATCCTTCTGAATTGAGAGAGACTAAATGATTCTACTGGAGAAACACAAAGATTTGAACATAAAGAGAAAAGAAAGGGGTGATATTTTTTTTAGCGTGGCAAATACCTCTGACAGAGCTTCCACTGGTGCCTGCAAGGCTTCAACCAGCGTATATATCAACACACCATATGTTTGTTGATACAAAGGTCTTTAATGCCACTTGCAATGCTGAGCCTACCCAGGAGTGAAGAACCGGTTGTCCCTGTTCTTGTATCCTAGTCACCATTCCCTTCCACAGAGATAATACCTTTCATGCTTTTCATCCTTGGCTCTGGGACATTTTGGGAAGTGGATTGGTAAGAGGGGCCAGCAGAGTTGAGTGAAAATGTAAGAATGATAATATGCGGCTGAAGAAGGCCTATCGGCAGATGTAGTTCCTAGATATTATATCATTGTTCTTATTTGCCTTAGGAATCAAATTGGCACAGAATCACCTCGCCCAACCTGGTGTCCTCCAGATAGGCTGGAAGGTGACTCATATCCTCCCCAGCCAGCAGGGCCTTTGGTTATGCTTGCAGGAGAGAGTAAGACTTAACAGTCAACACTTCTTAAAGCAGAGATTCACAGATACTTTTAACTAGTATCTATGAATCTCTGCTTTCTTTCCAAGTCTTCTTCTCAAAGTAACAATGTTAATTTGGCACACCTTTTCCAAGGGACATCCAGAGTGACACGGACAAATTGAGGAGAGTTGTATTTCCTGGACATACACATGCCTGAAAGCTTTTTTACACTAGTAAAGCAATACGTCTGTGAAGATTCTCAGACATCCAGGTGAGGTTATATGGAAGCTGAGTCATGGCAACTGGATTTCCTTTACATTTGAGAATGAAACGTTTCACTACTCATCTGCTTCATCAGTCTGAGGAAAGTTGGTGTGAGGCTTCCAATTCCCCTTGGTTTCATACCATCCTGGTCTGAATAATCTTGTTAGGTGGACAGTGACCTGGGGTGTGTGAAAGTTATACCTATGCAACCCTTCCCAACACCCATTGAGTATGGGTTGTTAGCTATATGTCTAATATGTGTGCATCCTCATCTTTGAATGAGTGCCCTTCATCCTTCAAATGAAGATGCACCACTGAGTCTGGTTCTGAGCTGTTGGCCCTCCTGTGCTGGGCCATCCTCCTGTTTAGTGGCTATTGGGTTTCTCCAGTGTAGAGCTCTGCATATTCCTCACTGCAATGAACCACATATACTATATTGCTTCTCTTGTGTTTTGGTATCAGGTCCTTTGGGTGGATGAGTGCTTGCCTTAGTGTGTTTGTAGATTTGAAGTAAATGGGTATGTAGAGTTTGCCAAAAATCCTTTTAAGCTCTTCAGACATTCCAGCCATGTAAGTAATGACCAGGTTTTTCTTCGGCTCTGGGTCTCAGGCTGATCAATTACTAGCAAAGCAGCAATGCAGGGATGGGTGGTGGGTGAAAAATGAATGTGAATATTTAGACACAAGCTGTTTAAGCTATATGAGGCCATTTAGGTGAATGTTAATTCTAACCTATGTCTGCATGACCCTTTATATGAAATGATCTAAGCAACTACCTTTAAATATGAATTACCTTAGTACATACGTATACATAAAAAAAACCCCATGCAATTACTTTACCAAGAGGGCTGTGTTTGTGTGCATGTGTATATATGTGTATTAGGGATGTGTATTGTTTCATTTTGTTACAATTTTTCTGTTTCGTGCCCATCCCTAACGTGTATACAAACATACGTACACAGGCAGAGATAGCAAACCATAGACATAGTCTAGCTAGGGAAAAGAGCCAGTTGGCAAGTATGTGTATATAGAACAGCTGCTTGAGCCATAAAAAATATGAAAACTGGGCAGAAAGACTAGTGTCTATGGAGGTGGGAGGGAGGGAGCGTATGCAATGATATCACTCAAAAAAAGGTATCACGAACAGGCCCACTTGTAGGAAGCAGTGACATCAGGTGTTGCTTATGTGAAGAAAAACATTGTCATCTTGAAAGAAGCAAAAGTCCATGTCACACCTGGCACAGTCTTCTAGAGGAAATGGAGGTTCTTTATCTCTTGTCTATGTTTGCACAGGCTCCCTCCCTCTCCCCATTTCTACTGCCCAGGCCTACTCCTCGGGGGTTGCCTTTATTTCCTTCAGGGATAGTAGACTTTTATAAGCTGCTAGGTTAACTATAATTGCATCTGTGACATCCAAGGGAGCCTGCCAATGGGGGGGGGGGGGCTAAGAAATAATATCAAAACTGCCAGGAACAGAACACCAATGTTGTGCTGAGTGAGCTTTGTGTTTGCACAAAGTAATAGTCTCAGAATTGCAAAGCTGAAGGAGACTCTCAAGTCCTTTGCAACAAGGCACCATTGGAAATCCAACACCCAGATTCCAGTTCTGTAGCTGAGGTCTACAAGCACCCCTGGTGCAGCCCTTGGACCAAGAATCTCCCACAGCTGAGTGGGAATTTTGAGGTGGGCAGAGACCCTTCAGCAACCCCAACAGCATTATAGGGCCTTGGGAAACTCCCACATGTCACATGTGCTACAACAGCCTTAGCAGGAATGGCAGGAATGACTGCAGTTGCTAGGCCCATTTTACAGGTGGCTAGGATACCAAAAATACAGGGTTGGAGTCTCTGAGGGTTACTTCACGTCCCTCTCATCACAGTTCGTAGTCCCGCTTGAGAGAGGTACAAGAAAATGTTACTCCATGTCCATTGCATGACGGCGGAATCTCGTCCGGACCATGCCCCCTGAATTGGGATTTAAGCGTGATGAGCCATACCTCTCCCTGACCTCGGGAATTCTCTTGTCTCGGTTCCTGTTTCAAGATAAGTGCCTGTGAAGTAAGGCTGGTCACGCAACGTGCACATTCTCCATCTAGTGGCAGGAGTGCGAAGTTGCATTCTCCAGTACAATCCCAATGGCGTAAACAATGCATCGCAGAGAAGGAAGAAGGCATAAAACCTCGAACTTTGCTGCTTAATGCATGAAAGGCAAAATTACGGAGAATCGAAATATCAGAAAACAGAAGATCGGACCAAAAAAAAAGGGGGGGAATGAAGGCAGGGAAATACAGATGTTGTCACGAAACAAGGACATGAAGTAACAGTCATCACGATACCATCAATCACGCCCGTGGGTAAACGGAAACAGGGACAGAACTGGGACAAGACCACATGACTGCGAATGACGTTATCACAAAACGAACATAATCTCGGAACGAGGAAGAATGTGAAGTAACCATCTCTGTTGTTTTTCCTGCAACACCATGTCATTCCTCTGACCGTTATTGCTCTGTTGTGCTGCTATGGAAAACTAGCTTTGCTGTGAAAGTGCTGGACTGGTTCTTGGACGTTCCAGGTGCCTCCTTGTCTGAACTCACTTTGAGCTATGAAGGGTTATTGCCCGTCACTCTCATTTGGCTTGGTCTGTCTCACGGGGTTGTTTTAGTGACAATCAAGCGTGTGTGTTGGGGGGGAGGGGGAGAGCATCATGCACTCTGCCAAGCAGCTGCTTCCTTCTGTCCGCAATTCAAAAGCAGAATAGCATAAAGTTAAAAATAAGTTAAAATCATTGTAATTATTAAACACTCCCCAGATGCAGTTATGAAATGAAAAAGTGTTGAAATTCTTTCTTGTTCACGACTAATTTAATATTGCAAGCATTCCAGTCCAAATCTTTCTATTTCTGAGTAAGAATTGAGTTTATAATTTCTAAGTTCCAACTCAGCTGTGTAAATTTTACATGTCACACCAGTCCCAGTTCATCCAACCTCATAAACAAGTAAACAAACAAACAAACAAACAGTAGCAGCATTAAAAGATCCATTCACTTTGTCAAGTTTCATTTTGTCAATGATCTGAGGAGTTTTAAACCTAAGTCTCTGGCTTTTTGGACTGTGTTTTCCAAATGACAGCATAAGAACTATTGCATCAGAACCTCCACGATTCCTAAGCTGAAACTGAAAGTTTAAATTTAGACATCAAGTTGCTTTCCCTCCTTTTTACTTCACTGCTGTATTTTTAGACTTAAGAAATGTACTTTCCAAGGAAATTCTACCTAGTTTTCCACTGTAAGCTTTGAGCTGGCTGCCATGACCTTCTTCAAATGGAGATGTTGTCCAAAGAGGAAAGAAGAGCTGGTTCCACCCACCTATCCCTCCTTTCTGAAATTCCTCAGTGGAGAAAGAAAGGTTACTGACTTTGCTTTTATTTTTCACAGATTGCCTTAGGGTTTGGTGCTCTGGGACCTTTTTAAAAAATTACACATTTTTTTTTGTTCATCTGTATGTGTATGCATCCTTGTGTGACACAGTTTCCTGACAGTCCTGCCTGGTCCTGCCAGGGACTGAACTAATATGCATCCCAGTTTACCCAAAAGGGAGTTGAGGGAAGGGGGGGGGGAAGAGGAGCGGAGAGGGACTTCACCAAACTGGCTTGACCAGAATGTGACACAAGAGCAGGAAATGAGTCACTCCCGGCAGGGCAGCTGCTCTCAGCCATTTGCATAAACAGCAGCACCAGCAGACAAGGGGAAAGCGGCGCTAGGCCTCCCTGGCGGCAACCAGCCCTGGCCTGAATAAATCTGGCACTGCCTTCAGCTCGCTCTTTTGCTCCTTCTCAGGCTTCTGCCTGCGTATGTTCTTCCGTTTCCTCCTTCCCTCCTCTTTAAAAAACACCCTCAGCTGTGTCTCATCCCATAGAACTCCAAATACTCAAGGGGTCTGCCTCTTTTTAAAAGCATTGCCTGTCAAAGCAAACGGAAACCTCTGGTTTTGAGACAAACCACACACATAGGCATGCACCGCCCCCTCCCCCCTAAAAAAAAAGCATCACCATCACCACCACACCATCAGTGCTACTGCCCAGCATCTCTGGCACACTAGGACAGGTCGGGGTAAGGCCACTGGGGGGCCCCTGGGTTATTTCCCAGGAGGAGCCCTGTTAAGCTGGCTGCACAAGGACAAAGCTCTGGCAAGAGGGATGATACAGACATAAACTGCTCCAGCATTGCTTCCATTGTCTCCATCGATTCCTGGCTGAAGCAGGATTAATTTTCCTCTTCCACAGAAGGAACCCAACTAGGTCGGTGGGGTCCAGGGCAGACTGAGTGGGAGGCCCTTTTGTGTGTTTAGATTTTGACAGTGAGTGGATTGTTTTGGCGGCTTCCAAGTCCTCTTTTATTAATCATTAAGGATGGGCGCCTGCTCGTTCCAGTGGTAACACTGGCTCTTAAAAGGGCAAATTCACCAGCAGGCCAGGCTGCAGGTAAGAGCAACACAGAATAGGAAGATCACCATCTAAAAGAAGGATATGAGATGCCCCCGTTATAGACTCAGGCTTTCTATCTTGTTGTTTCTTACCACAATGTGCAAGCAGATAGGTGATGGCTGGGCAGGTACTGCACATCTAGTTAGATGGCTTTGAAAATAAAACAAAATATTGATTGTTCCAGAACTGAGCTGTTAAATACAAGAAACCCTGTTAATATTTTGCAAAGCAAATTCCTTTAAAATGCAGTGAACCTCTCCTCCCCCATGTGGTTTAGTGGGCTGAGAACTATCACTCAGTTGTGGATGACTTGGAAGAAGATAACCTACACATCTTTTTAAAAGTGTCAAGAATAATGTACTCTGTTGTTCCAGTACAGAAAATGACATGATGTACAGTGGTTCCAGTACTGTGTAATGTACTGGTGTACTGTGGTTCCAGTACAGAAAATGACATGATAATGACATGATAGTTCAAGATATTTGCTGCCCAAGGCAAAGCCCTCACCTCTAACAAATTATAAACTGAGATGCTGATAGAACTGGCAGTCCCATGGTGGTGAAGGGATAGTACCCTGCACAACTAGCACTGGCAGGGTAGTTTAAGGGGGTGCTGAAAACACTGTAGTAAGGCATACTCCCATCGGTCCACTGATACAGAAAAATGTCTGCCACTATTGGAACTATGTCCCCAAAAGGAAGGTAAAAAGAGGTGTGATGGTGGCCGAGTTTGGAAAGGTAGCTCTAACAAGCTGAACTTTCAATAATACACTGAAACCATGCATAATTTAATCACAATGGATTGGAAAGAATACCCAAAGAAGTCACAATATTAGTTTGTTTTCAGGATAGGTAGCAAAACAGAATTGAAAACAAGGCAAAAAATACTATATCTAATGAGGAAAAGGGTTGTAATGTGAAGGGGGTTCACGTTGAAATAAAACCATAAGATGCCACAATATTTTATTTTTGTTTTATTTTAACTTTTGTTCCTTCCTAAGCATGCATTGTGTAGATATGGTCTAATCCCAAATCCTTCCCTCTTTTAATCTTGTGTAAAAGATTTATTGTGCATCTATATTTGGAAGCTACACAAGTGCTAAAAATCATGTTCTTTATACTCCAGGCAGTTTGCTTAAATAGCAAACTTGGTTTTTTTTTAAAAAAAAAATACATTTTTAGAATAATGTTAAGTATGACTGCAAGATGATGCAAAGCAGAGGCAGCCTGTCCATCCTCTGGGCATGATTCTGCCCCTTCACAGATGTGGCATTGAGTATAGGAAAAAAAAGATGTAAAATGAGTTACACAGCTGCCTGCACAGCATATTCCTAGGGAGTGAGACAGATTTTTCCAAGATGTAAACTAAAGTCACATTTTGGAGATAGAGATGACTCATAGAGATGACAAAGAGGCCAGGGGTGATTTGAAACTCTGGTGCCAGTTTGTGTCCAAGCTCTAGTAGCTTATATATGCACCACCAGCCAATCGCCTCTACACAGCTACATGCAAATCTTGCTGCTGGTTCTAGCTGCTCCTTCCTTAAGGGAGGAATTCATTTTTACAGGAAAGACTCAAGTTGAATTGGCAGTGGAAACTAGTTCTTTTCTTTCATTTTGCTGAAGGCTTGCGTAGCAATATCAGAGAACTCTCACTACCACCATTGCAACAGGATGAAGAAATAAGGAGGTATAAACATACAGAACTCTGTTTCATTTTGGACAGGGTCTCCAGAGCAAGAAATATTCAGCAGCTCCCAAAAGTAAGTTCTCTACATGCTGACAGTCCACTCCTAAGCATGCACCCCAGAATTACTGGGCTCAGCACACCAGGCCGTTTCCTGTCGTATTTATTTATTTATTTATTATTTATTTGTTAATCTTATACCACGCCCATCTTCCCAAAGGGAACTCTGGGCGGCTTACAATAAAAATAAAAGAATCAAATAAAAGCAAGCACGAACCAAGAAAAGGAGCAAGATGGCGGGCAAGGGGGGAAAAACAAAACAAAACCCTAACTAGGGAGATCGCCAAATGCCTCCCTGAAGAGGTGAGTCTTCAGGGCTTTTTTAAAGGTGGCAGGGACTCGATCAGGTGCAGCTCACTGGGTAGATGGTTCCAGAGCATGGGGCCCACCACAAAGAAGGCGCGGTCACGCGTATGCGATTTCCGCACATCTCTGGGTGTGGCCACCCTTAGTGAGCGCGCCTGCGCCGATCTCATGGGTCTGGTCCCAGTTGACCTTTGAGAGACACGCTCCACCAGATACTCTGGTCCCAGGGCGTGGAGGGCTTTGAAAGTCAAAACTAGTAGTTTAAAGCGGTTCAGCCAAATGCAAACAGGGAAGCCGACTGCTAAGCAACCGCTGAAGTGCAGACTGCCGAACCGCTGTAGTGACCATGTGATCACAGGAGAAGATAAGGTGATGCAAAATAAAAAGTGGCTGCTCAAGGAAGTGTGGTAGTTCCAGTAATAGGGAATAAGGTTAGACCTGCAGTCATACCAAGTTAAAGTTGAAATGTTTTGTTTTTTTTGCTTACCTCAGAGTTAGTTTTCCTTTCCTTTTAAAATAGTTAAGGAGTGGAGAGGGTAGGGGGGATGTGGGGGATGTCGAGAGCTCTTCAAATGCCTGGCAGACAACAGGAGCAGGAATCTGATGGAATAGGCAAAAAATGAGTTATCTGAAGAAGTAAGCGGAGCTGTGTGGAAGAGGTAGTCTCCTTCCCTCACTCCCAGTACCCACTGGGCAGGATAGCAGTGGGAGAGAGAAGGCAGGAACAGAGGACAAAGAGAGAGTGAGAAATACAGAAGGGCAAGGTTGGGGGAAAGGCAGGATGTCCTTGTGCCCTGCAATTGTGCGGGAGAATACTGGAAGATATTCTCCATTTATTAAACAGGTGAATTCCATGTATTTTTTAAAAAAACCTAACCATATGATAGAAATGCTGATTTGAATCAGTCCATCCCTTTTTGGTCCCAAAGCAGATGTTTTTCTCAGAACATTTGAATGGGTTGGAATCACCCAACTTGATTAATTGTGATATGCTCTTGTAAAGGCAGAAGGCATGCCTGTAGGTGCTGTTTCATTGACGTAAGCAGTTGGGACATAATCCTCAGGGAAGATTGCCTCCACAATATTTTCTCTCCACTGGTGGTCTTCCATTATTTTATTATTATTATTTTTAAAAAAATCTTATGTATAAGCTACTAGCACTAGATCACCCTATCACTTTATTTATCGCCTCAGCCTCATTATTATTATTTCCCATATTTATGCCCCATAAAAGGATCATCAGAGGCAAGACCAGAGGAAGAAAGTATCTGGACTGGCTGGACCACAGGAAGGAAGGAAGGAAGGAAGGAAGGAAGGAAGGAAGGAAGGAAGG
>JAHTLZ010000379.1:14509368-14551161 GCA_023846285.1 Phrynocephalus versicolor | reverse complement strand
TATTATTATTATTATTATTATTATTATTATTATTATTATTATTATTAAAGGATTATGTTTTAGGAGCTAGAAATATTATTGTTTGCACTATGTCTCCCATAATCCCCCAGCCAGCATAAAACCACATTCTAAAACCTCAACGTTTTCAGGTTCTACTTTAGATAGGAACATGTTTTGAAACCCTACAGCTATTTGATAGTTGTGGGACATCAAAATAATGGGGGGTTTGTACTACTGTCTTTGGAGGGAGGTGAGCTCTACAACAGTGGTTCTCAAACTTTTTTCACCGCGGCACCCTTGTTGGGCTAAAAAAAAATCATGACACCTAGTTACTAACCTCTCGTCAAAACATTTTTAATTTTCTAGAACTGCAGTATGACGAAAATATAAGCATGTACACAGTCTCTAGCCATACATTAAACCTTATACTGAATTCACTAAATAATCAGTCTCTTTTAAAAAAGAATACAAATTTACCATGAAATCCATTGGAATCTTTTGTTTTGTTTTGTTTTGCGATTATAACAATCCGGTACCACTTGAAACAAATGATGCACAACCACAATATGGCCAACAAATGGCAGACATAGCATAGACAAGGAAATAATTGTGTTGCCATGTTATAAATACGGATTATATTGCTAAATTGCTAAATCTTAGTGAAAATTAAATATTATTGCCATGGCACCCATGGCATACACTCGCAGCACCCAGTTTGAGAACCACTGATCTATAACATTGTCCACCAGAGATACACAAAACTGCCAAGGTCCTTTTCTATACTTAATGAAAGGAAAAAAGTGGTGCATATAATAATATTGTAAATATACAGAATGATTATCTACAGTGCCATTTTCAAGCATATATACATGCTATATACATTTATATATTTAGGATAAGAGGGAAAATAGGGTTGTGACCCTCTGCACAAGTTCCAACGATTCAATGGAATTTACAGAAAAATATGCATAGGATTAGGCCGTATGGGATGTGACAAAGAAAGGGAAATACTGTACCAATTACAGGAAGTGCCAAAAAAGGAACCTTGTGTTTCAATACAGGTCCATATAGCAAGGATTTCTGATTGACTGGTAATGTTTTGTCTAACAAGATTGAAAGAGGCATTGCAATCCACACAACCAGAGGTGGAATATGAAAACTACGCTCTGACCTGAGGCTGCAGCCCCCCATTTTGAAACTTATGTTTAACAAGGGAGCCTGACATCCACATCTGGCCGTGATGTTTTGGAACATTTATCCTTATTCTGCATCTTCTATAGCCCTGTGAAACCCTGCCTGATAAGGATCCATATGGGGTCAAAAGCAATCATATGTTACTTTGTGACATTCTTAGTGGTCTAATAAATATGTGATCCACCTTTGCTTTCAGATTGTGCACAAGGACCACACTACCTTTTTTGTGTTCGTCAGGATACTGTTGTGACTGACCACTTCAGAAGGGTAGAGAGAAGAACGGCCTGTAAACCAAAGTTTTTCAAAAAGGGAGAGGGCATAAGGTAACAGTCCAGATTTCTGACAAATTGAGATAGCCTCCTTTGTCCACAGTCTAAGAAGGACTGTGCATGTAAGTCCTTTGATTTTATGTTAATTCTGGCCTGGAATGTAGTCTTGGTTTATAGGCAGTGTTTTCTGCTTCTTCTAGATTCTGCTTACTGGGGATGTGGGAATACTGTATAGAGTCATTAAGTCTGGGTGTTCATATTCTGTATGTGGACAATGCGTGTTTGAGCAAGCATTGTTGCTGGCTGTTACTAGCCTACCCTCTATGTATCCACGGTGTCAAGCATACTCTTTCTTGCTCTTTTTTTTTAATTGCCTCAAGGGCTCTGGGGAGATTGGCAGTGACTAATTTAAATAAATAAATAAATAAATAAATAAATAAATAAATAAATCTGTTACAGTGTTACACAATGGGCTAATCCCCCCCGCCAGAGATTAAAATCTTGGTATAATTCTGCAAAGTTACAGGCTCCCTTTAAAAAAATTCTTTATTATTTATTTAATTATACAGTTTATATGCTGCCCACTACCCAATGATCTTTAGGCGGCTTACAACAATTAAAATGAACATTTAAATTATTAAAGACAATTAAGAACATAAAAAAATATTAAAATTGCCATCAGGACCCACAATCTATGTTGTATCAGTTAAAAAATTTCTGGAACAGGAAGATTTTTACCTGGCTCAGAAATGTCATCAATGTTGGTGCCAGGCAGATCTCACTTGGGAGGATGTTCCATAGCCTGGAGGCAGCTGCTGAAAAGGCCCTATGTCTACAGGCCATACCTCTCACCTCCTTCAGGGATGGCTCTTTTAGAAGGGCTCTCTGGCTAGATCTTAATTGCTGGGTAGGTTCATATGGGAGCTGCCTAGATGCCCTAAGCACATCCAATCTCGCCTGATTTCGGAAGCTAAGCAGGGTAGGCCTTGGTTAGTAGTACATAGATGGTTCCTTAGACCCCTACTCTTCAAAAATACTAATAAAACTGAATAATTACAGCAGGTGGGTTATATAATTCAAGATCTAGGCTAAATTAACTGGCATGTTTAGAAAAATTTTAAAAAACAAACTACCATGAACGTTTTAGAGACACTCTTGCTGTTTGCAAGAATAAGATTAGCTTACATGCCCTCTTACATGTTCTTTCCAACAAGGCTAGATCCTGAAGAAGTAAACACCTTTAAACATTCTCCTTCTGCTGTCCAAAAAAAGAACTTAATTTCCTTCGTCACTGGCCTGTCTTTGTCATATGCAAGCATGAGAGGTCTTAAAGAAATCTTTATTCTCAGGAGTCAAAGAGAGGGCAGATTGCTCTGGAGGCAAAATGAGCATCATGTGAACCCAAGCTTATTAACATAGCAGAAGAATAACTTTTTTGTGACAATAAAGCAAAAATCAAAAAGAGGTTATTACCCTTCGCTTGAATGTGCCACTCTAGTTTGAAATCATAGGAACTGCATGCTGCCATAGGTTTAAGGACAAGGACAGGAAGGGTAGAATAGAGCAGAGGGAAGAGCAAAATGGCTAGGATTTGTCCACATTACATAGAATTAAGAAACAATGTATTAGAAAATCTGCATTCACTATCTTTCCCACAGAAGAATATTATACTAAGAACCTCATCACAAACTCATGTACTGTATACTCAAAAGCATCCTTGAGAGACAGACATCCAATTTTATGAAAATATCTAAGGAAACTTTCTAGGCAGTTATTGTAGTTCCACCACTGAATTGTTCTCACAGTTGACATAAATATCCAGAGGAACAGCTGTGTTCATCTGTAATCTTTTGCAGCAAAGTCAACAAACAGACTAGTGGCACCATAAAGACTGAACTTTTTTTATGAGGCATAAATCGACCCCATGCAGACTCTTCCGATATGTGGGTAAACATCTATCTGTAAAGGCGAGACTGCATGCATTTGCTCTCCACAAAACCCTGAGATAAGTAAAACATGACCATTTTTGAGGGGCTATTTAGGCTCACTGATGGTTGTGCTGCATTGTAGTTGATGGAGATAGTGGTCATGATGCTTCAGGCTTATCCAGATGAGTGGAAATACTGGTAAATCCCATGTTTCACTCTACTTCTTCTTGCTATTAAAGATGATTTAATATTATTACTTCCCCAATCCACACTCAAAGTGTTCTTTGTTCCAGTGCTCCTTTTTCATGAAGTGGAGCCAATGCTGCCTTGTGGCAACATTGTCATGATTCCCCATCTCTTCTTCCCAACCTTTTTCTCCCCCTTTTCACCTGTTCTTCTTTCCTAACAACTTTGAAGGATATATGTAGGCTTTTAGATATTGACTTTGGTACCCATAAGATAGGGAAAATGCGGAAGCCTCAGAAGTCCATCCAACAGGAGGGGAGCTCATTTACTATCAGCATGATAAGCACATTCCAAGATTATTTAGTCCAGTTCAAAATTGGGGAAGAACCTGAAGAAGACAACAAAAGCTTTGAGAACATAAAATGCAAGAGTGTGGTCACCTGGGACAATGACAAGCTTGTTTGTGTCGAAACTGAGGAGAAGCAGAACAGAGGTTAGACGTATAGGGGATGAGTTCTACCTGGAATTTCACTTCAGCACCTTTTCTGTATCGTGTGATCTTAGATCAACTTTTTTAAACTGTGCAAGGCGAAACTGAATCTCTTTATCAAATGAGGTTTTATGAGTAAACACATTCCGAATCCTCACCTCAGGCCGCCCAAAAATAACATTTCCAATCTCTAAGTCTCTGTTGGATAATGTTGTTTGGCAAATTACTCCTTAATCTTGTACTTCAGTCTTCTGACTTCATTCCTCCCCCACCCCCATTTCATTTGTTGGTTATACAGTCTTTCCCTTTGTTGCTCTCTATTTAGCTCTGTTTAATTTGATCCCTTCAAATGTTTGCCCCATTCTCTAGTATTGCAATTTCTCCCAGCTTTAGGTCACCTGCGAATTTCATACACCTCCCATTTGCTCTTTCATCCAAGCCATTTATGAAAATGTTGAACAGTAGCAGAGCCAGCACTGATCTCAGCAGAATGCTTCTGTAGGCCGGTTTCAAACCTCTTTTCATTGATGATTACCTTTTGTGTAGAGCTTTTCAACCAATTGCCTGCCTGGCTGCATTCTATTTCATCTTGAATTGCACCTGCAAGCAACCAGGAAACTGACAGAGACCGCAGGTTATATGTAACTGCATTCAGCTTGATGATTTTTAAATAAAGTTTTCAAACTGCCCAAGCAGCATCCTCCGGAAGAGTACGATGCAAAAACTGAACACGGAAGCTACAAAGACAAGATAGAGAGTAGTGGCATGACTTACCTCTGAGAAGGAAGTCTCAGACATTATATGTATAGGACCACCTTTTCCTCCCCCTCCTCCTTTTAACCAACCAATATCTGGAAACCCAGGTGATTCATAAAAGCATCCAAAATATGGCAGAGGAATAATTGCTTCCTAACCTCTTCCTCACTCCTAGTGGAGGCCAGGCTGCAGTGGAAAAATGTCCTCTTTTCTTTTCTTTTCTTTTCTTTTCTTTTCTTTTCTTTTCTTTTCTTTTCTTATTTTTGTTCCTTTAAAACCCCAGCACCTTCTTACTGGTTTCTGTTTGAGAAGAAATCAGTGTGCTTGACTGGCATAATTGTTCAGCCCCTTTAGTGGTATGTAAGGAGAATAAAGTGAACCTTGAACCAGTAAAGCAGGAGCTATACCTCGGTCCCAGAGGAATGTGGCTTGCAGGTAGAAGGTCCTAAGTCCATTCTCCTTCATCTCCAAATAAGCCTGGGAATACTTCTACCTGAAATCTTAGACAGCTGCTTTCAGTCAGTGTGAACTTGACTAGGACAAATGGTCTGATTTCATGTAAGACAGTTCCCTGTGTTTCAACTCAAGGCCTTCTCTGTTCTGTCCACTAACCTGCCCCATTCATTTTCTCATCTTGTCCTTAATTTAGTGACTCTGGAGCAGTGGTTCTCAACCTGTGGGTCCCCAGGTGTTCCTGGACTGCAACTCCCAGAAGTCTTCATCACTAGCTGAGATGGCCAGGATTTCTGGGAGATGCAGTCCAGGAGCACCTGGGGACCCACAGGTTGAGAACCACTGCTCTGGAGCAATGGTTATGATAGAGTGTCCCTGTCAGGACAGGGAAGCCTATGCAGTGACTGGGAAAGCCACATTTTTGAATGACATCTCCCAGAATCCCATAGTGAGCACAGTCATGGTCTACAATGACTCTTTAGATTCTGGGAGCTAAGATCCAACTACTTTTAATTTTCCTAAATTCAGGGCCTACCAGAATGCACCTCCTTTTCTGCTCGCAAAGACTAAGACATGGAATATTGAGCCTTTAAGTTGCCTTCCATTGGCGCTTAGGACATCTACTGAAACAATCTTAACAACAGTGCTCTTGGTGAATGGCAGAGCGTTGTAGTCCTGCCCATGGGGCAAGTACCAGGTTGAAGTGCACTCTTGCACATTTTATAGAAGCAGCTTCTGTAACTCTTACTTCTAGGTAAGCATGTATAGAACCGTAGCCTCATCAACTGTAAGCCTATTTTCTTATGCTGTAAATTTTAGATATTCCACAAAAACAAATGTACATACAGTGTCTCAAATTATGGGAATATAATACAATGAGACAATAGTTAATAAGGAAAAATGACTTCTTAGTTGGCTTTTACCTTGCCTATTTTTCCTCCTTGATATTCCCTAGTTCTTTCACAAAGTAACAAGTCTGGTATAAGACAATTTCCTGCCAAAGACATAAGGGTCCCCCTTTTCTCAGCTTAAGATATAGAGTACAGTACCCATTCTAATCATGTTTTTGTTGGTTGGTTGGTTGGTTGGTTGGTTTGTAGCACCTGAGAAAAAAAAATCTCAGAAGTGACCATTTCTTTTGATGGCACTAAAAATAATAAGAATAAAAAATATAATAACTTATTATCTGCTTTGTCTTCTGCCAGAAAGAAGCTCCCTCACTCACCCTGACTGTAGGGCAAGTATTGATATTCAAATATCAACACACTGTTCTTTGGCCCTAAAGAGGGATATTTCAACTCCAAAGCTCATCAGTCCAGAATGTGGATCCTTTTATGCATATTACTGTGTAGACAAAATTATAATACTACTGGGTGCCCTGTGAAGCTCATATTTTGCCAGATGTATTACAAAGAAGGCAGCTGCAGCTATTGCAACTTAAGACCAAAGCTGTATTCACAAGAATACAGAGTTTGTTTGAGATGAATTTAAGTTTGCTTCTGTTCCTCTCCATGAAGATGTCCAAAATCCATCTATAAAACAAGGGTGTGCAGCATTTCTCTACATAATGTATTGAGACTTCTTATGCCTGGTATAGTTCATGTTACTACAAACAAGCTATAGAATATGGATAAAGGGGCCATTCACCTTCACAAGCAGTATCATCTCCGATAATGTAGCACACTGAGAGGTACATGGAAATTATAACAATAGATACAGTTAGGTATACAGTATATCATTTCTTTGCCTCAGGGAGACAACTAGCAAGATAGGAAACTATGAGCCTGACTAGAATTGGTACGGGATTCCTCCTTGAAAATCCCAATGGACATGCTTATACTCGGGCAGTTCTAATACTGGGTGTACGTAAATGGTAACAGAGGAATCCATATCTACTCTGAGGAGAAGGAACATTCTGTGGTATGAAGCTTTTTGCTACAAAGGCATCTGATTCCTACTTGCAGGCTTCAGTTATGATCAGGAAGAAAGGACTACCAGGACAGATGTGCAGGCTGATAATTCATCTCCATCTAGTGAGATGTCCTTTGGGAAATCTGAGTTCCATCTTCTGATTCACTTGAATGGTCCACATAGAGGTGGTGGCCTCACACTATGAGAAATGGCATGTCCCTTGCCTAGTTTGTTTTTGGACTTGCCAAATATACGTAGCTAATTGGATGGGAGACCACCAGGGAATACCAGGTGCTGTAGGCGCCTGGAGTAGGAACTGGCAAACCACTCCAATATTCCTGCCAAGAAAATTCCATGGACATGGAGTCACGAAGAGTCGGTCACGACTGTAACGGCACAACACAACACAACAACAATGTAAACTTATGAATCCACTTAAACAAAAAAACTACTGTACAGTGTGTGCTATGCTGTTTCCAGATCATAAACCAAAGCTGAAGCAGTGAATAATTTCCCCCAAAGACAATGTGATTCCCCACAAGGATACAATGTGACTATCTGTATATAATGGCACCTTTGTATAGGACCCATGGCCCACATTAAACTTGCCAACATTCCCCAAACAGCGGTTTGAAACTTTGCCTCTTTCCTTCCTGTTGGAACTGGCACCATGGATTCCAGAGGGAGGACTATTACACAAGGACACAAGGACCTAGCTTCTGTATTGCCAGATGAGGGCAAAAGTGCTCTGTTCACTGTTGCTCTTCTGCACCACCACTGGGTGCAACTGTAGCTACTAGCCCAACAGAAGCCAGGTGGTATGGAGGACCAACAGCATTCCATTGGGCCTTATAAATCTTCTACTGTATCTCTAACTCAGCTCATCATTTTGAGAAACCTGTTGGTTCAGCACAGATGGCTTCACAAGATGATCGCCTTTCTCTGCCAACCTGCATATTTATCACTGTCATCTTACAGCAAGACCACTTGCCTTGATAGGCATTGCCCTTAACGTATCATGTCTGCGAAGATTCCCAGTCATCCAGGGGAGCTTATCTGAAAGTTGAGTCATGGCAACTGGACTTCTTTTCTTGAATGATTGAAACATTTCGCTGCTCATCCAAACAGCTTCGTCATTATCAGACAGGACTGTGGCCTGGGAGCAGAAGTTTACAGGAAGCCCACCCACACAGATCATTACTTACTGTTTGACTCCCACCATACAACACAAATTAGGAGTCATCAAGACCCTAAATAACAGAGCGAAGAGCATTCCCACCTCCACAGAAGCCAGGAAGAAGGAAGACAGGCACCTGAAGATAGCACTTAAGGTCTGTGAATACAATGGATCAGCCTGAGACCCAGAGTCAAAAAGCTTAAAAGGATATTTGGCAAACACCATATTCCTGTTTATTTCAACCCACAAACACAGTAAGACAGAGATTCGCCCACCCAAAAGACCCAATACCAAAACACAAAAGGAGCAATATAGTATAAGTGGTCCAATGCAGTGAGGAGTGTGCAGACCTCTACATTGGAGAAACTAAACAACCATTAAACAGGAGGTTGGCCAAACATAGGAGGGGCAACAGCTCAGGACCAGAATCAGCAGTACACCTCCATTTGAAGGACAAAGAGCACTCATTCAAAGATGAAGGTGTACACATATTAGATAAAGAAGAGAGGTGGTTTGAGAGAGTGGTCAGGGAAGCCATTCATGTGAGTATTGAAAACCCCTCTCACAACACAGGTGTGGGGCTCAGGCACAGTCTATCTGCCACTTATCAAAAATACTTCATGCCTCCACCGCCAAGGCCATAGCTAACGACCCACACTTTATGGGTTTCAGCACTTTAGGCCATTGTTCACCTAAAGGCCTATTGAGACTACATAACCCTAACAAGCCTATTCAGGAGCCTCGTGGTGCAGTGGTTAAATGTCTGTACTGCAGGTTAAACTGTGCTCATGACCTGGGCTTCAATCCCAGGTAGCTGGCTCATGGTTGACTTAGCCTTCTATCCTTCCAAGGTCAGTAAAATGAGTACCCAGCTTGCTGGGGGGGGGGCAATATGTAGCCTGCATACTGTAATTATTAAACTGTAAACCGCCCAGAGACTACTTGAAGTGGTATGGGGTGGTATATAAGCAGAAGACTTTGCTTTGCTTTTGTTCATTTTATGAGCCTATTTCAGACCAGGGTGACATGAAGTCAAAGTGAACTATAAAATGGAGGACTTGCAACTAGCTTTCCTCAGACTGACGAAGATGTTTGGATGAGCAGTGAAACGTTTCAATCCTTCAATAAAAGAAGTCCAGTTGCCATGACTCAACTTCCTCTTAATGTGTTCTACCATCAACTTACATCACTGCCCATGGAGGCTGCAGGTAGTTCAGTTCTAACCACCCCACTTCTATATGCGGCTGGCAATATAGACACAAATGGCATTCCACAACAAAACATGGCATTTGGGTTAAAGCTCAACAGCCACTAGAAGTCCTGGGGCTGACATTTCACATTTCTAACACTAACATTTCTACTCCATAAAAAAGGTAAAGGTTCCCCCCCACACATACACATGTATGCTAGTCGTGTCTGACTCTAGGGGTGGTGCTCATCTCCACATTCAAGCCAAAGTGTCCATGTTGTGCAAGTCCGTGGCCATGTGGCCAGCATGGCTGTTAGGAAACAGTGTTTCACTTTCCTGCTTTTTGTGGCAGTACCTATTTGTCTACATGCACTTACATGCTTTCAAACTGCTAGGTTGGCAGGATCTGGGGTTAACAGTGGGAACTCACTCCGCTGCGTGGCACCCAAGATTCGAACTGCTGAGCCGCCGACTTTGTAGCCGCCAGTTTTTAGTGTTCTAGCCCGTTGAGCCACCATGCCCCCTTGTACTCCATAGCTCCTTCCTATTTAATTGCTATAGCTTATAGTCAAGCAGTGATTGGGAACTCTGAGTGTGAGTTATGTGGAGATACTCACATAGATATAGGTAGGGGCATATTATGCACATATGTATGTAAAATGTATTTGCTAGCCAAAAGGGCTCTGTGAGCAACTTACGTGCATTAAAAACAAGACAGGTTGCAATTTAAAAACATACAGCAGAACTTTCTATACAGTGTTTGAGTTATAAGAAGGAACATTGATTATTTGGGCAAATTTCTGCTAGCCTGCAAGTTAAGGATTATGTTCTGCCTGTGTCTTTTTATGAAATCTCTGGCTTGCTGTTAACGCAAAAAGAGAATGCCCATGAGAAGCAATGAGGCTGTAGAAGGAATTATAGGTCCAATACTGGAATGTTTCATCTGCTTGTGCAACATACCACTGCATATTTGTAACTGATGAACAGAATCCTGGTTGCCGCCACTTAGATATTATGTGTTGTTTGGCTCTCCCTTATGATTAATAATTTCTATAGCACTTTTTGCCACTGTTTAAACGAGATCAGAACTGTTACTTACACAGCAGCCATACCAAGCTAAGTTCAAGCTGAACGGCAGTAGCTTCTCCAGAACCCCTAAATGAATGTAGACCTAAATCAGAATTTCCTACATTTAAACTCAACGCACATAGTTTCTCAAACTCTCTTCACTTACTCAAGTTCCCTGCCTCTAAGAAATTCCTTTCAAATGTGTACTAAGAAAGGTAGAAACTTGTTTCATCAGCCTTTATCAGAGTTCATAGCCCTCATTCAGAACAACATACTGTCAAGGAATGGAGTAAATGGGTTGTATAGTATTCAAACAAACAAACAAACAAACACAGAACCGCACCAAAAGCCCACTGGAAATGGGCTTAATTTGCTCTCCTTTGGCCTTTGCTATCCATCTAGCATAAATTGGTGATTACCCTTTTGCTGCCTAGCTTGGCACGGGCCTACGGCAACCTCCTGCTCCTATGGCCTTAATCAAAACTTTGAAATGTAACCCCTTTGAGATCCAGTGGTCCATGATGGCTACAGTGGTCTGTGAGCTGTAGTCCAAAAAACAAAAGTGATTTATCCAGGCCTTAGG
The DNA here is from genome assembly GCA_023846285.1 of Phrynocephalus versicolor. Lineage (NCBI taxonomy): Eukaryota > Metazoa > Chordata > Lepidosauria > Squamata > Agamidae > Phrynocephalus > Phrynocephalus versicolor. The sequence continues at coordinate 14,539,957 of JAHTLZ010000379.1, read as the reverse complement.
TCTGATACCTACCATTCCCATGGCTCAGGGGGTGGGGCTTTGGAATTGTTACTCTTTCCTGGGACCACTGAAGTTGCCATATGTGTGCATATCCCACCTTCTAATCTGATTCCATGTATCTAGCCCAGCATACCCATTGTCTCTGCTTTTAGCCAGTGGGTATGTATGGGTGGAGGTGTGTAAATGCAAGTAGCTAAATAGATACTGCCGTAAATAGCGAGAAGGTAAAAAAGTGTTTCCTTGCAGCCATGCCGGCCGCATGGCCGTGGAATTGCACAACACTGGCTCTTGGGCTTGAATACGGAAATGAGCACCGCCCCTAGAGTCGGACATGACTAGCACGCATGTGCGGGGGGAACCTTTACCTTTTAATGTATGGGTGGAAGAGCTGACATTTGCTCTGTTAATGCTATGCATTAACGCTATGCGGCAGGTAACAATTAGACTGAAAATCTGTACAACGAACACCCACTCTCCTGCCCCTGCTCATTTCTTCCCATTTACTAAGGGCAGGAAATAGCTCAGCCTTTATGGGCAAGAGTTGAAGAGCTACTTGAGCTCAGCCTCTGAGAAATGCAGTTGCTTGCTTTGTTAGGTTATTTCCACACTTCCTCCTTTTCATAACCTTCTGCAAAACCTCAGTGTTTGCATAAGAGTCCAGCAAGAGCACGTGGTTGTAATGGCCCCCTGCATGCCAGAAACAAAGAGCTTATATTAGGGCTTTTTATTTTATTCTCCTTTTCTGAAAGTCTGAATTAGTGAATCTAATGTATGAGGTTTGATGAGGTGGTAAACAACATTATTAAATTCAGGCAGCAAAACCTCCATGTAATTACTTGGCCAACAAATGTACAGTATTCTTACAATTTATCCATGTAATCCAAAATGCATTAAAATGCCTCTCCCACCCAAGCTTCCCAAGCTTTCTGTCATAAAGAGGGGACTTCTTATAACTCAGAAAGAGGAAAGCTGATACACAAGCACTGGTGTGAACTACACCATATGGCTCCATTCTAGCAGATAACTCTTAAGAACTTGCCAAAGGACACAATCCAGGAATATGCATGGAATCATGTCAGTTAAAGCAGTATCGATCTGCTGTAACTGTGTGTAGTATAGATGCTGTCACACAGATTAGAATTTTAAAAAAATCTACTTGGTTGAAGTCCCGGCATTCCATAGCAATCTTATTTCGATATGAATTTTTGTGGATCACAATCCATAGACCGACAGGAGGCAGCTGACCATTTCTACCAGGTGAAGCTAGCCTGAAATGTGAATGTGACTGAGTATTGTATGTGTGAGAGTGTGAAAGTGAAGGTCAGATTCAGAGACAGGCAGGGTCAACTCAAGCCATTTTGCTTCCTGGGGCAAAAGAGAGGACAACCTCTCTCTTTCACCTCTCCACCCCATGTGCTTACAGAAGAACCTTAGTAGTAGATCATTGGTCAGTGGTCACAAGAGCCTCTCTTCCACCACACCAGAGGGCAGCAGGTCAATTTACAGGGTGCAGAAATGGGAAACAACAGGTACAGAGCGATTGGGTGGTCAGACAAGTCAAGAGGAACATCTGGATGGCTGCCAGCTATGGCTGCCCACCCACCCGCCCTATATCTGCTGCCTGAGGCAGCCTCTCTGGGCTTCAAGGGGAAACTGTCCCTGAATCTAGATGGCTGTCTCCAAGGGGAAAACAGATGAGCCATCTGTAAAATGACTGGGACTTTCCCATGGTAACAAATATACACAAAGATTACGTTCCTCCACAAACAGCTTTGCTTCTTGTCAATGCATCAAGTTGTGGCATCAAGTCAGCCCTGCTTGGAGTGCTTTTGTGGTGACTTGCTGGTGGGGGAAAAGGGCCCAGGCAGGGGCTGTAGCAACATATCTGTAGCCTGCATACCACCTGATCAAGAGGAGAGCAAACATCAATGGGTAATGACACAGTTTGTGAGTTGCTAAAAGGCACGTTCCTACATGCATGTATTTGTTTTACAGAGTCTGTTTCGGCAGGAAGGATTTTCTTCTTTCTTTTTTTAAACACAGGGGATATATTTTCAAGAAATCCCCAACTGGGATCATGACCTAGTTAAGCAATCGTGAATTAGTTATTTGCTCCAGTGTAGCAAGAAAGCAGATGAGTTAATTTGATTGTAACTGAAGAAACAACATCACATTAATTATCCCGCCTGCTCCATTTTGCTTAATCTATTGTAACTTTGGAAGCTTAATCTGTTCAAGGTCACACCACTAAATTGGCCAACGTTACAAACATTTTTATTCAACCTAGGTTTTCAGAGTCCTTTGGCACAGAGCACTTGACTTTTCTCCTTTCTGTTGCACACCAGCCGTTTGCATCCTCTTAATGTGTTGAACTACAAACCCTATCATCCTCATTCAACTGTAGGAGGTACAGTCAGACAGCAAGCATCATGTTGCAGAAGGAATTTCTGTGCTGGCATAGTGATATGAGTCTAAATGACAGGAAGATGGGAGATAAAACAGGAATCTGCTGAAGTATAGACAGTTGGATAATGCATCCTTTCAGCACTCCATTTCTATGATACTTGCATACAATATAAAAAAGAATTTAGGGCAACCTTCACATGTTTTCACAAGGATCTTTTTACTTCTTCATTCATATAAAGGGAAGGTAAATGCAACATGCCTGTTCACATTTTCTTCCTTTTCCTGTTGAAAGAGACTCTGTACTCCTACTCTTACTCATGGGAAGATCTTTTCCTGACATCTAGTCATGGGATGGAATACATATCTTTTTCTAATATTATAAAACAAACTAAATCCAATAGATAGCTCCAACTAAACTGCAGATAGTAGGACCCCTGTATCCACTGACTCATTATCCACTAATTCAGTTATCCACGGTTGGCAGGGGGGGGGGGAAATTAAATATTTTCAGCAGCCACAAAGCAAGCTATTGTCACAAACAGCAGCTGTAAAGCAAGCTATTGTCACAAATAGCATCTGTAAAGCAAGCTACTGTCTCAAAACAGCAGTCATAAAGCAAGCTACTGTCAGGAAACAGCAGTTTGGGGGTGGGTGGGCAGGCGTTATCTCTTATCCATAGTTTTCATTATCCACAGGAAGGCCTAGAACCAATCACCAGAGGATACCGGGGTCCTACTGTAATTGTGACAACCAGCTCCAGAAGAATAAGACCTTCATGTAACATTTGGGATTATTCTTAGCTACCAAGACAGTAGAGAGACATATGATTATATTCCAGACTAGGACATATGGAAATATTGAATTTGAAAGACGGCACCAAGCTAATTTGCTAGCAAGTGAGTAATACAGCCTGAGCTACATTCTGCTCAGAAACTATTTTGATTGACAAAGTCCAATTTCAATAGGTTTTGTCTTTTCTGATCCATAATGGATTTTTTAAAAAAAAAAACACTCGTGATGTATGAATTTAGCATACTCTGACAAGAATCCTCAGAGTAGATTTTGCATATAGTTCTGGTACTATGCCTAATTTGATTTCAGAAATGTCTCGGTCATGTAAACCCGAGCCAAGGAAGTAAGACAGATATGAATTGTTGCAGTCATGTTTCTCCCAGTACTGCACCTGAAACAGAATACTGTATAGCCATGAAGTGTATACAGAATGCTGACTTGGTGCCAGTTAGAATATGTGGAATTTCTCAAGGAACACAGAAATGTATATTTTATTGATAGTGACCTTTGTGATCCTAGATATGTAAGGAACAAGTAAGAGAACTGCTGATTTATCAATACTAACCATTATATGGTTCATGCACAGTTCTTCAAGGGGCTATAGGCAGGAGTTTCTCGTAAGGTTGTAGGTGCATTGCTATGTGTTTGAGAGCAACCCCAGCCTGTTATTCTTGGGTTCCTCATCTGTAAAACAGGAGTGATGATTATCTGCCTTAAGAGTGTTCTAAGGCTGAACTTGTTGACATCGACAAGATACGCTCAGCTCTTCAGTTGGAAGATGTTACGGTAAGGCATAACATAGTAAATAAATAAAAGGGAATTAACCTATCTACAAATTGTTGCTGCCGATGTGGATTCTGAATCCCTTGGGCAATGGTTTAACTTGCCAGCTTAACTCAATGTTAATGTTGTTGCTGTTGATGTTGTTGTTGTTGTTGTTATGCCATTACAGTCGTGACCGACTCTTCGTGACCCCATGTCCATGGAGTTTTCTTGGCAAGAATACTGGAGTGGCTTGCCAGTTCCTGTTCCTGGTGCTTACAGCACCTGGTATCCCCTGGTGGTTGCCCATCTAAGTACTAGCCAGGCCCGACCCTGCTTAGCTTCCAATAGGCAAGACTGGATGTGCTCAGGGCATCTAGGCAGTTTATGCATGTATTTACTTCATTTCAAATACAGTATTTACTTTTTTAAAAGGTTAGGGTGGGGTGATGAGGGCCTGGTGTAGTTCTCTGGGATTATGCAACTGATGATAGGACAGACACAAATAATCTGCCTAAACCAGCTTTTATGGCAGAATCCCATTTCTGTCTACCAGAAGGTAAGTCCCACTGACTTCAGGGGGATTTATTCCCAGTATACTAGTGTTCGTAGGGATTTTATATAGTAGACTCCCAAAGGAGGTCATTATTATTCACCTTAGCTGCAGATGGGGAAGAAGTAGGTGAGAGCCTTTCATGAACCAAAGGCTGGTCAATGACATTGTAAATGGGCATGGTTATAAAGCCAGCTCTACCACTGCAAGTCCAGTACATTTTAATTAAATCTCTCATTCATTCAACTCATTCCATGCATTTCAAATATACTGAACAGTAAGGAGAGGCTGAATGCCAATTGACTAAACATCACATACTCGGTTAATGTTTTGGAGTACAATTCCCAGAATTCTCTAGCCTGTACTGTATGTTATAGATTTTTTTTATAAAAGCAAACATTTCCCAGTTGTGCACACAGTTGTGATTATAATATCTTATTTTCTTTTTGCAAGAAAAGAAGAAACTGGGTGGTGAGCTGAGGAAGAACAACAGAGGAAATATAAGCTAACATTTGGTTACAAATGGTTAATTTTATTTGCTCATAAGCATAGCAAGAAAATAAGGTTAAAGTCCTATGCATATAACATAAGCAGAAATACTAATGAGCACAGATGACATTTCTTCTGAGGACTGTGCTACAGCAGTTTTGGAAAGCCGGTGATCCTATTTCTCTTCACCTTGATTTAGGACACTTAATATTATCATTATGTAAGCTATGTGTTGCTCCCCTACACAAAGAGCAATTGTGAAGCAATTTAATAGTACACTCATAATGCAAATAAAGAAATCCATTATTGATATAATAAAGAAAACAGATGTAACCCACAATCAAGACACTGAATAGGAATATGCATATCATAAAAACACTGCCAAAAAATTTACAATATCAAAAATGCCCATTCACATTTGATTTCCAGGAAATGATTTTCACAGGTTAGATTTAGTTATACTTTGGCTGACATTTATTACCTTGTTTTACAACATTGGTTTAAATAGCGTCACTATAACTGCTGCAATCATGGACAAGTGACTACCAATATACATTTTCTTTGACATAGCTTTTAAATCGATGGACAGCGGGAGGTCAAAGGTGGACTTCAAGCTGTAATTTGTAGTGGCCTAAAAAGTGCAACCTATCCTTGTTTTCAGCTTTTTAATTGCAATTCCAAGTTAACATACAGATGCACCCACTTTTATGTATCAGACAAAATAACCAATGGGGTTTAGATAAAACACCACTCCAAAGGCCCTTTCATCTTGAAGAGAACCTGGTATATAAAGGATAATGTTCTGCCTCTTCTAACCTTACCTCCTGGCATCTCCCATGCCAGCTTGCCTGCGACTGGGAACCATGTTGCTTCCAAACATCTACTATAAACATCAGATTTATATCCTGACTGCTGTATAGTGAACATAAAGCTAGATAAATGGCTACCCTCCACAATTCAATGGTTCTCAACCTGTGGGTCCCCAGATGTTCTTGGACTGCAACTCCCTTCCAGCACAGCGAGTGGTGGAGGCTTCTGGGAGTTGTAGTTCAGGAACATCTGGGGACCCACAGGTTGAGAACCACTGCTCCACATTTTATCCTCACAGAGTCCTTGGAGGTAAGTCAGCCTCAATTAGCATCAGTAACCCAAGGGTACCCATAGTTTCATGGTGGGTAGGGACTGGAACCTACATCTCCCAAGTCCTGATCCATCACTCTAACCACTAAATCATACTGTCTGCATCCTATGAATGCAGTTCTATTCCACTGAAATCAATAGAGCTGACAACTGATTCATCAAAAATTCATCCACCACTGGTAACACACACTCGTTTTCCATAATTTTAAAAGGCATTGCTGTTGATTGTTATTTAAACTATTATCATTGACATGAAAAAAAAGTTTCATGTTAATCTCGGTGATTTGTGATGCCAACAATTTTTAGTCATTTTAACTGCTATTGTTAATATGTAAAAATAGCACATCACTAACATGTAACTAATTATTAACATAACTAATTTCATAATATACTCTAAAATGATTAACTTTCAGCAAATCAGTTCTCAGTTTCAAATTAAAATGAGTTCATTGTCACACTCGTGATTCCACCTTATCACTTTGTTCCTCCCCCCCCCCCCAAAAAAAAAAAATCCAACATGAATCTGAGCTTTTGGATTTTAATTCTGGCCAATTTATTTACACACAGCAGAAAAGAAGATTGTGCCCTGCGTATTTTCCTGGATTTCAACTTGTAACCCTCTCCCCCACATCGTGGGAAAAGCTGCCGCTGCCTGACAAGATTGGCAGGAAAGTTCTGATAACAGATACACCACTCTGTTCACTTCCAAAGGAGAGGGGAGTTTGCTCATATTTAGAAACACAGAAGGGGCCATTTAGTATTGCAGAGGAGGGGGAGGGGGAATCCTTTGTTAATCATTTCTAATTTTATAAACACAAATTAAGTATGCTGCCAGCACAGCTTTTGCCTTGAAGAAGACTGGATTTAGGATTGAAAAGCCAAGCATTTCAGTACAGTATTCATTTTATGAAATGGATCTACAGCAAGAAGGTTGGATGGAGGTATGATTTTCACCATCAACAACCCCCCTTCTTTACAAGAAGGTCTGTAGCAAGATAATTATGGATTGGCTGCCAGTCTGTGTTTATAAAATAGCTTTTAAGACTACAGTACCTAGAAGACTGCAGCCAGTAGACAGTCAGTTAGTTGTTCAAGTAGTAACCATACAGCCATTCAGTGGGAAGAGATTTAGTGATAAATGTTATTTTGAAATTTTTGTTATGTCCCATCAAGTAACAGTTGACTTACAGCATTCCTGGTAGGGTTTCCAAAATATGTTAGATATTTAAAGGGAGGCTTTTACTGTAGCCACTTCCCAAGTGAGTTTCCACAGTACAGGGATAGATTTGAACCGATGTCTCATTTAGTCCTTTAAACAATCTCTAAAAACATAGATGTTTATATGGGCATTCCCTCAGACTGGTACACAACTAAACGTTTACATCCATCAAGTTAATCCTATGATTTTACTCTGCCTGCCTATACAATATATACAGTATAATAATTGTATATTTTAATGCCATAGACTGTGGGTGATACCTTCATAGGCTGCTATAAGAAATTTTTTTTAAAAAGATGCTGAGCTTTCGAGAGCAAGCTGTCTTTTTCAAAGCAGGTATATAAGTCCAAAGATGCAAGGGATGTAATTTTCTAGGAGAGAGTTCACTTGACAAGATGGACACCAGGCTTCTTCTTGGAAGGCACAGGGTGGCATGATCTGATGGGGCTGGACTTTACAAAGCCAGTTCAAACAAAGAGTGGCATGGTATGGGCACCTCCCTCTTGCTTACAACCATCATCTCTCTATTGGATGCCTGCCTAAAGTCAGGCCCCGGGGCCAAATCCAGCCCATCAGGCCATTCTGAGTGGCCCACGGCTGACTGGCCCTCCCCTCCCTCCCCCTCCTTCACCCCATGTTTTTTTTCTTCCTTAAAAAAATCTTCCGCCAACACTGACACCGCCAGGAAGCTTGTGCAGGCTGCTGCCAACGGCACCACCGGCAACCATGTGAGGCTGGGAACATGCGGGGGGTGGCGCGTGGGCGGGCCGCCACCACTGGCAACATCAGGAACCTTGTGAAGCTTGGCGCGCACGCGGGCCACCACCACCAGCACAACTGGGAACCTTGTGAAGCTCGGGAACACCGGCATTGCTGGGAAGCCTGGGCGGACGGGCGGTCTGCCGCCACCGGCACTGCAGGGGAATGTGTGGGGGTGGGCAGGCCAGCGGGCCTCTGCCACCGCCAAGGAGCTTGGGGGTGGGCTGGCGGCAAGCTGTCGCCACCGCTGGGGACCTTGGGGGCATGCAAGGTCACACAGATCACCTCTTCCAAGGGGCGACCTGTGGCCACGGCTCCCTGTAATTCCTTTGGTCCCCATCTTCCTTCCTTCCTCCCTCCCTTGTTCCCCACTTTCCTTCGTTCCTCTCTTGGTTTCCACCTTCCTCCCTCCCCCCTTGGTTCCTGCCTTTCTTCCTGCGGGTGGGGTTGCAAGGGGTCAGTGGGTGGGGCTTATGGGTCAGTGGGTGGTGCTTGCAGTGGGGTGGCAGGGTCAGGGAGCAACCGGCCCCTGACACATTCTCAGCCACCAAATCTGGCCCTCCTTTAAAAAAGTTTGGGCACCCCTGCTCTATTGGTTCTTCGAAGCATAGAGCTCCTGATTGGCCAGAGGTGGTGTAGAAGTAGGAAGTTAATGCAAAAAAAAATGCTCTCCACTAGGGGGTGGGGAAGAAATTGTATTTGGGGAGAATTTTAAAAACATCCCACTACGTAGATCCAATTAAAACCCAAATGAAAGGAAAATATCACAGTACCTAGTGTTAATGTCCTGTTGCTGTAGATATTTCTTTTTTTTACTGGTTTTTAGATGTTTTGTTGATTTTAATTAAACTGTAAACCGCCCAGAGACTACTTGAAGTGGTATGGAGTGGCACATAAGCAGAACACTTTAATATGTTTGATTTTATTGTTGTTGTTGCTTGTATTTCCATGCTACTATTGTAAACCACCCAGAGTGGCCTCATCACCAGATGGGCAGTCTAGCAATTCAATCACTGGATGGATGGATGGATGGATGGTCTTAATTTGTCACTTTATCCATTTTACCATACTGGTTTTCACTACACTGTCAAATATAACGCAGGGATGAAGGGCAACAAGCTTTCAAATAAAAGCAATAAAGTAAATGGAACTTTGCAAGTTATATGTTACCTATTAGTCTTGGGTTACTCAGTACAGTATATATGCACAGTTCATTGGAGAGAACAGAGTCAGAGAGAGGGACAGTCTTGGCCTCTTGATTATCCCTTGTAGGAAGGTAACAGGGAGACAGTCAACTCTCCCTTTATGTAAACCCGAATTCAGTAGTAAAAGGCAATACAGTATGTTAAGGGATGCTGACTGTTTTGTTGAATAATGCAATAACTTCCATTTCTTTACATATATCCTGATGAGATGATGGAATATTTAGATATCAGCAGAGTTGTAAATGCAGCTACTACCAACAAACAAAGTATCTTTTGCATGTTTCCTCCAAATGGTGGCCAAAAATTGTGTCATTTATTAAAATGAAAGTTCTGTATTTCATTACTTGCTGCCTGCTGAACAATTTAGGATATTTCTATGAGATCACATAGCCTCATTCATGGAGTTTTGGGGGCTTGGGTGGGGCAAGGCAACATGGCCATCCATTTTGTAAATTCCCATATTTCCCCATCACTACTTCTGTCTTCTCTTTTCTATCACAGAAAAATTAATTATGAAGAGAAACATGAAACAGCTTCACAATGCACAAGGGGTCCTTTGACTGGAAGTAGTTTAGCAGTTTTAACTTAGGGTGTCCAACATGACTCTTCCCCTTTTTCCTTCCAATCTTTTTTTCTTTAGTATTGTGCCTTTTAAACTGTAAGCAGGGACCAATTTTATATCTGATCTTTGGAGGCCCCTTTCAGGATCCTTATGGGCTGAAGGGTAAAAATAATATTTTAAAATATATATATAATGAATGAATGAATAAGCTGAATTTGGAGACAGACAATAGCTGCAGTTATTAGTATTACCCACAAATTTCTTTTGTATAAAATGGAGAATTATGTTCAGAAGGAGTGTGAATGATTAACAAATAACTGGGGAACCTCCAAACAGAGACAATGCAGCATGATTGACAATCATCTTACCTTCAAGCCTCTTAGCTAAGTAAAACAACACAATGTGGCCCCCTCCATCCACAAAGCTACAGCTACTTTCTTGAGAAACTGGAACACTTAACTGAAGGATTTTGGAACTTTCCTTTCAAAGCATAAATTTCCCACCCACTGAGAACACCTACTTTTATTGCACATATCTCCCAAATCTGTATATGTTAATAGCTTAGTGTTATATAGACAGAATGTTAGCTAGTCTAGAGCACTCCCTCCCTCCCATGCCATCATTGCCATTTTTCGGCTAGTAATATGCCTCCCTGCAAACCTATCTTCTCCATCCTGATGCCTTGCAGATGTTTGGAACAACACCCCTGCTGGGTATCAAGTCACTAAGGCCTACATAGCATCTGGCCCTCCGCTGCCATTAAGTAAATGGTAACTACCAACAGCAGATGCAGTGCAAAAATTATTAAATACTCTGTTAGCTAAATTAGAAAAAAAATGTATAGGGTAAGGATGTGCAATTTAATATATCCTTTCAGGCATGTCCAAAGTTAGGCCCAGGGGCCAAATGCGGCCGCAACCTCTGTTCCCCACCAGCTCAGCCTGTCATACATCCCTGCCAGGTGGCCACTCCTCATACCAGTTTTACGGTTTGCCTCCTCCCCCTCCCAGCCTACCTGCCCCTGGCTCCATTGCTGCAGCGTCCCCCCTGCCACTTTGCATGTTATAGAGACTTGTTCCAAGGCCGGCCCAGGGCCAAATGCGGCTTAATGGTCGTTCCCTACACATTTTCAACTTGCCAAATCTGGCCCTCCTTGCAAAAAGTTTGGACACCCTGGCTTTAGGGGATTAGTAATACTTCCAGGCCAGGGCCCCTGTGTCTCCTATAGCTACAGTATTTAGAAAGTGGATTTCTTTGTTTGTTTGCCTCGATTTCCAGAAATACTTGTTTTAATTTGAACAATTATTAAAGGTGACAAAGCCACTAAAGGAGAGAATGCCCATAGGTGGGGTTTCTTCGTGCTGCCGCCACTAGCAAGGGGGCCCATAGGCCAGAGCACAGAGGTAGAGCGCCCGGCTTTGCCCCAAAATGCCCTGACTTTTGTCGCCCCCAGGTGTCAAGGGGCGCAAGAGTGCCTTCCGAGGTTCTGGAAAGCCACTGCCAGTCTGGCTGGGCAAACCCTGAGTCATTCCGCCTGGCTCCCAAGACACATTTCACGGGATGGTCGCTGTGCCCATCATGGCACACGGGGTAGCCTGCCTGGGACCAGCGTGCAGAGGACTCATAGGACGTCTCTGTCCCGGAGGTTACAGGAAAACAAGCCCTACTGTGCTTATTAAGCCCGGGCACAGGCGTCCCTCCCTTTGAGGGTGGCGGTGGCGGTGGTGGTGGTTGACCCACTATGACTCATACCTTGACATGTAGTTAAGGTCGGAGAACATAGCGGGGGAGGCCAGTAATGGCTCGCTGCCCCCCGGGCACCGCGAAGGGGCTCCCAGAGGAGGCCCTCCTCCTCCTCCTCCTCCAGTAGGTACGAAGGCCGACACACCGAACCAGAGAGAGGCCTACTAGGAAGGGGGGTCCCCACCACCACCCAAACCCGACCGTTCCGTTCGCCTTGGCACGGCGTTGCCCCTTTAAGAGAGCCCGGACGCGTTGTGTTTAATGTATCAAGTTGTGGCGGATCACGTGAGGGCGGAGAGAAGGGCTGAGCAGCACCGCGGTGGCAGCAGCAGCAGCAGCGCCCTCCGCTCCAGCCGCCGCCGAGAGGGAGTCGACCCACCGAGCCGGGAAGCAAACGGCTGGCGGCGGCGGCGGCTAGGCTTAAGGCTAGGCTCAGACCCGGCGGGGCCCGGATCAAGACGAGGAGGCCCACAGCTGGAGCGGCGACTCGCTCCGGATTGGACTCCAGATTTTCCCCGTGTTGTTGCCCACCTACCCACCCACCCCCGCCCGCCATTCCCTTCTCTTCTTATTTTTGCCCTTGTTCCTCTCGGGGGGCTCCACATTTCGGTTCTTCAGTCGGATCAATCGATTGATTGATGATCGACTGCGCTTCGGTTAAATGGGCCCTGCCGTCCGGAGACGCTGAACGGCGATCGAATTGAGCCCCTGTTTCTTTAAACCTCGAGGGAGGGGGGAGGGGGAGATCTTGCTCTGCGCCCTTGATCTTTAGTCATCCTTCCGCCCTTGAGTTCCTTCATACTCTTCCCCAGCCCCCCCCGCCGTTGGGGGGGGGGGGCCCCCCCCCCCGGCCGCCGCCGCCTTCACACCAACCCTAATGCGCTTTCATCACCCCCGGGAGCAGAGGAGGTGAGGCAGCGGCAGCGGCAGAAGCATCCCTCCCGTTTTCTACCTCTAGACAACCTCCCTTCACCTTGATTTGCCACCCCTTCAAAAGACCCCTCTGTCTGTGTGGGTTTTTTTTTTTTGGTGCCATTTCAGCCCCGCAGCTTGGGCCTTGCTTTAGGTGATTGTGTGTGTGTGTGTGTGTGTGTGTGTCCGTGGCGTGTTTTGAAGGGTTTTTAATCGGTATGTGTTGCAGGAGGAAATCTCCCTTAAGCAGCCAAAAGCTCTTGGCTTAGCTCTTGCTACTTCTCTGCCTGGAATGGGAAAAGGGTTTTTCTTTTCTTTTAAAAAAATATCTGTTGAGGGTTTGTTTGTTTGCTGTGGATCTTCGTAATCGATAAATGATCCTTTTCTGCGGGGGGGGGGAACTATCCCTGATTTAAAGGATCCGGAATTTACATATTTCCCCTCTGCCTCCCTTCTGCGCGTTAGCGTGGTGCGAGATAGCCAGCAACCCTCCTCCCTCTTTTAATTTGCGTTGTGTCTTTCTCTTGGGTTGAAATCGTGGATCAAGTCGGTGCTGCTTTTCCAAGTGGCAAAGGTGAAAGAGATCGCCGGATCCGTTGGGGGGGGGGCGGGAGTACTAGCTAATTCGTGTTGTTCGTGACTAGGCGGCGCGTTAGAGAGGGCTGCCGAAGATAGGTATATATCCGTATATTTTTTAAAAATAGATTTTTATTTAAAGTGTGTGTGAGTGTGTTGAGTGACGGGGGGGGAGACACAAGATGGCTGGAGGTGGTGGTGAGGAGCATGTAGGTTTTTTTTTGATCTGATGATAAAAGCGAAAAGGCACAGCAGCTGCGGCTGTATAAACTCAATTTAGTGCCCTCCCCTTCTCTCCCGGTCTTCTCCCCCACCACCCCCTTTAGACGCACATTTTGCAGGGTGGTGCCATCCACACCTCCCTTTTTAAACAGATTTGGTTTCCATTTATTTATTATTTTTAAAAATAATAATCCTCCAATTTAAAAAAAAAAACCAGCTCAAAATGGCTGAGGACTAACTGAGTCCTCTTGGAATTGTACATTTCAGCGGTTCCCTTTAAGCTCGTGAGTGTCTGTCCTCCTCCTCCTCCTCCTCGCCCTCCTCCCCCTCCCCTTCGCAGGCTGGTTCCAAAAGGAGAAATAGCTTTCATGTCAGAAGGAAAACAGAGAAGCAAAGGGGAAGAGGCGGGGGCTGGGCTCTTCATTAGCAGTTGAGAAATTCCTTTTCAGTTTGATCAAGGCATACTTGTTTTTCTTCCAGTGAGAGCAACCCATCACTCTTCCAAAGAGAGATTTTGGAGTAGGGAGGACTTTTCTGTTTCTGTCTTATAAATAAAAAATGGGGACAGATTTCTGAGAAGGTGAAATCCCATCTTGTCTTGGGAGCAGGTTGATCGTCTTGGTTGTCTTCAGTTTCTTCTTCTGCCCTCGCAAGTTCTCCTTTTTTTCTCTCCTCATTCCTATTTATGAAAAAGAGTGAAGGATGGGAGGGTCTCTTTGGCTCTAGGCTGGAATTTTATCCGAATGGTTCACTGTCTTCCTACTGAGATTGCACTGTCCCAAAGCCAATGAAGAATTATTCGTATATTCTTTTTGCGCCATTTGGCTGCATTAGAAGTTAGCTGTTGCATTTTTTCCTGCTTCTCCTTTGCATTTTTCATCTTCCATTTGGATTTTATCTCCTTCTCCTTTCCCCCCTTTCTTTTTGATGGCTCAGTTCAAGACTTGAATTTTGAAAAAGAAAACATTTGAGAAAGCATTTGCTTGTGATTATTCAGGAGAGAGAAAAGTTGTTCCTGAATATCAAAGGAGTTTTTCTATTGTATTTGGACTTCCTGCTTCCAGAATTTATATGGATTTTTTTCATTTCTTGGTAAGTTTTGCTTTTGAGAATCAGAAGTAAATACTTAGTAAGAGTTAAGATTGTTTTAGTTTTAAACTTTAGCAGCATTTCTGCTTTGCATGATGATAGTTAATTTTATTCCATTTTTTGCATCTTCCAGGGGAATTTGGCTTTGAATTTGTAGGTAGATCTGCATTTAATTGTTTTTTTATTTTCATTTTTTGTTTGTTTCTTAGCAACTCACCGGCCTTTGTGTTGCAAAAGTGGAAATCCAACATTCTCTACATTGGTAGACCAAAAATTGACTTTTAAGGAGAGATTTTTTTTAAAAAAATAAGAGACATGGCTGAAAACTGGAAGAACTGTTTTGAGGAAGAGCTTATATGCCCCATTTGCCTGCATGTCTTTGTGGAACCTGTTCAGCTTCCTTGTAAGCACAATTTCTGTAGGGGATGCATAGGAGAAGCTTGGGCCAAAGAAACGGGGCTAGTACGTTGTCCTGAATGTAACCAGGCCTACAATCAGAAGCCGAACCTTGAGAAGAACTTAAAACTGACCAACATTGTAGAGAAGTTCAACTCTCTCAACCTAGAAAAGACTCCTTCGGTGTTACACTGTGTCTTCTGTCGCCGTGGGCCACCTTTGCCTGCCCAGAAGATCTGCCTGAGGTGTGAAGCTCCCTGCTGCCAGTCTCATGTTCAGACGCACCTGCAGCAGCCTTCCACGGCGCGTGGTCACCTCCTGGTGGAGGCTGATGATGTCCGGGCCTGGAGTTGCCCCCAGCACAATGCCTACCGGCTGTACCATTGTGAGGCTGAGCAGGTTGCTGTCTGCCAGTTCTGTTGTTACTACAGTGGGGCCCACCAAGGACATTCTGTGTGTGACGTGGAAATTCGGCGCAATGAGATCAGGGTAAGTGAGCAGCGAGCACTGCCTCTCTCGATTTCATGTTGTTTACAAGCACTGGGGTTAGTGGTACACAGGAATGCCAGGAAACCATTGTCTGCCCTAGAGACCCTCCTATTCTCTTAAAAACAAACAAACAGAGTTTTGGCACAAGATCTGCCAGGCCCGATCAGAGGCCAAAAAGAGGTAAATATGTGGTATTTCGATGAAATTATCCCCCCCCCTTGTTATGATTACCTTGTTTGCATATTAACTGGTCTGATTCTGACCCAAGAGCTACACTTTTTAATCTCATTTTGCTAAGAATAGTTTTATCCTTAAGGAAAAAAAGGTTTCCCTTCGACTTCAAAGAAACCTTTTACAATAAGAAAGGGAGCTATTTCATCCAAAGGTGACCTTTCATTTGAAATACATCCAGTCAGTTCTGTTCTCTCTTCGGCCTACAAAATATATCTTCCCATCACAGCCAGTAAGATTTCCTGCATGTTGCGTGGCACAGCCTTGCTCCACCTATCACAACCCTTTGCTGACATCTTAGATGTGGGGAAAATGAGAAAGTCCCGTAAACAAAAGATGACATTATCTTTTCAGGCCTCATTCGAAATGCATCAGGGGAAATGGACAGGATGTGATGGGGGGAGGGGACAAGCCAGTGGGAATGTGCGTGTTTGTATGTATGTGGGGAGTCTTTCCATTTGAATGTGCCTATTCAGTGTGTGTGAGGGGTGGGGTGGGGGTGGAATGTGTGATGGTGGTCTCTGAGGTGCTTTTGTAACTGTGTTAAAACAATGGGATCTTTAAAGCTCCTAAGTGGTTTGCAAACAATTTGGAGAATAGGAGGAAATCAGCTGAAGCTACAGTCCATTTGTTTATGGCTACAGATAAGCATAGATCTACTGACAGGTATTCAGTTGTTTCCTCTCCCATGCCTCCCTGTGTGTACACAGTACTAGGGTCAGTTGAAAGTGCCTATGATTCTTAGTAACTTCTCCACTAGCTTCCTCCAACACTGCTTTAATTAAAACAAAAAAACAACAACACCCCATGCTCTTTGGCTTGTTCTGGGAATCCTTCCTAAAAGCCCAACCCCTCTGATGCTCTCTCACAAGAATGGGGTGGAGAGGAAATCCAATGGGCTTGAAGGTTATGTTCTCTGAAATCTGGTTTCAGGCAGCTTGGCTCCCAAGGGTTGGGAGCAAGACCTGGCTTACAATGCAACTCTCTTATTGTAATGCTTGTCAATGTCAAATCACCAGACTTCTCCCTCCCTCCGTTTCCCCTATTCTCGCCTCCCAAGCTGTTAGGAAAAGGGAATTTGATGTGGCTTCATGCTATGGGGGCAATGTGAAGCCACCTCTTTCTAGATGTCCGGATGGAAAGGGGTACCCCAGTGACAAGCCATTTTACAGTTGGGGGAGGGAACTTTCCTAGAACACCCCACCCCCAGCAGCTCAAGGCTATCATTTGTCCTGACAGTGGGGTGGGGGTGGGGGAGAGGAGGAAAAAATTGTTCTAATTCTGGAGCAGGCTTTGTTTCCAGTGTTAGAAGGCACACATTTATCTGTATACTGTCTCTTACTCCTAGGTCAGTTTTCGTCTTGTTTTACAGATAGGGGAATTGTACATTCATGGTTAGGCCTCTAGGGAAGATGATTCCAGTAAGAATTCGTGAAAGTTGACTGAAGATGTATTCTCAGGATCACTTAATCTGCTTGTGTTGTTCGTTAATGACCTGATTAAAAATATAAAGAGATGGATCTACGGGCTGTGAGATGGATAGATTGCTCCTTCCAAACCATTTCCCTTGATACACATTTCTGGATGAAATGGGGTTGTAATCTCCACTGGTGATTGTGTGCTTGGCACCAGGGAGTGGTATTTACTCTGGATTAATACTGAGTTCAAGGGTGTGATCTTGAATATGTGGCATGAGTCCAATAGCATGCAGCATGCAGGTGTCGTAACACAGCTGGCCTCTGAAGAAAAGATGCCTAGGCCTTTTCCTTGTTCTTTTCTGATTTGTCCCAGCCTTATTTTTTGATCTGATCCAACTGCCTTGAAATTGCCGAGAAAGCTGCACAAACAGGCCCCTCAGATTCCTTTCAAGCATTATTATGTAGGATAAATATTTAACAACAAATGAACAGTGGTGGCTGTAAAACGGAGACAACTTCCTGTGTATTCTAATGCTGCCAAAATGAGTCACCATTTAGCCATTAAAATGGGGAGGGGGGAAGAGGGGAGTCATAAATAAAATTGCTATCTAATTATTTTCCAGTTGGACAGCCAGGCCCTTGTGGATGAGGTGGGGGTGGGTTCTGGGTAGAAAGAGGAGCCTGTGAGTTTGAACAGGAAGGCTATTTTTCCTCTTCTGGGTTTTTAGGAGAAGCCAAAGAGGCGGGTGGAGCTGTTGGCGGCTCTACCACGCCCACACAGGAAGAAGGAAGATCCAGCTAGGCTTTGGGGGAAGCTGAACGCTATGGCTTCTCCCCCCCTCCTTTCTTTCTATTAATAGGCACCCATGAGGGAGAAGAGGAAGGAATGCTGGGCCCAGCAGAAAAGATGGCTGCCCCACTCCCAGATCTGGGAGAGGCTTGTTGATGACGTGACTGGTGAAATGAGATTGGCAAATCCCAGTTGCAGTTCGGCTTGAAGAGAACTTGTTTTTAATGAGTCAATTTTGAGGAATCCTGAGTGGCGCCCACACCCTTTCTTTTTCTTTTTCTTTTCTTTCTTTTTTTTGCTAGAAGTTCACCTTGTGCGTTCTCTCTCCCTGTAGGCTTATAATGTGGAAACCGACTGTCATCTTGGCCCCATTTTTTTTAGAGTCTCTCTGTTGTTGGGTTGTCAGGCCACATTCTGTGTGAATTGCTCAGATATCCTTCTAGAATCTCCCGTGGGTATTTTCCTGAATAAGCAGGGATAGCCTGGAGGAGGAAAAGCAGCCGAACTCCATGCCCTTGTGTTCAGTTGTATTCTCTTGTTTTGCAAGCAACAGACAAAGCCACTGTACTTGGCCTCTTAATGTGCAGGGCATAGGGAACTTCGGCCTTCTGTTAGCTTTGCCAAATTCATTTCTGCTCCCATCGTTCTTTTTAATATTGCCTGCCACCACTTGGTTTACCTATGCAGTTTCTCATATAACGTTTTAAGGAGGTGTTATTATGTTTTTGCAAGAGCTAGCTGGATTGCTCAGAGGCTTAGGTATCAGAGATTGGTAGTTCTGGCTGTGCCTCCCGTGAGTAGAAGCAAGCTGCATACTCTTGGGCAAACTACGCAGTCCCAGGAAATTCCCACAAGAAGGGAATCATAAACCACTTCTATGTACTGTATTCTATACCTCAACAAACCCCGGAAAAGGTTTCAATAGGTACACAATGAAGAAGATGATTCATATAGAACAGTGATGGCGAACCTATGGCATGGGTGCCAGAGGTGGCACTCAGAGCCCTTTCTGTGGGCACCCACAATTGCCCCTTCATAGCCACCTGTATACAGGTTAAATTACTGTATTGGCGCTTTGCAAAAAAAAATTAGTGGATTTTGAATCGCAGTTTGGGCACTCGGTCTCTAAAAGGTTCGCCATCACTGATATAGAATATTCTCTAACTTTAATTTTGTAGTGTCTTGGGGAACATTTAATCAAAGGATGGCTGTCCATCTGTCAGGGATGCTTTAGCTGCATCCTGCATTGCAATGTCTGCATTCTGCTCTGGGCTGGGATACATGATATTTAAGGTTTATTTTCCAGTTCTGAGTGTATTATGATCAAATCAGCTTACAAGAGTTCTCCTGTAAGTTAGCTTGGTGGTGTGCCCATCTCCAGTTGCCCTTCATGTAATCATGCCTCATCGGTTGTATGTGTTGGTTTAGCGAGAACCCTTGTGAGTTGGTGGTAATAGGGAAAATGAATAATATAACTGATTGTATCTCATGCAGTCTACACCTTTTCCTGTCTCTGAGTAATGCATTTCCCCAGTTTTCTTTGATCAAACATTCACACTTCATTAAAAAACGCACCAACCTTTCCACCATATCCTTCATAGTTATCCCAGCTAATGCCCCGGGTATCCCACATCCTGGACATTGCTCTATAGCTCTGTATTAAAAAGCTTCCTCTTGTTTTCTTTTGCTTTTCAACATATGCACCTATGCAGCAGTCCTCTGGAAACATCATTCTCTTTTGCATATCCAGGATGATAGTCTGCTGAATGTCATAATGCATATTGAGCAGTCAGCATCACAGCTTTAAAAGGTTTTTCTGTTCAAGGAGGAGGAACATGCATATATACTCATAAATGTGCGTGCATGCAGAAAATCAGTGACTTAGAAATGTGATGATAATATAAATAAGAGGAATGCAGCTTCTCCCTCAGGGGTGAGAAAATACTGTCAAAGACTCTGATTTAAAAAACTGAGTTGAGAAACACAATAAAATATCGTAAAATAGGGATCTCACTAAATGTTAGCAGTCCCACGTTAATTCCATTATTGGGAGCACTTGCACCATTTTTACTGGTTTGGAATAATTTTGACCATGTATCACAATGTCAGGGCTAAAGGTATGATAGAAGATGCAAGATGTGCAACTTGAATGGGAAGGTTAAACCGAAGCCCATTGTTTGCAAAATGCTGTTCCACGTGTTTAAAGATAGCATGGTATTCCTGAGCCTTAAGTTGACCTTTGTGAACTATAAAAGAGCTATTGGCTGGCTTTGAAGGTGTGTCATTTTATAAATGTGCAAGCATTTGTATTGATATGCATGCAGGCCAACCAATTTAAGGACTTGTTTTTTAATAGGAAGAGTACTGCTTCAAGGTTTGTGGAAACTCAAGGGACAATTACAGATCAGTTAGGAAATGCTTCACATTTCATAGAGTGCCTCTGTGTACTGCAGTGTTTATATAAACGGGACCGCAGTATATGAAGGCAAGGGCTCCTGGGGCAAGCTGTGTGGCCCTTTTGTGGCGTCTGTGCTTACCCCAGGCTTGGTGCTGCCCCAACTGGGCCTCCGATGGGCTTCCTGGGCCTGTTGGAGGCCTCAGAACTTCAGAAGTGGTTTCCAGCGAACCAGAAGTGACTTCCAGAAAACCGGTTATTTCTTTGGGTCAGGAATAGTGCCTTTTGGATCCGAAACCACTTCTGAAACCTCGCAACAGGCCCAGGAAGTCTGTTGGAGGCCCATTCGGGGCAGCACCAGGCCTAAGGTAAGTGTAGGAGGCCTCAGACAGGCCCCTAGTCCTGAACCGACCCAGCATCTTCATATTGCGGATTTTCCTTTATCGCAGGCCAGGTCGGGTCCCTAACCCCTGTGATAAATGGGGGATTACTGTATATGGTGATAGACAGAGATGGATATGTGGCTGGTGGAACCAAGGTCTGAGTTTGTTTTACTTTGTTTTTATACACGTAGTTGCATTTTATGGGGTTTCTTGCTGTGAACCACCCAGAGTTCCTTCGGGAAGTTGGGCGGTGTATAAATACAAATAAATAAATGAATAAGATTGCCCTTCCCCAGGGTCATTTTCTTTTTATTGGCAGCGTTTGGGGCTCAAGAGCTGTTGATGAATAAAATAAGGAAAAGGAGGGTGTTGGTTAGTAAAATAAAGTTAAGTTACTAGAATGCAAAGAAAATAGTAGTGAATGGTATTATTAGGCAAGGCCAAAGATGATAGTAAATGGGGTAGGGGTGGTATTTTTCCTGTGCCACAGAAGAGAAAAACTTCACACTAAAACCAGCTAAGTGTGGCCCATCCTTTTGCAGTTCTCCTCTTTTAAACAGAAGTTCTGATCTTTGAGTGTTGTTTTACAGATTTTTCTCCAGTGTGTTGAATTCATTATTTGTGCTTTATGGGAAGTTGTCTTTGTTTCAGAAAGATTTGGAGGGCCAGAGTAGAAAACAATCACAAGCCAAAGGCATTACACTCTGTTAGCTCTACAGTAGTGTTGGCTATTCTTATGAACATGGCACAGGTTATTTCTTAGGGGCAGGAATCGTTCGTATTGTGCTTGTAGACAGTGCCTAAATCACAATTGCTAGCCTCAGTAAGAGCAGACCCATTGAATCAATGATTGAATGGTAAGTGAATATTTGTGTAAGTCCTATTAATCCAGTGGTTTTGCTCTTGTTTCAACTGCCAAATGAATTATTATTTATTATTTAGACTCTAGAGTATTCAAATATATTTTCCCTTTTCAGGTTTATCATTATCAAGGAGAATGTGAATAGCATTTTTGCTAGTACTGTAGTCTCCATATTTTTAGTTTATTTTTGAAAGCAGAAATGTCTGAAGCTAAAATACTTAAAAACAAAGAACCTGGGTGTCTTCCATTCTACATGTTTGCCTTGCAGGCTGCTTTTGGTAATTAAAGCTAAGTCCTCATTCCACTGTGAAGGAAATGCCTGCAACTGATTTTGGCCAACTTTTGAAAATTCTAGAGGTGATCTTCATTCCACTGCTGAACTAAATGTTCTCAGCACACTTACGTACTTGCTTTTTTTATTTATTTGAAATATTTTACCCTGCCCTTTGACTTGAAAAGGTAGCGTAACTCAGCTCCCCATTTATTTATCCATGCTAAATGATTAAATCCAATGGAGACTCTCCACTAGATAGCATGCATTGCTATTCCATTCCAAGTTTTATCTGTGTTGCATTCTAAAAGCAAGTTATGTCAAATTTGTATTTTGTACTTTTTCTGTAGAGGTTCGGTAAGATGAGATTCCAGCTGCGAACTGCTAGAACAGCTGGACTCATACAAACAGTTTTGATCTGATACAGTAGTCTTGTTCCTTGAATTTTTTTAAAAAAATGGCTAAGTTTTAGTAACACTTTATAAAGAGTCTTGCTTTGTCATCTTTGAGCCATTTCCTGCTTTATTTGTAGTGTGTGTGTTGTTTTTTAAATTTTACAGATTCTCAGCCACTGGAATGAGTGTTTCTAAATATGTTCCTTTAACAAAATTCTTTTCAGAGAAAAGAATGGAAAAGAAGATGGCATGAGATGAGTTAAGCATGTCTTTAAATTCGAACTATGCTCTCTTGAACCCGATAGCTCTAAACAGCTACACTTCTATAGCAGTGCTGCAGACTTTCTGCTATAATGTACTCAGCATTTAAAATAGCACTCCTTAACCACAAGTAGTTCCTTTTCAAGCGTGGTCTTTTAAAAGCAACCAACAGCTTTAACGCCATATTTTTTGAGTTGCCATTTTAAACTGAAATATTGTCTGAATGGCACTCCCTCCCCACCCACCCCCATTTAACATTTGTCTCTGGCAGTGTAAGCATTTCGTATGCCAAAGCTTTCACCTGGAAGCACAGTGTTCCTTGATTTTCTTTCTCGAAGGAATCTTGTCTTGCTACAGCAATTCTGCTCTGGTTAGCAAGCAGGATGTTTGGACACTGAAATGCCCTGTATCACTTGGATAAAATGTACAGTATCTGTTCCAAACGGGACAAAGCCTATCTCATTGTATCTATTGAAAGAGAAAAGGCTATTCTTTACCTTCATTTAAAATGGAACAGAGGGCATAGAGTTAGCCAAAGGCAAATGGATTTTTTCTTAGGGAAGAGTATGAAAGGAGACCTCTGTGAAGAGTGAAGGATTGTCACCTTGTGGTAAACAAATGGTGAGAGAGGTTGATAGGAAGGTGAAGCCCTTTATGCGTGCATGGTGGTACGTAGCATGCTCTGTACTCAAGCATAACTGAACTGGACAATTCTCTGGCCCCCACTTCTTTCTTTTGTTTTGTTTTTCTGTTTGTGGACAAACAAGCCCACCCTGTCATGATGATAATTTTTCACAGGCAAGAAGGAATAACGAGTTTCCTTAGGCTGGCCTTTAAAACTGCTGCTGTTTGCTTTCTCATCTCCCAATGCTGCTATGCATGTCACTTTAAATATTAAGCTACAGGCTTTCTTCCTCAACAGAGCTATTGCAAACGCTGAATCCTCCTTCTCCCAGCCCTGCAAGGGACTGGGCCCTGCTCTTTCTTTCTGGTCCCTTGGCCTGCGGTCCCCTTGATCTTCCACCATTCAGGTGTACCATGATTTTTCTCTCTCAAGTAGCTATGCTTTCCAAATGTTTATTATCTTTTTGGTATTCTCATTTCTAATGCCTTCTTGGGCCTTGGGTGATCTCGACCAATCTGCCATCACTTACCCAGCCTCCTCCCACCTCCTCCCCCTGCCTCACTGGTTTCTCTGACTGATTGGTCTGGACAGCCTCTAAATTCTTTTAAGCTGGGCTTTTGTTTTTGTGGAAATATAGGAGGCAGGAAATTAAATTTATGAGATAGTAAGAAGGGCTGGTTCATAGGTCTCTCTAACCATTGTAAATACAGAGGTTGCCACTTTTACAGTGCTAGGATCAGTGGGAACTAGCAAGTCTGAGCCCCCCATCTCAGGGAGGGAGAAGAGCAAATTTAGAGTGCAGTCTGTTGCAAGCATGTAGGGGAAGGGACCTTGGTAACCCTTATGCTGACTAAGAACTGCTTTGCATTTCCTTAAGGTTGCGCAGGTTCTGCTGTTGCTGCCTTTCTCTGTTGGATTGTAAAATATGTGTGTCATTTAAGCTTTGTATACTTCATTGTCCTTATCCCTAGACACTTGATATTGAATGGCCAAGAAAGCAAGTAGGTGGCCTTAATTTTGGGAAAGGATTATTTATAATTCCAGACAGGGTGGAATACATGGTGTTACGTGAAAATTGAACAAGGAACACAAGTCCTGGGTTTTATGTCTAGTGGGAGTTAATAGAAGGCTCTTGCATTTGGAGACCATGCATGATGCAAATGACAACTTGGTCTGGTAAAGTTAGGGGTGGGATCTTCCCTGTCCTAACAGGTATTAAAGAAATACCTGTTAGTTTTTTTGTGGTTACTGTTGGTCTTATGTACTCTGTTAAACCCTGTGGGTGGAAAGGGAGCATATGGGAGTAAAAATGAGCCCCCTTGAATGACTTTGTGGGTAAGCAGGAGAATAGGGAGTGCTGCTTCTAGCTTTCGTATGTGCCCATCCTAATCAATCCATGGTTGAATGGAGAGCAAAGCAGAGAGTGGTGGTCTACTGCCATCACTTAACATTTACTTAGTGCCAAATATATGCTCTGTGCTATTTGACAAGGTGACAGTTTGGCCTTCCCTCTGGAATCACAGCAGTCCTTTTTGGTGCTTAAACCTACATATCTGCATATAGTGTTGGCTACAGAATATCTTTTGGCAGTGATAAATTTGGGTCCTCTATCAGTCTGACCCTGGGTTACATCTGTACTGTTGAGGGAGCAAAGGCACGGTGAACCATTCTTTTCCCCTGTACCAATCCTATTGAAAAGCCAAAAGTACCTTAATTTAAAAGTCTAATTTCCTCCTCTGAACAGAGGAGCTGGATAGCAAAGCTTGACATTCTCTCTGACCTCCCACTAATTAAAAGGGCAGAAGATGCCTCCCCACCCCCATGGTCTACATTGTTTGGAAGGCACTACTGTGTTTTTTTCACCCTCCCGTTTTATGGGTTGTGCTTTCTTTGTGTTTCTCTGATGAAAAAACCAATTGCCCGATTTTTGTTTTTGTAAGTATATGATTTGTTGTTTGCCAGAATTCTTCTCGATCTGAGCCACTTGTCAAGCCCAATCTGGTCCTCCTTCATGCAGTGAAATGTGATAGAAGAACACAGGGATTTCCTTACAGCAACTGCAGTTGAAATTGGTTGTGAGCAAGAATTAAAGGGGCTTGTTGCTTCTCACACTTTAACCCTAGCCCTGCCCCCACCATGTGTGTATGATAGTGTAATGTCTAGCATAAGTAGGCAGTTCACCCATACATTAAGGGGTTGAGTGTGGTGTTTTCCTCTTGTGAATGGCAGTGTTGCTGGCTAGCCAATGCTCTTGAATATGCAGCATTCTTTATGGTGTCTTTTTATCTGCATGTCGTACTGTTCATAATTACTTATCATCTACTTTCTGGACTTAGTTTTCTCAATAGATAGATGCATGTTGTCCTCATAGCTGTAGCTGGCTCTTTTAGGTTGCAGATTTTTTTTGGTACAGGGCTGTGTTTGGATATTTACTGGAAGGGGTGACAATTCATTGCCATGTCAGAGCAAATAAAGCAGCTACTAATGGCATCCCTTTCCAGGTTACATCTGGGAGAAGAGTATTGTTGAGGATTCAACAGCTTTCCATCTAAACTAGCCTTGGCACTCGTGTACTTTCCGTGCATCTGGTTTGCTATGAGCCTAATTATTCCTGCCAAGAAAACCCATGGACATGGGGTCACGAAGAGTCAGTCATGACTGTAACAACACAACACACACACAATGACTGGTGATGGCTACTTTGAGTTACAGCTCTAACTCCAGTTATGTCAGGTTTCAATAATTTATTTTCAAGTCAACATGTGAGGGTATAGAGGAGAAGAATCCAGTTTGGCAGGCATCCATTCTTGATGCAGTCTAGGAACAGACTATGACCCACAGAACTTTAGTGCTAGGCTGGCTCTTTGGGTGACTCTGCTGACTTTTTTGGCCTTTCTGACAGCAGCTTTGAATAAAAAAATAATTTGGGCATATATTCAATAGTATATGGCTGGAGAAATAGTAATGTACCCGTATGGTGCAATGTTTTAATAGATTCAGTAGCCTTACATTTGCCCTCATGGAAACAAGGTTTTACTTGCTGTGAATCTAAGGAAGGCTAAACACTTGGCTTCTGTGTCATGCATAAAATAGTTCCCAATGTCTCAAATTCAGTAGTAAGTTGCAGCTAGTGGAGATCCATTGAACTACTTGGGATTTTGTGAGTCAGCTGCTC
Organism: Phrynocephalus versicolor; assembly: GCA_023846285.1. Lineage (NCBI taxonomy): Eukaryota > Metazoa > Chordata > Lepidosauria > Squamata > Agamidae > Phrynocephalus > Phrynocephalus versicolor. The sequence continues at coordinate 14,513,837 of JAHTLZ010000379.1, read as the reverse complement.
CATCAGCTCCATTGATCTGGCAGACTTACTCTAGTTGTGACTCGCTATTGTATTTCACCCCAGTTGAACAGTACGTTTATTTATTTTGCAACCAGAACGCCCTGTGGCCCTGTGAGTGCAAGCTCTCACGTTCCTCAAACCTCATCTGGTTAGGTGGGACACAAAAAAGTAAGATATGAAGAAAAGGAACAGAAGAACTCCCAAATTGGGTCAGATGTGGCCATGTGGTCTGCAATTAGATTCATTTTCAAAGTGGAGATTCCATTCTGAGTGGGTCACTATTAGATATACAAGTATCACTTTATTCCTAGCAATGCTTACTGGGATGAAGAGGTAATGGCCAGTCTCCATTTCTGAAAATGTGAAGGTCAGATCTCTCTTTCCTTAGGTGAAATACACAGGCTTCCAAGATGGCAAAGAGCAGAAGTAGAGAATATAAATGAATGATGGCATTTACATAATCAAAGTTCAAGATTAAAACTTAGGTGGTACATTAGGCTAAAAATAAAAATCTACTGTATAGTTTTCATTACATACTGCTTTTTCCATTCAAAGTGTTGGTTACATAAAAGTTAATATGAGCTTGTATGGTCTAACACCGCTTTTTCAAGAAGTTGGTTTTATTGGTTCCACATCTTCAACTGCCTAGGACATTTATGATAGAGTTTATTTTAAGTGGTGAGGAGCAACTTCTCATATCCTTTGTCGAAGAGAATCAAATGCTTACTAGAACAGAGGCTAAAAGCTAGCTGTATGCAAAACTAGGCATGTATGTTATAATATCTGAAATATTGTGTAATTGTTACTGTTTTTTCACAATTTAAGATTTTTTAAAATATAAATAATCCAATAAGACTTTATTGGTTTGAAAACTGTATTGCTTCAAGAATTTAGCTTGAATGTTCTCCCTAACCTTTAGCCATTATTTCCTGAGATGAACTTTTCCCTTCCAAAAACAAGCTGAATTTGAATGTAACCTTTGGGCCATTAAGGACAATGGCACATCTGTCGAAGCTTGCAAGATTTGGTAATGTTTCAGTTATGAAATGTGAGTGGTGAAAGTTTAGTATGTGAGTACATATGCTGGTGAACTATGGTTATGATCAGACTCCTGAGATCGAGACGAGGGGCTATGGGGCAGCATACTGTACTTTGCTTTTTTTACTTTTCCAGTGATCAAGCTGTTCCTGAGGGGCATTTTCCACAACCATCTGACAGAACAAATTCAGAGGAAAATATGTTGGTTTCAAGAATTAAAAGTTATGTTTTAGATCTGTAGCACTATTGAAATAGCAGAGTGAATGAGCTGTGAACCAAGGAGTCCGGGATTTAGATCTCAGCCATTGAACTCAGGTGACTCATGACTTAAAATGAGTCACTGGTATCCTCATTTCCTTGCCATCATTTGTCATATGAAGATGATTAGACTTGCCTTATGGACGTCTTGTGAAGATTATAGAGAACTTGTGGGAAACATTTTGAGTATTGTAAAGCATGTTTTTACTAATTCTAGATTTTATTAATTTATTCATACAGCACATCTGGCTATATGGATACTCTGGGCAGTTTACAATGAAAACCAGTAAACAATGAAAAAGATAATAAATTAGAGAATTCAAATCAAATTAAATACAAATAACAAAACCTGTCTGTGTATCACCGTACTGTTTTTAATACTATCTTTTGTTATTGTGGGGATTTGATTATGGTATCCCAGTGCTACTGTGGAAAGGCAAACACACTCCTTTTGAACTAGATAATACTGTTCATATTTTTATATGCACCACTAGTGTGGAACAGCTATTCACCACAACCAAGAGCTCGCCAGATATTTTACACTGAAACTTCTTTAATCCCAAACACGTGTGATCATTGACCAGGCATTATGGAAGTTTAAATCCAGCATATCTAGAAGATTTCATTATAGAAAAGGTTGTTGCAAATGCAGTATATCTAGATTATTTTATTTTATTTAACTATTTTTATCCCAGCTTCCCCTTATAAAGGATCCAAAGCTGTTTGCAACTCTGAAGGACAGTATATAAAGTTGAAAATTGGTATACAACAGTTAACAAGAAACTTTAACAAAAATATTCAAGCCTAAGAATAGTGGCTGTGAAGAGACATCTTACATAGTTAAAACGGCAATATAAAAGCTAAGAATAATAAGCAAACTAACAGAAAAAATTGAAAACAAAAACTGGCATAACACAAGTAGTGTTACAAATTCATTCCAAGCAGTAATGCATAACAATCCATCTAAAAGTCACATAACAGGTAATTAGTGATTCAGGGAAAGCTTTCCTGAAGAGAAGCGTATTTGTCTGCTTGTAGAAGAACTGCAAAGATGGGGCAAGTCTGGCCTCAGGTGGGGGGGAGTTCCAAAGTTGTGGAGCAGCAACAGAGAAGGCCCTCTCTCTCGTGTTTTTAGCAGATGCACCTGTGAACGTGGCAGGACCGTGAGAAAGGCCTCTTCTGATTACCTTAGTACCATATATCAGTATGTTCTCTGCATCTTCACATGCCCAGCTCTGCTGCTGGCCCATCTCAGTCTGGCATTGGTCTTTGAGATGAACATCTTGCTTGAATATACACCATGATTTCTATGAGCCCATAGTATAGTGCAGGGATGGCAAACCTTTTTGGCACTGAGTGCCCAAACTCGGTGGTGGGGACAGTGGCAGCAGCGGGGGGGGGGGGGGGGGGGGAAGGCAGCAAGGGCGACGGGGGCGGCTGGGTCAGGATAATCGGCGGTGGCGGTGGGAGGGGCAGGGATGGCGGTGGATGCAGGGGCGGTGGTGGCAGGGGCGGCAGGGGTGATGGCGATGGGGACGGTAGCAGTGTGTGTGGGGTCGGGATTGGCGGCTGCAGGAGGCAGGGGTGGGGTGAGGGCGAGAGCAGCAAGGGTGATGGGGCGGCGGGAGGGGCGCCGCCTCAAAACACTGAGCCTTGGCTGCCTCCCGGAGCCCATCACGCCTCTCCCGGGGGGCCTTGTCATCCACCAGCCACCTGCAGGCCCCTCGTCAGGTGACCCGGGGAGGCAGCCAGAGGAAAGGTCCGCAGCGTTCACCTCCCTCTGGGCTGGCTGGTTAGCTGGTCGGCTGGCCGAGTGAGACACTCCGCGGCGGCGGTAGCGCCTGGGCCTTTCCTCTCCTGCTGCTTCTTCTCCCTGGCCCTCCTGCCCGTCTCCCGGCTGGCTGGCCACCCACCCTCCCTCCCTCCCTCCCTTTAGTCCGTTGCCATCTGGATCCTCCCAGCGGAAGGTGTGTGTGTGGGGGGGGATATGAGAGAGGAGGAGCCCGCTGGCTCTGGAGTCGGGGCCGAAGCCGGATTCCTGTTGGTGATGGCGGCAGCGGCGGCGGCAGGGGTGGCAGCAATGGTAAGGTCGATCTGGCACGCGACATGCTCCCTGCCCCCCACTTCCCCCTCCACAAATTCCTTATGGGTGGTCCAACAGGGGAGGGAGTGGGGGGCAGGGAGCATGTCGCGTGCCAGGCTCTTTCCGTGCCACCTTTGGCACGCGTGCCATAAATTCGCCATCCGTGATATAGTGGCTCTCAACCTTCCTAATGCTGCGACCCTTTAATACAGTTCCTCATTTTGTGGTGATCCCCAGCCATAAATCACTCTGACGATTCAGAGGAGGGCGAGGGAGGCAGGCAGATGGGGAGGAGAGAATTAGAGCCTGCCAAAGTGCCCATGGATGAGCACGTGGCAGCAGGAGGGGAGAAACTTGGCGATCCGCCCCCACATCAATGGATATAAAACCCCATAAAGCAGGCCACCTTTTCCTCTCCAAAGTCTGCAGTGGGGAGGAGGCAAAAAAAGACAAGAGAGGGACAAGAATCAGAATGGTCCCTGGGCCCCCGATCAACCCCCATCTGCCCTGTTGATGGAGGCACAATGGAGGGGTGGGGGTGCAAAGCAGGGTGGGGGAGAAAAGTTGGGGGAGTTGCAAGACACTCCTACAAGTTCCTCTTAGGCAGGCAGGGAGGGGTCATGGATGGGGGAGGCCAGAGAGGGAGGGGCTACGGCAAGAGAAAATGAGTGCCTCTCCCTGCTGGATGGGGTTGAGTGAGGGGGTCCTTAGGCCATCCCTGCAGAGGAGCTGGGCGTGCTCAGTCCCTGGCCGGTCCTAGACAGGACCTTCCCGCAATGAAAGGGAAGAAGTGGCGGTGGCCTGGAGAGATGGGATGAGTTGGGGGCGTGAAGGGGCGGAGCAAGGAAAGGACCACGGTCCAAGGCCCACTCCCTTTTTCCATGGAAACCTCCCTCACACGCCATACCACCTCCACGTTAGCCATGGAGACCGGTGGGGGGAGGAAGGAGAAGGAGAGCGAAGCTGCTGCAGGCCAGCAAAGAAAAGTGGCTCCGAGGAAGGAGTGTCCCCACAGCCTTGCATGGGCACACACACACGCACGCGCACACACACACACACACACACACACACACACACACACACACACACA
>JAHTLZ010000379.1:14484301-14501764 GCA_023846285.1 Phrynocephalus versicolor | reverse complement strand
AAATTAGAACAGGACTTGCTTGTCCTCAGTGCACAGAAATTAGAACAATCTGTTAATATGCATTTTTTTTAGAAATGATTTGGAAAATATTTGAACTCTCTGTCTTAAAATATTTTATTTATGTTAAAATAAAACATTCTGTAATCATTTTTTTAATTTTTCCAATTTTTCAGAAAAAAAAAACCAAAAAGGCTTCAGGAAAAAATGGAAATCACCTCCCCCACCTCCGAATTTTTCTGTTTTTTTTCCAGGCCTTCACATCTGTAGCACTGAAACAAGAGAATGGCAGGAAGTGACTCAGCCAACTAGGCTGCTGCTGGTGCTACTGAGTTTATTGGTGTATAGGTCTGTAGGTCACCTTTTTGGGAACCGTTGGCTTCTTGGTCTTTCCAGCAGTAAAGTTCAAATATAATTTTGACTTGCTAATCAGGAGGTGTTTTATTTGAGGGGAATTGTTGGAATTGGCAAGCTTTAGGGCACCTTCAGGAACAAATGGAACAGCATGAGGAATTTGTGTGATCATTTTCAGGATAAAAGGTTGCTACTGATATCCTTCTTGGTCAGAAACCTAGAACTGTGTTTTCTGTCAGAATAAGTAGGGGAACACTTTGTTTCAGATTCTTGGGTGAGGAATAAACTTTATTGCTTTAAAGACTGAGTAACTTTTCAGAATAAAAATGCAGATCAATTATTTTCATATGCAGATAATATGTACTCACAGTTATATGTGGTATTTGTAAGAAGCTGATGGGCCCTAGATATACCCTATAGACCCTGTTCAAATGCCCATGAGTAAAATCTGTGACACTGATAAGCATAAGAGATAGGGCCCTTTCTAGGGTGATCCCCTCCTTATGACCTCCCTCTACAAATATTTTCAAATGGACCGAAAGATGTTTTTCTCCCCTTTATTGGATGTTGGCCTAAAGCAATGGCATTTAAATGTTCTGATTTTTTGTGCACTGCACAGTCATTGATACTGTAAGAATGTATATATATTGTGTGCCTTATGAAAACATGCAAGGGTCCTGTATTTTTATTTTGAGATGTTAATCTATATTTAAACCAATACAAAAATATTTTAAATAAAGACAATTATGAATGTGCATACATCATTGTTGTTTTAAGTGACATATTTCTTGATAGGGATGGTATTAAGTCATTGTAGTTGAGGCTGGTTTTTAAAACCAAGTCGTTTTCTGTCTTAAGCTCTTCTGCTTGCCACAGTGAGCTCTTTTGCCTAGAGGAATTTCATAACCATATTCTTTCACTCCCATGCGTTGTGATAGCGAAAGAGGCAAACTCCAAACAGAATGATCGATTTGACTTGGGCTCTTCTAGTCCTTAGGTTTACTGTACCTGGGGCTGATAAATTCACGTTTTATTTGGTTTGTCTTGTCCTTTTCTTACACTCAAGAGGAATTAGAGGATTTCCTCTTACTTTGTCAAACAAAAAGACACTGTGCTCCTTCTAGAAAACCCCCAAACAAGATAGTTAATACCTTTAGTTGATATTTTTGTCATCTAAGAAAGGTTGAAGGCAGCAGGAAAAGAAGACCAACACAAGATGGATTGATTCTCTAAAAGAAGCCACTGGAGTTGTTTGCAAGAGCTGAGCAGGGCAGTTGAGGACAGGACATTTTGGAGATGGATCTTTCACAGAGTTGTCATAAATCAGAGATGACTTGACAGCACATAAAAGGAAGAAAGATATTATCCATGTGTGTCTTCCTAAATTCATTGAAGAGAACCCACATATCTACTGGACTGCATCTTATCCATATGAGGCCCTCTGTTAGTAGAGATTATCAGTGAATGTTCCTCTAAATGTGCCAGCCGTTAAAGCTGTCCAGTTTGGATGCATTAGGAACTGTGTTGCTGCCTCTGTGTTTTGGAATTTTCTTTCTGAATCCCTACAAAGTAGGATATCACTGCTAGGATTCAGGAAGAGATGAAAGGCAAAATTGTTTCTGCGGGCCTTTGAACCTTAGGCAACTGTTATTCTGGCTGGCAAGCATTCTTTGTATGATAATATATGTTCACATTTTTGCTAATTTTTATTTGCATTTTTATCATTATGTGAAGTATTTATTATTTAATTGGTGTGTGTGTGCGCGCACACACGCATGTGTATTGTGATATGCAACATTTTGGAGATCGTTCATCATAAGATCATCATGAGTCAGAGGCAACTTGGTAGCATGTAACAACAACAATGCACCATTCTGGGTGTCTTTGGAACAATGGCATATAAATGAAAGTAATACATAAATAAATAAAATACTCCCTACAGGTGAGGGGAATAGTAGAGGGAAGCAAAGCAAGTTACTTTTGCAAGAGTTCTACCATATAAAGTGTGAAGAAGGAAAATAATTGGCTACCAAGCTGGAACAGGATCAGATCTGGCAATAGTTACCCTTGCATTAGAAGACATCTGAGACCACCCAGAATTGAGCTCCAGCACTGTTCTCTTTCATAGTTGTCCAAATGCATTCTAAACATGGAGGATTACACGTATTCCATGTCTTGAAAGGGTTTGTGTTTTTTCTTTCTTCTTCCTTCTTGTTGTAGGTCAAAAGGTAAGGCAGATATGGTTCTCAGTTTTGTAACTCTTGCCACCAATGCAAGGCAATGTTAATGTGAAGTCCCAATTGAATAGTGCCACAAGCTTTGCTAAGAATCCTCCTCCCCGGCTCCAGATTCTTGCTCCTTAATGCAGTTCATCTACACAGTGCTTGTGGGAAATAATTCTTTGTGACATAAGAGAACTGTGACTTCCTGAAGGGTTTCTACAGGACCAAACCAGTAGAAGGAAGTGTTTCCTTCACTCACTCTCAATTAGAGCCCAATAAATTTAGCAGCTCAGTAGGAAAAGTATATTGTATAACAGTCTCAGCTCTCATATATTCCAAAGCGGTGGCATGCCAGCTCCAGAGTGGACCCTCCTTATTTGCTGTGTTATTTATGTTTGAAAGTCCAGTGGATGAACAGAGCTTAATAGGAATTGCTTTTCCTCTTCCATGACGGATGTTATTCTGTGTTTATACTACAGTCCCTCCCTTTCTTCAGAACATGATGCAAAACTTCATTGATTTTTTAAAATATCTTTTTAGAAAATCATATTGATTGTTATTTTGGAGCTGTTTCATGGGATTAGCTATTCAGGATATAGTTATTATACCTTACAGTGGAATGATTGTTGTTATTGAGCAGTGCTTCTCAGCCTTAGGTTCCTAGATGATCTCGGAATACAACACCCAGAAATCCTGGCCAGCACAACTAGTGGTGAAGGCTTCTGGAAGTCTTAGTCCAAGACCTATCTGAGGACACAAGCCTGGGGACCATTGTTCTAAAGCCGTGGTGGTGAACTTTCAGCACTCCAGATGTTTTGGACCACAACTCCCACAGTCCTTTGTCATTGGCAATCTAGGCTCAGAATTCTGAGAGTTGCTGTCCAAAACATCTGGAATGCCGAAGGTTCGCCACCACTGTTCTAGAGCATGTACAAAAATTTTATTTGCTAGATAAGCTGGTGGTAGAGCATTTCAGATCATGGATAAAATGTTTCTTTAAGATAACTAGAAAGTTACTTAGACATTAAAAGTGGTCTGCTTATATACTGCCCCATACCACTTCAAGTAGTCTCTGGGCAGTTTACAGTTTTTAATTACAGTATGCAGGCTACACATTGCCCCCCCCCAGCAAGGTGGGTATTCAGTTTACCTACCTCGGAAAGATGGAAGGCTGAGTTAACCATGAGCCTGCTACCTGGGATTGAACCCCACAGGTCGTGAGCACAGTTTAACCTGCAGTACAGGCATTTAACCACTGCGCCACGAGGCACTTTTGTACGTATATATATAGCTTTCTAATGCAATGGATTTTAATAGATCAGCTTCTGTGGACAATTAAAAAGCAGAGATGGACATGAATCAGTTTGGCCCACTGTGTTCAAATTCCTGCCCTGCAGCCCTTGATTGGTTGGCTGATTGGGGGGGGGGGTGGAGGCAGGGAAGTGAATTCCTTGCTCCTGCCTTTTACTGTCCAGCTGAAAAAGAGGACCCAGGCAGTACCTGGCAAGTGAGTGGGACATCTGGCCAAGGAGTTTGTATGGCACCTGTGGCATTGTGGAAATGAATTTGAATAGCTTCAGGCCCTTCTCTATTACAAAGCATTTTTGGTCTTTGGGTAATAAGGGTCTGTCTTTCATTTCCTGCTGCAATGCTTCGTGGAAATGGTACTGCAGCAAGAAATGAAGGCCTAGAAGGAGGATTTGTTTTGGTCCAGGTGAAGGTTTCCACATACATTGTTGTGTGCTGGAACTCATAGAATTATACCTGTGGAATTAATGGAAAACTCTGATATTTAGTCCATAGAAAGAGGAGGAGGAAGAAAATGAAATGGCACACTTTGGATGTGATGTGAGTTGACCATGGCTTGGCTTTACCAATCCTTCAGGTTCATTTTTTACTCGAGAAAAGGCGAAAAGTATCTATTATATGATTACTCAGAATAAAGAATAAAATGAGATGCAGAGATGCAGAATATGAAACTAGGGTTGGGCATTTCCTAGGTTCCAAAATGACTTGCATGAGCCCAGGTGGTGCTTGGAACCCTCTGATATACACCCAGCCAATGTCTTGCCTTTCTCTGGGCTCGCGTGGAGTTAAACTCCAACCGGGGCTCAGGTTGCTGCTTGATCTGTGGTGCTGGCCAGTCAGGACTGTGCAAGGCCAGGCATCATCCCGCCTCCCTGTCTGATTGGCCAACACCACAGAGCAAGCAAAGATGACACACAGACTGAGTCCTGGTTGGATTTTAACCCCGCGCGAGCCCAGAGAAAGGTAAGATATTGGCTGGGTTTGTATCAGAGGGTTCCGAGCACCACCTGGGCTCACAAGCCCATCCCTATATGAAACTGCTTTCAAACTAGTTTTAAAACAGTATTTTCAAAGAATGGAAATGGCTTTGAATTCTGTTTGTAGTTTCTCTGTTAGGATGAGATAGAAACTAGTTAACACAGCAAAAAAACAAACAAACCTGGAATTGTGTGAATTTCCATGTTAGATTATTTATATGTCATTTTTCTCCTGAAAGTAGGACTCACATGGTGGTTAAAATGATAATGATAATATGGTGACGTATTCACCATTGTCTGTGGCATCATTACATATTGCACAGCCCTTCTTTCCTATATTTTTACCACACTTTCAACCCTTAAAAACTTCTTCTTTCTTGTGAGGCTATTTTATTGTTCTACTGAGGCAACTACATGTAAGGTTTTTCGTCTTCCCAACCCATCCCCTCCACACACAAGGAGATGCCATTTGTTAGATCATCTGCTTTTAAAAGTTTTGTACAGTGGACCCTTGTATAACAAGCAGTTTGTTTAACAGAAAATCTGCTTAAAGGAAAAAAATTCCGGAGACAGGGGGAAATCGCTTAACAGAATCGTCTGTGGGGCGAATCTGTACAACAGAAAAACAGTCGCGATGAGGAATTAATCCATTTTAGATGCATTCCAATGGGGAATTTGTACAAAGGAAAATTGCTTAATATAATTTCATTTGGAATGAATTAATTCCTTTATACAAGGTACCACTGTACTTGGCTTCTTTCGATACTGGGCAGTATGCCCCTCCAGCACTGAAGTGTACACTTTCCCTAAATACTGTTAGGATGCTGTTATTGTACACTTTCCCTAAATACTGGTGTTCTTAAACAGTCATGAGTGATGTGGCTAGCATGTCCTGTATTATCTTCATCCATAGCAAGATCCCTTTCTTTGCATAAGGAAAATTATAGTGATGATGGGTCAGAGCTCAGCATAAGTATTATGTGCTGATAGGTCACTTCCAATGTCTGGCAACCATAATAGAAGGTTTGAAGTAAATGAGATGTTCAAGGAATGGTTTACAGTTTTGTATCCCCCACCCCCACCCCCTGGTGAGTTTCCATGGCCAAGCAAGGGATTTGAACTTGGGTTCCTAAATCTCATTCTGGCACTATATCTACTATATTCTACACTGGCTCTCATGAATGCAGTGCCATGCTGTAACAAAAAAGAAAACTTATAGGAAGGTTGTAATGTGATTAAAATAGTTCACTCTGGCATGCTTTCAATTAAGGCTGGGCATATGAAAAACCTGCAGGTGGAATGTTTTTGCTGTTTCTCTTTTACCACTCCTAAGCCATGGATTTCTGCTGAAAAGCCATCTGCCTCTTCAGATTTTGGCAGGTTGTATTGGTGTTGCTGGTCCTTCAGTAATGTCAGCTGCTTGCTTCTCTTATAGCTACATGTGCAAGTGTGCGTTCCCGCCTGAGACAGGTAATGTGGCATGGTACAGAATGAACAAAACTTTTATACATATACACAAAGCCTGGCATGAGGAGGTTAAATTACTACATAAGTACAGAATGGTGTAACTCAAAAATGAAGTATTTTGTATGTGTATATATACAGTATTTACAAATATATAGAATGTTTGCATGACTTGGATATAAAGATATATTTAGCTTAAATGGCCAATATTATAGACCTTAGGAAAGTTAATCTTTCTGGGCTGAAGCACCCAGAAGGCAGCATAGTTGATAAGGTGTATTGGCTGGAGAAATCAGAGTTGTAGGTTGTTTTTAAGTAATTTTCTCAAGTTCTGTCTTGGGACATTTGATATGAAAGACCCCTTGCTGCTGCTTTTTGGCTGATTGGAGTAGATTAGCAACCCTTCCACTCAGTGTGCTCCAGGTATGTTGGCCTAAGCATTTCCTCAAACTCCAATCAGCAGAACCAATGTTTGGGGAAATTAACTCCTGTTTGGTAGATGCTGAGAGATGCAGTTCAACCTCTGTTACAGTTTTATTTATTTATTTATTTATTTTTGAACTTGTATCCCGCCCATCTTCCCGAGGGAACTCTGGGCGGCTTACAGTGAGCTGGCCATTGCAGCAGTTATACAATACAATATTAGTAATAGTTAGGAGTGATGTCCAAAGTCCAATATAGGTTGAGGCTGTATGGAAAGAGTGAGCTAGACACCCTAATACAGTGTTGGCAAACCTATGGCACAGGTGCCAAAGGTGGCACTCGAAGCCCTTTCTGTGGGCACCTGACATTGCCCCTTCGCAGCCACCTGTATTCAGGTTAACTTGTGAAAACATAGTGGGTTTTTGAATAGCAGTTTGGGCACTCGGTCTCTAAAAGTTTCGCCATCACTGCCCTAATACGTCTGACCTAGGCAGAGTGAACTTCTTATATGTGCTGTATTTGTAACTAATACTGTACTTGGGAGACCCAGATTCAGATTTCCATTCAGTTCTTAGAGATATCCTTAGGCTGTATCTGCAAGGTCAGAATGTTGGTGAGGCAATCCAGGTGTGCCTCCTGAAAATGTTTAGATAAAGGATGGAAGCATCATACAAAACAAACATAACAAACTTCAGAATTACTACCAGATGTTCTGGGTTGAGAATGTTTAATGCTATTCTGGAAACAGATCAGTGCATTTGTATTTGAAATGGACATGCATGTATGTGAATTCTGCAACAGTCAAAATTCAGAGCATCATTTGAAACGTTGGAACTATTTATACTTGCCATCTTGGATTACCACTTCAGTTCTGCTGTCCCCAATCACTTTTGGAGTTTCTTGTCCAAAGGTTTTAGTATGATACTGAAACCTCTTATTTGTATGTTCTTGAGAAATATTATAGTATATCAACAAAGGAAGAAGTCCACTAGATCAGACCAAGAGTCTATGTAGTCTAGCCTTATAATTTCCACTGTGTCCAACCAAGTATATCAGAAGCTCACAACAAAGACATGAAGGTGTTGCCCCAGCCATTGTTCTGAATTGTTTATTCAAATCCATTGGAGCAGAAAGCAAAGCAAATTATGCTTTTATTCTGAGTGGCATTTTAGTTGGAACCAATTTCAAGAATCACCCATACTCCTAGGAAAAAGAAGGGAAACTATGGAGGCAACGCAGAGAGAAGCATGGAGATATCATTGCTGCTGCTCCGTTTTCAAAATTTTTATTCTACCTCTGTTAGGGCATCTTGGACTGTAATATTATTTTTAATTCTGATGTTGATTTTAATTATGGTCTATTATTTTTGTTTTATGTTCATTGGTATGCTTCATTATTTATCTTAAAATTATGTAAACCACCCAGATGGTGTGGTAGATAAGTAAAATAAATAAATAAATAAATAAATAAATAAATAAATTTAGATGCAGACACCAAATTACCCATATATACAATTCAGCTTCAGATTGTGGCTTTGTAGGCATGTGCAAACAGTGGTGTCCTGGCTTGTGTCACTCATGACACAGTAAGCCATAGTGTAGTATTATATTTGAATGTCACCAACCTAGGTGATAATGGAGAAAATACAGAAAAGGTAAGAACTTGTTACCTACACCAATGTGTATCTCCTTGCTGCCCAAGGAGTCCAAACCTGTAGTTTTGAGAGTTACTTGTCATCTTTTTTCATTTGTGCAGGAATAGGCCAGGGATGGGGGAAACTGGGCTTTTATTTTTAGGCTACAGCTTAGTCACCACTCATGGAATTCTGGGAATTATAGTCCAAAAACCTATGTTTCTTATCTGTGCTAAACAAGGGCAACTGCTTCGCAGTTCCTCAGGAGAAGGTGCAGAGTCACCAAGTCAAAAGACAAACTGAGATTGTGTCATTCAAGCTTTGCTCCCGGCGGGGCTGCCTGTCTTCTTTCCCATATGCCCAGAATTCAACTTCTGCTATGAAGGCTGTAATGTTCCATGGTCAGTAAGCATGTTCACCACAAGATGTCTGCCGAGCAAATAGCCAGATGGTTCAGAATTGACAAGCTGCATATAATAATGTAACCCCACCCCTAGAAGCATACCTATGAGTCATTAGTTAGACTAACCTGAGGGGAAATTTCAACACATCCACAAATCTGGCCAATCAAAACCCAGGATATGAGTAATATTGATTCACTTAATTTCCTGACATTCACATGCTGCTTTCTTAATGACAAACAAGAATAAAATCCCATCTCTTTGAAAATGTTTGGCTTAAAATGTTTGTGTCTAAAAACACTCGAAGTGTGATTATTCTGGCCTAGGTAGTTAGTTTCCCACAGGCGGTGTGAGGAGAGTGTGTTTGTCTGGTTTTTTTTACCCCCATTCTCCTTGACTTGTACAGACAGGCCTTCCAAAAAGGAGTGTCCCTCTGCAGTGAGAAACCTGGTTCCCTCTCTGCACTCAGTTATAGAAACAAAGGAACACTCTTTCTACGGGTCTTTGTATCTGAGAAACTCATGTCAGTCCCTGGAGATTAGAAGCTATCCGTACATCTTCAGTAAGTGTCATGAAACCTAGCTGTGTGCTTGTTTTAAAATACAATTTGTATCATTTTGCTTTTTAAAATTAACAACAAAAAGCCCATGCTGCAAGCTTCAGCCAGCTGCTGGTTGGCAGCTTTGCTTGAACATCTGGTGTTCTTGGGCTGTTCTAACGATAGGATTCATAAAAGATTATAATTCAGGCCTTTAGAATTCTGAACAACCACCCCCTCAAAAAAGTAAAATCCAAGCTGATTTTTATTGCTTTTTTAAAAAAATGACAGCTGGAGGGTGTGTTAGCAAAATAGTCAGGATGCTTCAGCAACTTTGTAATTAGTACAGCTACATGGAGGTTGAATGGAAAATCTGTCCTGATGTGGAAATCTCTTTCCTAAAACATCTTTGTCTACTAGAGCTCTGGACTCTGCTATTTGCTCTGTTAGAGATCCTACCCCAGAAAACAAGTGATTTCTTCCTAATATATGGAGAAGAATGAGCCTGTCACATAGCAATGGGGGACAGTGTTCACAATTCTCTAGAATGCTTCCCACAGAGGTCTAGGGAAAAAACTTGAATTAAATTATATGGTAGAACCTTTGCATCTTGGATGAAGTGAGCCCTGATTACTACTATATAAGGGTTACAGGATTGATATTTTCCTTAGCCCATGTGCTTAACTGAGAATGAAGAGGTTTGATGTAAAAACAACAACAGGGCCTGATACCTTCTCTCTCTGATCACTGAATACTGAATCTATGGACTTTGGATAATTTATTGTGGTCCAGCGGTTTATTGGGACCTTGTGGGGGTCTCAATAAACAAAGCAGTTACTTTATAAATCAGAATAATATATATTTTGAATAAGCTAGAAAACTTTTTTTCAAAAAGGAAAAAACCCCTGGAATTTATAGGAATTAGTATACATGCTTTTAAGGCCCAGTATTAAAATATTTTAAATACTTAAGTTCTAATGATGTGTTTTGTGGCTGCCAAGGAAGTCAGGTGCCTGGAGTTTCCCCCATCCATATTCAAACAAGATTGCAAATATTTTTTCAAATACAGTAGATGACAAGATCAAATACAAGTTACAAGTGTCTTAAAGTGCCTTAAAGCAGCTCAAGTTTTAACTAAGCCCACAAAGGTTTCCGTCGCCACAAGGGACAGCGCAGATGCAGTCTCCATCAGGTACAGGTAGGGTTGCTTGCGGTTGACTTATGGAACTTGATAACTACAAAACCATTGTGCAGTTTTTTCTGGGCCTTTATCTTCTGTCTTTCTCAAAATGCACAGTCTGATAAATAATGTGAGAACCTCTGGGTGGGAAAAAACGGAATACATAGGTAGGATGATATATAAGTTTTTTTGTTTTTTGGAAAAAGTTTGTCTATTTAAAAAAATTAATATTTTACTCCTCACTCCAACCTAAACAATTCTGATTAGATCATTTGTGACCCTCCAAATCTTATCCTTCTTTAGTTCATCAAGTACCTTAGTTAACTTTTTATACCAAGTGTGTTATCTCTGTTTGGCAGTATGGATGCTTAAAAGTTTACATGAGAGCTTGCAGTCAGATCTGTAGCATTGTCATCCACATCTGATCTTACAGTTTTGTTTGTAGGCACGTGTAGGATTGGAGCACAGTTTTACGAACATTTTTAGAGCAGTAATAATAAGGTTGGCTTGAAAGTTGTGAAGAGATCTAAAATAAACATGTTGTAGCAATTTGAAACTCAGCTGGAGAGGAGGGGATTGTACAGCTAAACTAGGACTGACAACCATCCAGTGAACAGATGCAGGAAGTCAGATAGAAAGGATCTGGCATGCATCAGGAGCAGTACAATCTCTAACTGCAGTTACTGTGACCCTCAGGGCTTCATGAAGAGAAGTCAAGGGGCAGATAGAGGTGGAAAGCCCAGAATTAATGTATTTGTACGACTGTAACGACACAATAACATTTGATAATTCTGATTCTCTAGCATTTCGTTTAAGAGGGGAAAAAATCCTTGAATTATTTGTTTTCATTGGTTCAGTTCTTCTTTTGTGGCTCTTTCTGACACAATATATTTAGGATACATTCTTCTTTAAGGAAAGAAACTGGCTTGTTGTTACTGTGCAGTAGCAAATAAAAGTTGCCATCTTGCTATACTAATAGCCATAGAAAGAGGATGGTGTGTAGACCCCCAAGTATTATTTTCTATTTAGCCAGTTTTCTTTGTGCATGTTTTCTGTCCCTTGGAGAGAGGTCACATTCCTTGAAATATTCAGGCATGCCTCAGAACCCCACCATTTTCTTGATGTGGAGCCACATTAGTCTGTTACATCAAAAATAATAAGCAGGCTTCTTAAATTGTAAGGACTTCAATTTTTGTGGTGAGCAGAGATCCAAGAAATTTGATATTGTAATAAATCTGTTGCATGTTTAATTTTTATGGCTCTGTCTTAACATCCTTTTAATCTCTTTGCATTTTAATGTTTTAGCATTTTGATTCTGCTTTCAACCATTTTGTTTTGCAGTATTTGTGGCTTTATTGCTGGTCCTTGTTTTTATGTGTAAAAGGCATTGACTGTTTGCCAGTACTGTATATGAACATTTAAAACAAATAATTAAATTAGCATTTACACTGCACTTAGAATCTGCATTTTTGTATACTAACTAAAGGAACAGTTTGGAGAGTTGGATCAGCCGATTATATAAGCAGCTCAGTAAGGAACGTTATATTGCAAAACATCCATTTTATCTATATTGGCAAAGGATTTCTTTCGTTATAGTTTTAAAAGAAGTACTGTAGTCATATTTGTCTGTCCATAATAGTAGACTTCTCTTCTTTGCAAAAAGGGAACAAATTATTAGTCCTCTTCTTTTGCAAGGGGCGGAGGGAATGGCTGCACAGGGATCTAAATGGTGGTTCAGCAGGAAGAATACCAAAATAATTTACAAACATGACTCCATTTTAATATGGGGCTAAATGTAAACAAAGTAGGAAACAGCAACATATTCATTAGGCACAAGAGTTTGTGTGGACTACAGCCCACAGAAATCTGGAGGAATTCCTCTAGCCAGATTTCTGGGAGCTTTAATTAAGAGATCAAAATCCTTGCAGGTGTTTTCAAGGTCTAAGATAATAAATTTAGATTCTGATGGCCATTTTGGGGGTATGGGCTTGGTAGGTATTTTGAGAACCTTCTTATGTAGAACCTAATGGGCAGACACTACCACACCCATAATCCCTTGCAACACCCACAGAGCTTAAGCCTGCCCACCCATTTCCTTTGTTTTGTCCACAGGACAAAAAACGTCTGTCAGAGGTGGAATTCATTTGTTTAAGAACATGAAAACATCTGTCAGGACTTTGCTTTTCTTGTTTAAAACCTCCAGAAGTTTGAATATGAAAATTCTTCTGAGAACTGTAGTCCATAAATTCCACAAATCCCATGTAGAATGTGCATTTTAGATAGTCCCTATGCTCGAAAGTGGGAGGACAGTGAATTTTTAGTTCCCATTGGCAAATTTGTCAAGATCAGAAGGAGGTCTGTGAATTTCTGTGTTGCCAGTCATATTTCTATAACATTTTATTTATCTATTTTTATTTTAGAATATTTTTACCCCACCTTTCTCCTTAAAAAAGGTCCCAAGGCGGCTTACAATAATGAGGGATAATATACAGTCCGATACAATTAAGACATGTTCAAGTATTTGAGAACAAGGAATTGAGGGACATCTTACAGCATTAATAGACAACATTACATAAAGCTATAAGTAGCTGCTCCAGTTCTTTGGGATGCCTAAACCCTAAAGAGTTGCAGTTTTCATCCTATTGCAGGGTGGATTTAAATTTTTAAAAGAAAATCATTTATTTATTATTATTGTGATTTAAATCAATTTGAATTTTTGCCATAGAGGGAATTGGATGTTTGGAGAACATGGCTTGCTTCTGAAGCCTAGTCATACTGGAAGATCTGCTTTAGACGTGACAGCACTGCTACATACTAAAATAGCATACATCCTTCATGTAGGTTTTTACCAAAATATTTTAATCCTTAACTTCTGTTGTATTTCATGTTGCTGAGAGGTAATGGGGTAAACCTTAAAGCAAAATGTAGATATTTCCTTCTTGCTGGGCAGAGGAGTATTGCATGTCTTTTTCCCGATGATTTCTGGTTTTTATCCAACCAACCCTTTAGGTCACTTGCCATATGTGTTGGTGTTCTGGATATGTGAGTTTAAGGGATATGACTCCCAAATCAAGGATGAATTTGGCATACAAAATAACCAACAAAATCTCTGGCATGTGTACCCATTTCTATACTGCCTTGCACATATGATGCCTGTTTAATGTGAATTAACTCCCATAGATTTGAAATGTGCTCCAGATTTGGCCCTTGCAGTCTGGTCTCACACATGTTTAGTTAGAGTTCAGTGGGGCTTGCTCCCAGTTGAATTTGTATAGGACTACAAACCAGGGTTCCCTATCTGTCTTTCCATATTTGGACTTCTATGATCACTGTATTTGGTATTTGGTCATGCTGCATTTCCTTGATGATCGAGCCTGCCTTTTGCTTCCTTCAGTCTTATTCACTGCGTGACCAGTGTCTAGCTTCCAAGGACACCTTGAAGAAACAAATGAAGATGTGTGTGTGTGTGTAGCGATTTCTTTCCTTTAAAGTTGAGGGAGTGGGTGAGCATGCCATGTGGAAATACAGTAGCTAGGATGTGGATGGTATCTCTGTTTCTGCCATTCCACTTTTGTGTCCTCCTTGACTGGTCAACAAGTGGGTAAAGAGGACCTGGTTGATTTGTCTCCCCATGTCCACCTCTCTCTCTTTTTTTTTCTTCACCTCCCCCTTCCTTTTCCCCCCTTTTCGCAGCACAGATTCTGTTCCTTACTTAGCAGAGGGTAATGTCTGCTCTTTTAGCCACTTATCTGCTCACTTGGCCACTGGCCTAATGTTGCTGTGATTGACGAGGCCATACCGTTGACCTCATTCCCCTCGTTCCCTCCCCACCACAGAGCTGATGCACATGGTGGTGCCCCCTTGTTGCTATGGTGACAGGGCCAGAGCAGGTCTTCTTCCCACATTGCTTTGGGATGGATGGATTGCAGCTTGGTACAGCCCTTTGCATTAAGGGGTTTATGGCTGGCAACGTTCCACCCTTCTGCTGAGTGAGGGAGTGTAATCTAATTAGAATCTGAGAGACAAGAGCCTCGGTGGCCAGTATCATTTTCTTCTTTAGCTGCCCTCTCTCACAAGAGCGGGGGAGGATGCAGTAGCTGTAGTTCAGAGCTGCAGATAAAACCAAGCACAGTTCTATCCATGGACAGAATCAGAAATTGGCAAGCAAGGGCATGCTTTAAAATTCGTTCTGTTCAAGCATTTTCAAAAAGTTAATTTGAAATGGTAAGCAAGGAGTTTTTTGGCCTCTCCCCCAGCTGTCCTTGTGTCTACTGTGTGTCGCAAGAAGAAACACGTGGAGTCTCTTCATGCAGTCAGCAACCCTGATTTTTGGGGAATCTGAGTCATATCTAGAGACTTAACTAGAGAGGTCACTTGTCCTCTTTTAGAGAGGCTAGTCCTCCATGTAGAGGACTACCAGAGGGCAATCCTTTTGGAGGAGCCCTCCATTTGAAAGATTGTCCCGTACTGTTCTGGTTTGAAGGGGAAGACAGGAATGAAGGGAGTTAAGGGATGTTGAAGCTGCCCATGTACAATTACCACCTGAACAGCAATCTCAGCATGCTTACTGGTTATCTGGCAAGTCTTCTCCCTTGAGTAAGATGCATTGTAATTCTAATTAAATTATGAAAATCATTTTCAGTGTTGCATCTTCACATATAAATACAGTTTTCTCCAACCCTCCATTTTGATGATGTACATTCTCTTTTGGATTATATGTGAATGGCCACTCAAAGCTCCATGAGTGGCAGGGGCTTTCTTCATTAGACAGCTCTCTACTCTTCAAGGTAGATAGCCAAAGTTTGGGTTGTGCTTTCAGGTCAACCGTTTTTAGAATGCTTGGACATACTCATACTCTATTGATTTCACCCCTATTCCCTGGAAATGATTATTGTTTTAGTATTATGCTCATTGAGTCAGGGTTGGCCTACATATGCAACAAAGCCATGTAATAGTATGGAAAATACTACTTCAAATGACAGATTTGAGAATTGTATTTTTTTTAAAAAAAACCCTTTTTTAAAAAAGGTAGAAATTAATAGAAGTTCTGGACTGCCCTTATATTTTAGTGGATGGGCACAAATCAGTGGTTCATGCTGGTTCATTTATCAGCTAGCCTCATGGAGTGCAATTTAGACTAGCTTCCCTGTGGTACACCCCAGGCTTGTCACTGCTAAATCGACTATACCTTTCAGCTGCTGGATCTCATAAGGATTTCCCAGCAAGAAGAATCAGCATAAACACTAAAATTAAAAACAACAGCTTCAGCAATGCTAGAAGTTGAGTCATGGCAACTGGACTTCTTTTTCTTGAGAGACTGAAACATTTCGCTACTCATCCAAACAGCTTCATCAGTCTGAAGAAAGCTAGTTGTGAGTCCTCCATTTTATAGTTCACTTTGACGTCTTGTCAGTCTGGTATGAAATAGGCTCATAAGATGAACAATGGCCTGAATAAGCTCCTTAGGTAGATAGTAGTCTCAATAGCCTTAAGTGAAAAATGGCCTAAAGTGCTGAAACCATAAAGTATGGGTTGTTAGCTATGGCCCTGGTGGTAAAAGCATGAAGTATTTTTGATTTGTCAGCTATTGTTGAAATCACATCCTGATAAGTGGCAGATAGACTGTGCCTGAGCCCCCCACATCTGTTGAGAGAGGGGTTTTCAGTGTTGACATGAATGGCCAGAATTGCCATGGCTAATTGCCAGGATACCAAAGTAAATCTTGGTTGCATGCCTAAACAAATTGAAAGTTACACTATTGATATGTATCCTGACATTTTGTCAATTATTTACATTTAGCTTTGGCAAATAATACAAACCTTACCTGAAAAGCAATAAATTTCTCTATGTGCTTGTGTGTGCATGCTTAAGTATAAGTGTAAGAGAGAGAGAGGTTTTCTATAAATTGCCATATGTATGTAAACAAATACAACATATTTTGTTAATTCTTAAGAAGGGGGCCCAAATCACTCTGAACTGCTTGGCAACATATTATTGTGATTGTTAATTGGTAGATTCTGAATCTGTACTAGCCTATCATCCCCTGTCATCATGGCCATTGGCCATGTTGTGATTGAACACATCTGAAGGACACCAGGTTTCCAGAAATTATGCTAGCATGCTGTCCTGATGTAATTCTGGAACTTTCAAAAGCACATCACTTACTGCAGCTATCACCATTAGTATTCAAGGTGTTACTTCTTAAATAATCCTGCTGGTGCAAAAAAAAAAAGTGTCAATTACAAATAGCAAAATCAACCTGCTGGAAAAGAAATGCAGATCTCTTCCATGGCAACGTACAAAAATATCAAATCTTCCAAGGTCTCAGTGAGTTGATACCACCTTATTCTGCATTATTTTAAACTGAGATAAGACAGTAATTGGACTGCAGCATCTACATCTGCACTAATTCTTTTTGTGTGTCCTTGAGAAAGGGCCTGGGTAAAGTCATCTGAGAAGGCAGTGGCAGAGGTGAGAAATGGCACAAAATGTATTTGAAGTCAAACGCCCTCAGCATTCCTGCTGTTAATACAGATCACTGAGTCTGATAGACGTAACATCTGCAGTGCTGCATTGTACCATAAGCAATTGTACTATTTACATGAAGTATTCAGCTTGAGGAGGAAAAATTCCACAAACCTGTGCTGGAGAAAACTGGCCGTATAGATGGCTGGAAGATTTGGAGTCTAGCCAGGTCCCATATGGAGCTTGACCAGAAGAGCGTTTCTGCTCCCACCCTCATACAAAAATGAACAAGAAATGTTGGTGCTTTGGGGCCCTGTAGCAGCATATGGAAAGAACTGATTCTTCTTTGCTTGACATCAGTAAACATCCTGCAGAAGGCTGTGATATACCGTACCTCTCTGTCAAAGGGGCACAGAGACATGCTGTATTTTCCAGGGTTCCTTGCAATAGCTGAACACACACACACACACACACACACACACACACACACACACACACACA
>JAHTLZ010000379.1:14453048-14476125 GCA_023846285.1 Phrynocephalus versicolor | reverse complement strand
AAACGCAGAGAGATCTAAGGGTACATATCTGTCTGTGGATTCTTAGCCTGTGTGTATGCATGTGTGTCTGTGTGGATACTTGCTGTGGGCAGAGTTCCCATGACGCAGGGAGCCGATGCTGATCAGTTCTTGGCCAGGAAAAGCTACTTCTCCAGGCCAAGCTGTTGTGCAACAGAATCAAACCCAGTCATTATTTTGAGTTTGGTTCCAGGTAGGCATACACGTGATCCCTAAAAGTTCAAGAAATTATGTTTGCTGCTATCAGAATGATCAGTGTTTTTACATGTATGCAGTCTGTGTAGACTAAACAGATTAAAGTCCATACAACTACAGTAATTGACGCGGACTTATATAATTGAATGACAGCCCTATGTTTTTTAATCAAATCCTGCAGCCAGAATAAGTTATGCAAATGCCAGCTCCGTCATCATATTTTATTTAGCAGTGGCCTAAAACTACTAGGTGCTGCACAATAAAAAAAATTTAAATGAGTATTCATTGCCAGCAGGCTCACGATTTGAAGTGGACTGGCCAACATAATGTGATGAATGCAGAAATGAATGGATAGGGGTAAGGTCATAGGAGATAAGGAAACAATTGATAGGTCTTTCCTTTCTTGTACATTTGATTCTCCATACTTTCATAGTCTCATTTATATATATCCATCCATCCATCTATCCTCTGTGGAAAGGATATATTACCACAGACCACGTTGACGGGGGGGGGGAGGTTTTGGGTTAGGGTTTGGGGATGCTTTTTTTAGTTTTATCTATATCTATCTATCTATCTATCTATCTATCTATCTATCTATCTATCTATTTCCAGGACTTTTGTGTATGCGCATGCACCCACCCCCCCTGGTCACAACAAAAATGGTCACAATGGGTGCACAGGGGATAAAAAGTCCTGTATGGAGGTGGGGGGAAGTGTGTGACCCTGTTCAGGCATGCACTTTAGGGCGAACTTTGCCTTCACACCCTTCTTCATATGGCACTGTGTGGCCCGGTTCCTAATAGGCCACAGACCAGCATTGGCCCAAGGGTTGGAGACCGCTGCCATAGAGTATACGGCAACAAACCACAAGCAAGCCTTTAAACAATGTGATGCTGCTTTTATGCTATTTGTTGAAGCCTTGGTCCCACACTTGTAAATTTTAATAGCTAGAGGCATGGTCAAAAGGGCTGACATCCCTTCTTAAATTGTGATGTAGTGTAAAATACCTTTGTTGTTGGTTGAAAGAAGTGATTACAAGTAACTGGTTATTTGTAAGTACCTATTATCAGGTTTTTGGAGGGCAATGCTTCTGGCTGCCCTCTTTCCATTCCCCATCCCTGCTTGTAAGACCCAGACAATGGCCAGAAATTTTCAGGATTCTATAGTAAGGACGCGCATCGCAATTTATTGAACAAGGACAGCACCCCTTATGTAATTCATGCCTTCTCTGAGCAGCTGCATAGGTGTGCCTGTTATTTTGCCATTGGGCCACGAGGCTACAGACCATTATATTTCACCTTGATCCTTCTTCTGGTTTGGACATCCTATAATCGAGTGAGTGGGCACAAAATGATTATGGATTTGCGCTTGGATATAAATGCCTGCTGCGAGAGAAATCCTCCTGGGTGGCCTTGAATGCAACACAGTCTTTCCAACTAACTTACTCTGCAGGGGGACTCCAAGAATAAAATGCCTGGAGCTCCTTGAAAGAAGGGCAGATGAAGATGTAACAAATAAACTACAATTATCCATGTGGCAGTTGACCAGCAATAGCTATGCTATGTATGAACCAAGGACAAACCTTAATCTTCATGTGAAAATGTGTCCGTCAGTGCTTGATCTGGACAATGTTATCTGATATATAGCTGTGCATTTTACTATTAAGGTTGTTCACAAAACCTGCTTGCTGATGCAGCAGACAACGATTCTGCGAGACTGGTTTATCTGGATCATTAGTATTGTAGGTAGTTCTGAAATGTGCCTGAAATTAGAGCAGCTTTCCCTCTGACTCCAAGGTAGCTAGGAAACTTCCTCATTTAAAAAAAGCTGTTTGCTTAAAGTAGTTTCTAAACTTCTTGTGAACCATGGAAGATTCATTATAAATGCCAGAAGAGCTTTTGGATTAGACACCGAGTATACTTGTGTAATGTGGAAGCCTACGGATCATGCATGGTGACCCTATGGCTAGTAATATAAGGGGCAAGACTTTCAGCCTTATTGGCCTCTTTGGTTCCCATGCTATGACTGATAACCTTTTCACCGATGTTTTCATTTTCGAAGTTGCTTCATAACGTGTCTTTGCTACTTTGACACATAAGATATTGTAAATGATTATTTCTCTCTTGCTGTTTTCTACATAGTGCACTTGACAGCTAAGATAACTGCATTCTATGCTTCTGTTTTGAAGGGCGCCCAATATATTAAGCATTTCAGAACCCATAAATAGTTCAAATATAAAGTCTCCATGGAAAAGATTTAAGTGGTCTGAAGAGAGAAAACACCTTGAAGTCACGGCACTAGCTTTTCTGAACTTCCAAAAATCACAGAGTTAAAAAGCAACAGTGGAGAAGCAGGGAAGTCCTGCCCACCAGACCTAGTCCTCTGGATCCAACCCTTTAAATGAAAATAAATACAAAGATAAAAACAACAGAGCAAGGCTAAAAATAAACCAACAAAATAACAAACATCAAAAGACCAGCAGCAGATACAGCGATGAGGAAGGAGTTTGCTTTTCTCCCTTGTTTTAAAATGTCATTTGAAAATCTCATTTGAATGAAAAATAAAGAACGTCTTCTACATGTTCTCTCACCCACATTGAGTAGTAGAGCTAAATTCTAGAAAAACTACAGCTTGGGCCCCACAGTTCATCTCTACTTTAATAACAAATTTCCTCATGAACTCCTATAATCTAGAGAAGACTTTTTTTCTATATGTAATTTGCCTGTTGAAAATTTGTGTTTTATTAATACTTTAATTTTATCGATAAAAGTTTATTTGATATTTATTGTTTATTTTCAGTGATAAAACATTTTGAATTATCAAACATCTGTTTTTTGTTGTTTAACTTGAACTCCTAGGAGGAAAGGGAATCATCAGTATTTTTTTATTCTCAGTTATATTAAATGTGTTACAATCTGCCCCATGATTTCAAAAATAACACTGCACGAGATGGTGGGGCACCAACCCAGAGGTCGCCCACAACAAAATTGGAATGAGGGCATGGAACCTTTAGGGCAGGGGTATCCAAACGTAGGCCCTCCAGATGTTTTGGACCACAACTCCCAGAATTCCAAGCCTAGATTGCCAAAAACATCTGGAGGACTGAAATTTGGACACCACTGCTTTAGGGGAATCAAGAAAAAGAGTGGCTGGCATGATAGTTTTCAAAGCAACCCCTGACATTGTCTCTCTCTACTTAAATTTTGAAATCTCAGGAAGGGACATAGCAGGAAAATGGTTGTGTATTTTACAATGTAGGATGGCCAGACACAAACCTTGGGAAAGCCTTGTAATAAGCATGGAAGCAAAAGAAGGCATTTGTTCCCTGTTCTTATGCTAATATCACTGTGTGTGGTCCAAGAGGCTCCCACTGCAGGTAGGATCTGAATGGTAACAGGAATGGGGTGGGGAGAAGGGTAGGGAAGGGAAGTTTACCCAGCTTTTAGATAACTTCTAAATGGGTTTTGGAACTGAGCACTTTTCTCCCTACAGCAAGAATTAGGTGTGCAGCTGCAGCAGCATTCCTTTGGCTGTTCTCCCTGGCAAATAGCATGGCAGTCTGCACAAGGAATGGGGCATGGTGGCTCAGCAGACTAAGGCTCCAAAAACTGTTGGCTGCAAAGTTGGCAGCTCTGCGATTTGAATCCCGGGTGCCACGCAGCAGAGTGAACTCCCACTGATAACCCCAGCTCCTGCCAACCTAGCAGTTCAAAAGCATGTAAATGCAAGTAGGATAAATAGGTACAGCCATGAAAAGCGGAAGGTAAAACAGTGTTTCCTTGCGGCCATACCGGCCATGTGGCCATGGATTTGCACAACACTGGCTCTTCGGCTTGAATACGGAAAGGAGCACCACCCCTAGAGTCAGACATGACTAGCATGCATGTGTGGGAGGAACCTTTACCTTTACCTTTTACTGCACAAGGGTTTCCTCAACATTTCCAGCTTTCCTTTGTTATTGTTACTCATGATGTTGCCGTCCGTTGTTGCATCTCTCCAGCCTGGTGCTATTGTTGTTGCTGTTAATGTTTGTTTTTTTAGATAGATTCATATGAGCCTTTTCTCTGCTTATTTCTTCTCTTGCAGAAAATGCTAGTAAAACAGCAGGACCGCCTGGAAGAGCGTGAGCAAGACATCGAGGAGCAGCTGTACAAGTTGGAATCGGACAAGCGGCTGGTTGAAGTAACTATGATTCTCTCCTTCTAATCCTAGAGCTAAAGAAGGTCCAGAGGCTGCAGCTACCTGTCAGGTTCACCTATCAAGCAAATGTCCTGAAAGGGAAGCTGATAGAGAGTCAGCGCCTTTGTGGCAATACCCTGTTTCTCCGAAATAAGACATCCCCTGGAAATAAGACCTACTTACACTTTTGCCCCACACTGAAATATAAGGCATCCCCCAAAAATAAGGCTTCCCCATAATAAGATAACAATAAATGTGTACCGTATTTCTCTTCATGGAAAAATAAGACATCCCCTGAAAATAAGACCTAGCCCAGCTTTGGGAGCAAAAAATAATATAAGACACTGTCTTATTTTTGGGGAAACACGGTAATTTCATTCTCCATGCATGGAAGAGCTAGAGTATAAGTCCAACAGGATGAACTTTTTTTAAGGCTACTGTCTCTTATAATGTAGTTGAGCAAGGTCTAGCCTTCTTTGTAGGGCCACATTGCCATTAGTTATAGATGGCTCAGCCAGTGGTGAAGGATGATAGGAGCTGCTGTGCAGCAACATCCAGGATGCTGTGGAGCAACATCACATTCCTGATGTCTATTCTACAATTTCTGAGCAAGTGTAAATACTAAAACAAGTCCTGCAGCAGACAGAACAGTATGTCTGGTTTTGTAGGTTAGCTACCTTTTTTTTCTGTTGTTCTGACATCTCGCTTTGCTGTTTAAGGACAGATCCCAAAACATTTGGTCTCTGATATCCTGTGCCTTGATGCCTACCTTGCTGTTTCACACAACCATCAGGTTCCTGGTTCGCACCTTCCTCTTGGCAGACCTGCCCTGTTATCTTTCAGTGTTTCTGATATTCCCTCTGCTGTGATTTACTGGTTGTCTTCAAAATGGATAATGATGTTTCTCCGTGGCCTGCACTGTCAATCGCTCTTTATTTTTGTAATAAATCTGGATTCCTGCTTCTTCCTAAGAATCTCAAAAAGCAGACAAATCAGTGAAGAGGAAAGTGTTGAAAAGTAGCCATTTGAGTGCCTGAAACAGAAGTGGTCAAAGTACATCCCTCCAGATGTTGGATTGCACTTCCCACCCTTTTTTGCCAACATCGTCACTTTCGTCAGCACTGAGAAATGTTAGGAATTGCAATCCAACAATTTCTGTTGGACTCTGTTTTGCCCACACCTAGGGAATAGGTGCAAAATGCTGTATTTTTTCTTCTTTCTTCTTTTCCATACTACCAGGAGAAGGTGAACCAGCTGAAGGATGAGGTACGCCTACAGTATGAGAAGATGCACCAGATCCTTGATGAGGACCTGAGGAAGACTATGGAGATCCTAGACAAGGCCCAAGCAAAGTTCTGCAATGAGAATGCTGCCCAGGTGCTGCACCTCAGTGAACGCATGCAGGAGGCCAAGAAGCTGCTGAGCTCTGTTCAGGTCATGTATGACAAGACCGAGGACATCAACTTCATGAAGGTGAAGTGGGGGTTGTTTGGGGAAGGGGAGGGTCCAGTGGAGCAACTTGGCAGTAGAATCAAGGACTTGGCACATATGATGAAGTCAACTTCAGCCCAGCAGTGGCTGTTTCAGGCTACTTTCTCCCAGCATGGCACACCTACAATTTCATCTGTAGCCTGAGCCTTACATACCAGTTCTTTTGAACCTCACAATAACCCTTCCTCTCATTAACCCTTCTCAAATTATTCTGTGACATCCCCAGCCATATTTAACTGATAAAACACTTCTCTCTGAACCATTTGAAATTTGCCTGCTGTAGCTGGCTGAAACTTAAGTGTTATTCTCTTGGTTTTGATGGCTCCCCTGCAACCATTTCTGAAATCTTTCTAGCAAGAAGAGAAGCCGAGATAGAAACAGATGGTCTTCTCATCTGGGAAAATCAAACAATTATCAGTGCTCATCTATATTCTGCCTTTCATATGTAACACACACACCATTTCTTTCCATTTCATAGGGTAACTTTGGATAAAATGGAAGAATGATAGGTGCATTACCCCAGGGTTTTCAGAAGAAGTAGGGATGGAGGTGGGTGATCATCGTAGATTGGTGACAGTGAAAGCTGCCCACCTCCCCACTGCACACAAGCAGAATCAGCGCTGAAGGCCAGGGGGCTGGGCCAGAGCCTTCAACCCTCCTACTAGGAATCATTTATTGAGCTAATTTAGGCTAGGAGGGATCTTGTCAGCCCTTCTGCAGGAGCTAAAATTGCTACCTACCTGAGATGATAACCTTCAACTAACCAGAACATAATGACATATGAATTGTTTCATTTGAATTTCCCCGGGGGGGGGGAACCCTTCTGAGTGCAGAGGTAGGATTTGTGGTGCAGATGCTGCTTTTAATAGCTTGCTTTGGTGTGGGGGATTTCCTTTGCTGCAGCTGGTGGTACACAGACATGACCCCCCCCAACAGGTTTTTCCCTCTGGTTTCTCAGATTGAATTTTCTTGCATCATACAGGAGACTAATGAATAAAAGGGTCATCCCAGACTTTGTATTCAAAATAATGATGGGCCTCGTAGTCCCCTTGGGGGGTTAATCTCATTCTTGCAAAGACCAGATGGCCCAATCGTCATTTTAGAAGGATGAGATACCCTTGACCTCTCGGACAGTATTGCCTGTCAAAAAGAGGCTTTCCAAGTAAATCTCAGCCACTGATTGGCAGGGTATTTACACCCTGCTAGAGGATATCTCTTTAGCTAAGCTGATCCACTCGTCTTGGCTTCCTTATACTTCAGCCGGTGTTCAGAGCCAGGCCACTGGAGTGCTGGTAGAGTCACTTGCAAAGAATAAGTGCTTGTTATTCTTATTATTTTGTAGTGTCTAGAATTGCTCCTCAATTGGTATGCAGGTTTTTTTTTTTGTTCATGAGTATGCAGTAGACGATTCATCTGACAAGGGCAGAGGAACAGATATAAAAGCAAAGTCTTCTGCTTATATACTGCCCCATACCACTTCAAGTAGTCTTGAGCAGTTTACAGTTTAATTATGCAGGCTACACATTGCCCAATGCGTACAACATACCTTGGGATTTTCCACTTGGAGTCCACAGTCTGTCTGTCTCAAACTGTAGCTGAAGGGACAGAATAAAGTACTGGATTAGTGTAGTGCAATATATTCCTGTCTGCCTCTCTATCCAGGAAACTGGAGCAGTGTCATGCAAACTTAACTTTGCAACTTTGCAAAAGAGGCAAATTTGCTTTGACCTTGGCTAAGGTGTTATGTAGGTTGTCCAGAGCTGAGCTTGAACTACTGATGGTAGGTATCTCCATTCTACAGAGACATGGAGAGGTACCAGTAGAACCACAGACATTAAGTAGAATAATAACAAAAGCATCAGGGCATTGGGATTGATGTAGCACTTCAAAATTGTATATATATTTCTCAATATTTCTATATATGTATTTATATATAAAACACTATAATATATACAGTGTTTTCATAGCCATTCAGTGTTCTCTACCTCATTCAGTATAAGAATTTGTAATACAGATAATACCAAAGATTTAGCCTGCTTTTTTTGGGGGGAGGGGGGTCTCAGCATGCAACATGTAGGGTAGCAGCTCAAGGTGTGTTTAAACTTGTAACCACTTTGAAGAAACCAGGCTCTTTCAACACAAAATGTGTGCTTACATTGAGCTACAGTCCCTCTGAGATACTGTTATTTTATCAGTGAAGCCCACAGTATCATTTGATGTGTGGATGTTGTGTGGTGTGGGAGAAATATAATTCCTATAAAACCAGCAGGATTAGCTGAAAGTTCTGCGGAAGCAGACAAGCTAAAATTGCTGTGATATGAGATCCGAGTGAATGACAACTTCTGATTCCATTTTCTCTGTTGCTTCCTAGAATACCAAGTCAGTGAAAATCTTGATGGATAGGTAAGAAATCGGCGGCAGCAAGGAGTGGGGGTGAGGGAGGAGTTTGGCAATACTGTACAGGTAGGGCAGGAAGAGACTGCTTAGGATGCAGCAAATCCCAGTGAATTCTTGAGTGTAACTTTATAGGCTGTTGTAATCCCTGTGGAGCTGATATTTGGAACTTGGTATTTAATAGCTTTGCACACATATTGGCCAGCAAAGTTTAATCCTGACCAGGCACAGAATTCCAGTGTCTGCATTATATATATCCCAAGTTATATAGTAAACCAGGACAGAATAAGATACATAATCTTTTTAGCTTTCTAGAAACAACATTAAAAAGAAACTGAATTGTAATGCAAGGTCAGGTTCAAAGGGATGAAATATTATGAGTTTTCTGAATGACATAAAGATCACATGGGAAGTAATGACAGAAAGTTAGATTTGCACAGAATCCAGAAAACTGTATCACAGCATTGTAGTTACCTTACAAGAGTTAAGCAGTCACTAGGCAATCTTTCAAAAGGGATTTGTTCAACATATGTCACCTTTAAAGAGTGTGTCTGATGAAGTTACTCAGTTTTTTTCTCTGACTCCTGATATGTTATTTGCTTAAAGCCATAATGAACTAAAACAAAGAACAGCCTTTCCAGCATTGGGTTGCTTTGGCTTTGCCTTCACACACAAGGTTGGATAAATCCACATACATAAAATACATTCCTAGGCTGCAATACTGGGCAATTGCAGGGAATAGTCAATCTTTTTATTTTTATTTTTTTATTTTTGAATATTTGTACTCCGCCTTTCTCCTTGGAAAAGGGACTCAAGGCCGCTTACAATAATTTTATTTATTTATTTATTTATTTATTTATTTATTTATTTATTTATTTATTTATACAGTTTATACAGTTTATATGCTGCTCACTACCCAAAAGTCTCTGGGTGGCTCCCAGTCAAAGCAATTAAAGCAACTAAAACAATTAAGATGTTAAAATACCAATAAATAATTAAAACAATATAATGAGGGACAATATACAAGCCCAGAACATTTACAACATAAGGGATTTTCCTTATGGGCATGGAAAAAACAAGGGTGGGCAGAGCCCTGTGTGGATATGGTGACCAGGTGAAAAAGAGGACAGGGTTCATCTACCTTTTAGCAATTATCTTGAAGGAGAAATCTCAGAAGGTGCAGCTTATAATCCCCCCCCAGTATTTTTACCCCACCTTTCTCCTTGGAAAAGGACCCAAGGTGGCTTACAGTAAGGAGAAACAATATACATTCCATTACAATTAATACATACAGTATTCAGTTTAAGAACAGGAAATGGAGGGGTATCCTTTGCAGGATTAGAAGGCAACATTAAAAGTAACAATTGATAACATAGTGTCGAGTTTCATTGTAACTGGCCTTATGCAAGCAGAAATTTCTTCTTCCACAGAACTATTGGAAGTAGAGCAACTCTCTTCTTCACCTGGTCACTCTACTTTCTTGCAGGAAAAACCTTCAGGACTTCAGGCCCCTCCCAAGTTAGCAGTGTGACATAACCCTAAGGAAGCTGTGGCATGAATCAGAAATAAGGGCATTTCGGGTGTAGAAAGGAGGGTCAGTCTCTTGGTCAGTAATGGACTGCAATTTTCCTTCTTAAAGGACCCAGAACTGCACGGGAGGCAGCCTGCCCCCTCCCAAGATTGGCCATCTTAATTCTAAGCTCTTCCTGAATGAGATTGCCAAGAAGGAGAAACAGCTGCGGAAGTTGCTGGAAGGTGAGTGAGGCCTCCCTTGACCCTTCTTTATCCTACATACATGCTGGGGAAGTCCCTGTTAGTGTAATCTGCAGTTTGAGAAGAACTATTTCTGAAGAGGACTATAAGAAGTTGCCACACGTGCGTACCAGTCCTTCTCATTGCATACAGTTCATTTGCAAAGAAGGAAACCTAAAGCAAGATGGGGAGCGTTTACTAATGGGGTTGTAAATGTGACCCCTTAATGCAAAGAAGGTTCGACCCTTCCCATCAACCTACGCAGCATGGCCAGCGGTTAAGTAATTGTGGGAATTTTAGTCCAAAATATCAGGTGAACCAAAAGTTCCCCACCTTACCAAGACAGGTGTGAGAGACGCCTCAAGGCAAGGTAGGAGCACAATATGGGGCCTACATGTGGGGCTGGAGCAAGGAATGGCAGTCCTCTTGAATCTTGGCTTTACCTACTTGAGAAATCACAGCTAGAATGCAGCTGAGCAGGTCTTGTTCTCTTCCCTATTTGCTTATCAACTTTTCCCAACTTTTACAGTTCATTGCACTGCTAGTAATACAGAACCACCTTCTGCAAGGTGGCATTCTGCAGATGTTTGAGGCTTCAGTTGCCATCAGCTCTAGTTCCACATAGTATAGTCAGGAATTCTACACACTACACACTAATTCTCTAGGCCAAACAATCTGGGAAGATACAAGAAGGAAGACCGATTAAAAAAAGCGTCCCAACCCTGGAGGCCACATGGAAAGCAGGTGATAATTGGCTAATTCGGGAGATTAAAGCAAAGTGGGCAAAGCACCTCCAGATGCATTGGATTGCAACTCCTTTCATATTTAACTGTGGATCATGTTGCCTAAGGCTAATGAACATTGTGGACACCAGGTTGGATACTATGATATAAAGATTCTTCTCTGTTTTTGTTTTTAATTGTATTTCTTTAATCAAACCATGAAACATGTTCTTTGGACATTTCTCAGTTAAAAACTGAGACACATTTAACACATGTATTTAAAACACCCTCATGGACCCAGATATGATTGAAATGTTAGGATCAGGAAGCTGGTAATGCAGCCTCTCCCGGGGCTCGCGTTGTAGCTTCAGTCCCTGCGCTTCTGTCCTGGGCCCCAGAAATGCAAGTCCTGCTGCAAAGAACACCTCTGACTCCTTTATGCAAGCTGGAAAAACACTATTATGTTAGCACCATCTTCACATTCTTGGCAGCAAGACTGGTGATAATACCATTTTGTGAAACATGTTTCTTTTTTCTTTCTTTTTTTCTTTTTTGGTGAAATCTAAAACATGGCGATCTCAGGGCACTGCCTTTGTCTGTGTGCAGTGCTTACCAAGGGCTTGGCATGCTGTGGGCATTTGGTGCCAAGTTCTGGAAGACATTATATGTCCACAGATTTAGAGGTTCCACAGTCCTTGCATGAATCATACCCCTGTGTCTGGAGCTTGGTTAATTATCCTAAGATAAAAGCTTATTAACTTGCTTCAGTATTTGATTTATTGATACCAGGAGTGGACACCGTGAGCCTGCAGGCCACAGGAAAAGCATTGGGTGGGCAAAGAAAACAAACTCACACTCATAGAAACCTTCAGGGGTATGTTTCTCCTTTAAAACAAGGGACTCGTGCCTTGCTTTAAGCCATTAAAAAAGAGTTTACCCCAGTTGGTGGCACAGTTGAATGTGGTGATAGGAAGCAGCCAAGGAGGAAACTGATCCCCATATCAACCAGAATTGCTCACTGTTTTCTGATTTACACCTTAGAGGAGCTGGAGTGCAGCCAGTGCCAGTGCTAGGTTTTTTTGCGCCCTAGGCGAGGGGCAGGTGTGGGGGCGGTGGGCGGGGCTGTGGGGGGACGGTGGCGGGCAGCGATGGGCGGATGGCGACGGGCGGCTGGTGGGCGATGGGGGGACGGACGGCGGCGGGGGGCAGGGGGGACAGCAGGCTGCCCAGCACCCTCTCTCCATTTTGGCGCCCTAGGCAACTGCCTAGTTTGCCTTAATGGAAGCGCCGGCCCTGAGTGCAGCCGCCACCTCCTTTCCTAATATGGTGCTTCTGAGTGTGTTAGACTACAGCCTACATCTCTCCAGCCAGCATGAGCGAGGAATGTGCTGGCTGAGGTTGATGGGAATCGTGCTAAACACATCTGGAAAGGACTGTGTTCGTAGAGTGCTACACGAGCGTTCTCCTGTTCATTTTTTCCGTGGCTGGCTGTGAGGCTGTACATTTCTCTGGCGTTCCTTACAGGGCTTCCATTGCTGCCTTGCAGAAAAATACTGTCTGGTTCTGTCTGGTTGGGAGAAGGAGAATTTGTTTAAATGAAAAAAAGTTAGGGCCAAGCCTTGTTGGAGATGACAGCTCCTGTCCTCCCTGTTTTCTTTTCAGGTCCCTTCAGTACTCCGGTGCCATTTCTGCAGAGCATCCCGATGTACCCTTGCAATGTCAGCAACTCAGGAGCCGAGAAACGCAAGCACTCCACGGCTTTCCCCGAAGCCAGCTTCTTGGAGCCATCCTCGGGACCCGTTGCCAGCCAGTATGTCAGCCAGGGGGCTTCAGCTGGCGAAGGCCAGTCTGCACAACCCATGGTGCCTTGTAGCTCCACTCAGCACATAGTGGGACTCCCTAGCGGCCCTCAACCCGTTCACTCCGGCTCCATGTTCAACCCTTCCCACTATCCCAACAGCACATCATCTCAGCAGTCGGTGCTGTCTCAGTATGGTGGGCGCAAAATCCTCGTCTGCTCAGTGGACAACTGTTATTGTTCTTCGGTATCCAATCACAACGCACATCAACCCTACCCACGGTCAGGCCACTTTCCATGGACAGTGTCCTCGCAGGAATATTCCCACCTGCCGCCTGCTCCTTCCGTACCTCAGTCACTTCCAGGATTGGCAGTGAGAGAATGGATTGATGCATCTCAGCAACATGGACGCCAGGATTTCTATAGAGTTTATGGCCAGCCTTCCACCAAACACTATGTTACCAGTTAACCATCTCGTTTGGATCAAATCCTGCTGATTTTTGAAGATTTTTTTTAAATCTAATTTTTGTTGTTTTAAATCAAATCCATTTCCATTTATCTCTACCACCTGCCAAAGTCTGAAAGGGGCATTGCTGTCATCTCTTTTATTTTATTTAAGTTTTAAAATCCTCCCTTGTATCAGGTTTGGGTGGGGTGGGGCAGGCGAGTTGAGGAGGAAATTAAAAAAGATTTCAATCAAGCATCTACTTCTGGATCATGTGACATTGCTACTTAACAGTTTGCAAAACTTTTAAAGGGACAAATGATCCTTTCCTATTTCAAGATCTTTGGGCTCTTTGGTTTTGCTTTTGTTTTGTTTTTTTTTTCCTTCCGACTTTTAAGAGGAGAAAATTTCTATCATTGATTCATTAAGTAATGACACTTGTAGATTTTTTTAAGGCTGATTTTTTTGTGTGTTAAAAGGCCACGTATTGTGCATATTGGCATTGTTTTCCTTCTTTCAGAGATTTGTAAATACACTATGGCAGGAAATGAAATGCACAAAAAAAGGGAAAAGAAACTTTTAAAAAAAGAAATTTAAAAAAAAATCTGTTTTAGTTTCCAGGAGGGACGTGTATGGCAAGTTGCACACATTCCTTCCTGTGTTTTGTTGATGCAACTTCCTCTAACAAGCACTTTGTATTAAAAAAAAGTGGACTTCCTGTTATAAGGCGCAGGTATTTATTCTGTAACCAATTTTAGAACACACACACAAAAATATTCAAATAAATGTGATCACTTAGTGCAAATGCCTTGTTCTGCTTTGCCTCCATAGGCACTGCTCTGGTCAGCACCTTCTGTGGGAACGTAGAAACGTACTAAAAGAGAAGCTGAATGTCATTTAAAAATAGATCATACTCCACATTATATGTGTCTTCTAACTGGAATAATGAGAACCAGAAATGTAAGGATTGGGTAAATGTTGCGGGGCAGGGGGCAGTCACTAATTCTTCTACAGTAGGTCAGGAATATTGTTTCTGTTTGGGTGTAATGAAGCATTAGATGGGACACTGAATCAGTGCACTGAGCATATGAATACAAATTAAAAAGTACATACAGTATTGTGGGTGCTGTACACAAAATACTGTACATGTACAGTATATGATTGTTAAAATTTGCCCTCACTTGGTTATGACCTTGCTTAAACATGTGAGACTTGCAAATTTCATATAGCCCTCCCTCCATGTTATTCTGGTAAGTAGTGCTATGAAGAGCTTGTTATAAGGCTTTGGCTTCACTGAAGATCTCCTTTTTCATCAAACAAAAAACAGAAACACTTATTGCAAGGACCATGAGGACAAGTAGAAGAATATAGAAGGGATACATTCTGCAAACTGTTTCTGCTTTTCTTTACTTTTGTTATGTCATATTTAAGCTGTATTTCCATGAGCACTTACAGATATGAAAGTGCATGGTACTTTTTCTTGACTAAACCAAAATAGTTCATGGAGCTTATTTCTGAGTAAACTTTTATAGGAATAAATGATGCAGTTTTTGAAACTTGATTTTAAATCCAATTAAATTTTAAATGCTTGTGAGCCCCATGTACCAAACCACTTCTTTGACACCATTCCGTATTTATGTCTTTTATGAAAGGCAAAGTAATGAGACTGGCTGAACTGAACTTTGGCCCTCCTGATGTTTTGGACCAGAACTCCCAGAATTTTAAGCTTAGATTGCCAATGACACAGGACTGTGGGAGTTGTGGTCCAAAACATCTGGAGGGCCGAAGTTTGGGCATGCCTAAATTATGCCTTGTAATGCTGATGATATTAGCTGGGATGATTTTTTGGACATTACATATTTGCTATTCCTGTCCTGATGCATCCAATGGGTCCCATGTAATATTTCACCCAACAAAAGCAATTGTTGGGTACTGAAATATGTCCTCCCGTCCCACAGCTTCCACAAGATCCCAGCAGTGAAAGATGAGTGCCTCAGAATAGAGGTAATGTTTAATTTCTGAAAAATCATCCTGGTTGATACATCAAACATATCGAGCATAACTTACACAAACAGGATTTCAGCCACTGAGAGGCAACTGATTTGGTCAGGATCACAAACAATACAAAACAAATATGGAGACTCTGCTCAAAACATCAAACTGTGGAAATAACATTTTTCCTCTACAGATATTTTGCTTGTAATGAATTTACCTGTTTATTGACTTTCAGAAAAACAACAACACACACACATCCTTTACCCCTGCGCTAAAAATCTGGGTCAGTTTGCTCTTTCCTCCAGCAGCCAAAACCTGCGAATTGTGGAATTCTTAAAAATAAACAAGAGAATCAAGGCCTTATTATTAAAACAGATAAAAGAACAAGAGGGATGGGTTTGTCAAGCCATCACCCACGCAGTAGTGCCAAATTTCATCCTGTCTCCACCCTTTACCACTCCATAGTTTGTTCCAGGAAGGGGAACTAAGTCCTGTCAACTCTTACTGTTGCCTGTGCTGGTGATGTGTTGGTCCTTGCCTTTTCTCCCTGTTCTGGTCTATCCCTCCCAATCGTGTCAGTGCTGGGACAGCTGTGTGCCTATAGAAGCAGGCAGAAAAAAACATGCTTATGACACCAATTTTTAGTTACTTCTCCTACATTTACATTGATTTGTTACTATGATCTTCTCTCTCACCTAAAAACAACATCATCTAAATTATGAGTGGGTTTGGGGCATATGTTTTTCTCCTTAAGACGACAGCTTCCCTGTGTGTGCTGGTGAATCAGTTTTACAAGTATAACCTGGTTTCAGGGCTACAGTCATGGCCTTGTTGTGTCTGTGTTCTACTGTTCTCATTCATATGATACAGGTGGAAGAAGTAGATGTAGTCATGACTTCTAGAAACTCTGGTTTAATCTTCATTGGCGATGATCCTTAGTCCACTTAAGTTCATTCTATTAGTATTGTTCAGGAGGCTGTCAGATGGTAGTTTTCATCAGTAAGGGAACAGGAATCGGGGTTTGTGTGGCTGGGTGGTTACCGCATAAGTGTTTTTTAAAATATTTGAATAGTAATTACTTTTTCATATTGCGTGATCCATCCTAGGT
The DNA here is from genome assembly GCA_023846285.1 of Phrynocephalus versicolor. Taxonomy (NCBI): domain Eukaryota; kingdom Metazoa; phylum Chordata; class Lepidosauria; order Squamata; family Agamidae; genus Phrynocephalus; species Phrynocephalus versicolor. The sequence continues at coordinate 14,460,028 of JAHTLZ010000379.1, read as the reverse complement.
AGCTGTGATGGTATGGGTGTGTTCCAACATTTTGTCAGCTTGTCAAATTTAATTGTTCCAAATTGCTTAGAATTGCCACTTCTGGGGAGGGGAGTTGCTTTTCTGGCTCCTGTGTCCCCCACAGATCTTAATGCATTGAGTCAGAAGAATGGATGTGGTCAAACAGCTACATGGACTAAAATTAGGGCTGCTTTCTAAATTATTCTGCTCCCTGCCACATTAGGAGAATGAAAACAGTTGTGGGTGCTCCTACATGGCATAGCTAAGACCTGTTTGTTTGCAGCAGCCAAGGGAGGGGATAATAGGACCATGAGCTGGGTGAAATATCCTCTTGCAAGGACTGTTTATTGGTTACATACGTATGTTTTTTTAGCAGGGGCAAAATTTTCAGAACAAGGAGATACTGCTGATCAGAATGAGGCTTTCCTATCACACGAGATATGTGCAAGCAATTCTGTTGGGAAGTGTATGGTGCCTTTTCAGATGAAAAAAATTGAATTCACTTCTTAATCTAAAACACTATGAAAAAGACTACCTCTATCTTTGTGGTGTGCCTTTGTCTTCATTTGACCACTGCTTTGTATCTGACTCAAGGAATGTGCTTTTTCCATATAATGTGGTTTAGTGGGCAGCCTTGGTCATCGTGCGCAGTTCTCTACCTAGAAACCATTGAAAATTGACTTGATGGCACACATATGGTATTAGTGATGCTTCTGCTGTGAGTCCCTGGACTCTGACTTGGTTCTCTCAATAAGGGTGTCATCCAATCGCCAAATGATGGCTAAACTGTTTGCTGCTTATATATTCATATATAAATGGTTGGTCTAAAAAGTGTATAGTTGTGCAAAAATTCAGGGGTTGTAACACCCTCCACCATATATTCTACTCTTTGTTGAGAAAAATCTCAGTTTATCACAAACAAGCATATGTTCAAAGTTCATGAATGGTTGTAACGTAAACTACACATAAAACAGAAACCTTTTTTGGGGAGTGGGGGAGGTTCACTTGTAGGTTACCCACAAAGTTGGGTTGCCACTTGCAGAAGCCTCCTGAATCCATGTGGATCACATGAAATACAGAGTAATACAAAGTACTCTGCAGGCTTTTTACCTGGAGTAAAAAGAAACAGCACCAAATACAATTTATTAATCAAGCTCTGAAGAGGCTTACATTCTTGAAATTTGAATGTGGCAACCCTGTTTACAAATACATCTTCAAATGCTTAAAGAGAGGTGGAGCTACTGCTTTTTAATATTAATATAGGAATATATTAATTGACAGGCTGTTAAAAAGGAGTTGATACAGAACTGCAACTACAAGGTTTAGGGGTAAAATACAGATCAGTAGGGTGGAATACAGAAATCAAAACTCAAAGTTTAGCTTTTGGTTTTTCACTTGTGGGAAAGCTAAAGGTGGAAAAAAGTAAGATCTTTCTGGAACAGGCAGCTATTGACCTACTTAGACAAAGAATGGTTTTAGCTGCTGACCAGGTGAGTAATCTAGTTTTATTTAAGAGGCTAATCAGCTCACAGCAGAGACTATGGGAATGGAGACAGAATGATGAATATTTTTAAAGATACAGTACATTCTTCATTTTGCTGTTATAGGCGTCGAGATGAGGGCAATACAGTGCTCAGCTGTCTGGGTGCAGAGTAAATTGCCCTATCGTCCAAGTTGATGTGGTCTCCTTATCCTATAGCTGTTCAAGGCATGGGCAAAATATAGTGGTCCAGATGTTTTTTGCATTGCAACTTCCAACATTCCTTCTTCTTGACCATGGTGGCTATGGGTGATGGGTAATGGAACCTACTGACATCTTAAGGGCTACATTTTATCCACCCCTAACTTGATCCTATAGATTGGCCTAAATAGTATAAATACAACTGCTAAAAATTAAGCCAATAAGCTGCAAGGAAAAATGCAGCTATTAAACATTAACTCCAAGCCCCACCCATCCTGTTTCCTTCCTTTTTATATCCTGTAGCCCGGCTCATAGAGCTTACACTTACATGTATTTGTTTTACTTTGTAACAATTAAATTCATATTAATTGTTAGAAAAACAAAAAGTAAAACAGTATAATGTAACATAGCCATCAACGTAAAGCCCATTTGCAACCAAACTCATACCTTAAGAGCTAGTTGAGGTAAAACAGTGTTCTTATATTAGCAGTGGAGAAGACCACCATCTCCCCTGAACTTCCAATTGTATCTTCACCTTGAGAACATCTGTCTTCTAATAACCTGAAATAAATAATTTCAGCTGTGTGGGCAAAGCAGTAGATGAGTGTTTTAACTGAAGCGTACAACAAAAGGGTGTTACAGTGCCTACACACAAGCAACAGGTGCTGCTACTGATTTGACTTTTATACAAGGATTTGAAGATTTGTAACAAACAGAGTACAGTATGAACAAGCCACGAGTGGGACGCCTGTCTTTCCAGTAAATCTGACATATATGTAATTCTGTGTAACTTTTATATAACAACCAACCAACCACCCCATTAGTGCAAAGACCTGTTCTGGATGGTTTGCAACAATAGATAAGACATACAGTAATAAACCATACGTGTGCAAGAAATAAAAACATTAATGGACTAGAAACAAGTGGCAACAAACACAAGACCTTACTAGATTAAGAGCCACTGAACATGCTGGTTGGTGGTGATGGGAATATATCCAAAACCATGTTTGGGTAAAGAGGATGATTTTAAAAGTTGATCTAGACATCTTTGTCCGAAGTTTTTCTTATCAAGCCTGAGTGGTTGCGTTTGATAGTAGGTATAAGCAGAACAATTCAGAGATGTGCAGTCCAAAGCCACAAATTCCATCAACAATTATTGTTTTCAGCAGAACTTCTTGAGTGCGTCCAGCTGGTGAGAAGTAGATATAAACTGAATTCTCTGGAATCCAAGTGTTTGGAAAGGATGCGAAATTTAAATCCTTTTGTGGGAGTGTGGGAGGTAGTCTACAAATGTTGTCATATTTTCTCCTCCACCATCATGTGGACTTAGGTGTTCCTGTTATAAAACCTGTCCAGAGCTGTTTTGGGGAAGAAAGGCTGAAAACCCAGAAAGATGTACACATTCATCAAGAAAAATAGAACAATGTGCAATATGCTTTATCACCATTGCTGTCCCACCCAACAGTAGCTAATCATGTCACATGCAGCTGCTTTCCATTTTCTTAAGATAAAATAATAGAGGGTGCTTTTGTGATAAAATAGTAGAGTGCAGGAGGCAGTAGTTTGTTTTCTGATCACCATTTCCCTCTAGAATAATTATTCCATATATCCTGATTATTTAGAAACTCGAGGTAGTTTGTCTCTTCATGATAGTCTGGTAGTGCATGATGTGATAGCCTTATCTAGACTGCCAGTTCTCCTGTTATGAACCAGTCTACTGTCAGAACAGAGTTTTAAAACAGTCCTTTGTTTCCTCTGCTTAGTCAGTAACAAGGAGAGATTCCCTCACCCTTTCTGCTTGGTATGGAGGGAAGTCCTACCATTTAATGGGCTTGTTTGTACAGTCTCCTGTGATCAAAAAGCATAGGGCTACTCCTTCCGCTTTGCTCATGAGATTAAAGGGTCAGTCAAAATCGGAAGACAGTCAAAAGGCTCTACCCTTGTATGCAAGTGGGGACTTGAAAACTTTCTTCATAAAAAGTGGGTTGAATCGGTGATTCTGTGTTGTATATAACGTACAATTAAGTACTGACCACACAAGATTGTGATAGCAGCCAGAAATCATTGGCAGTGATAGTGGAATAAAGCAGAAATTGTAATGTTCCAGGTTTCAACCCTGGAGCCACAACCATATCTATCAATGTTGGCGCCCGAGGCTCTGTTGGCCTTGTCACTTCAGCTTTGGTCACACAAGATTGGCTTATCTAGCAAAAGGATGAGAAATTGGGTTAACCATCTGAGTCTGAGGACATAATAATTACCCTGTTTCTGTGCTTAGTCTGCCTGTTTTGTCTTTCTTGCTGCCCAGAGTGGAATCGCTGAAAGCAATGCAACTATTCCAAACGAGGAGTTTTCCGCTCTTCCAGCCCTGTGTGTATGACTACCCTTCCTGTAGCAGATATTTGTGCCCTGTAAATTTTGACACCCTTGTTTTATGAGCCACTGTGGTCTTTTGGCACCCTTGTTGTGTGAGCCACTGTGGTCTTGTGGAACATGTAGCTGTGTCAACTAGGACTGGTCCTAACATTAGGCAAAGTAGAATAGTCAAGAGTCAAGGAACAGATGCCAGATAGTATAGAGGAGGCAATAGTTCTCTGGTCTAGGCAACCCTGCTCTTCCTAAGCTACTCTATTCTTTTTAGTGAGAGAGAATATCAAATGTCTTGAGCTATCTCTGCTGCCAGTATATTTAGATTGTAGATTTGGTGTTTATATACAATTTCCATTTGTTTGTTCATCTGTGAGTATTGCACATGCATACACCATAAAAGGGGGTTAGGTACTTGGGAAAGGAGTAGTCGGGCTGTCTCAGCCTCTAACAGTTTCATAGGTACAGAACTGGGAATAGATTCTACATTATTTAGGCCAATATAACTCTTGCATGAGGCTGTGTGTATGGCTTTAATGTGTATCTGACAGAGGAAAGCAAACGAGTCTTCAAAAGGCAGCAGAAAACCCTTGCTCATCATTCTGCCACTGTATTAATCATTTAGAGACCATCCATAAAGCATGTCATAAATCAGGGCAAGGAAGGAGGTAGATATGTTGTGACAAGATTGTGATTTATTAAGGCTTGGTTGAAAGGCTGGCATTAGCAAACATTTTAGCATGAAATTTGGAGTGTGTTTTTAATGTGATACCAGATTTTTTTTTTGAAAAAAAATCCCCTACCTTTTGCTCACTTGTGTTTGTCTTTTCAAAGCTTGGTTGCAAGCCAGTTGACCATGCTTTGGTATCACACTTTTAAATAAATGTAGCAATGGCATAAGTGCTTGGTGCTACTTACAGAAACTTAAGCTAATACAAAGTGAGTCTATGAAAGTCTACTTCAGCTTAGCTCTATCAATTAACTGAAATGGATGGAAATGCAACTGGCAGGGGAAAGCTTATTACTTTTTTAAAAGTCCGAAACAAATGACATATATTGTAAACAGATTGCCATGAAACACTTTGGATGGTTGCAATGTGATGTGCAGTCTTAAGTGATAGAGAATGCATGACCCTCCAGACACTTAACTAAAATTCCTACCAGCCCAAGCCAGCATAGGCTATGATGAGGGGTGGTTAGAACTGTAGTCTAGGAATGGAACTCATTAGACAAAGATTGCCCACCGTTAATCTATGGAGTCCACTGTACAGAAATCTGGCAAAAATCAAGTACCATATACAAAGTTCACCATCTACAGAAATGAATGAATGCATCCACATCCCTGGCAAAGATACTCATGAATAAGAGTATACAATACAGTGGTACCTCTTTAAATAAATTTAATTTGTTCTAAAATTTGTTTTCTTAAAACAAATTTTGTTTTAAGAAAAAATTGTCTTACAAAACAAAGTTTCCCATAGGAATGCATTGGGAATGGATTAATCTGTTCCAGAGGCTAAAATAAGGACAAAAATAGCCAGGTTTTTTTCCTGGGTACATGCGGAACAGATTTTCTTCTTGCAAAGCATCTCATAGGGAATTTTTTGTCATGCGAAGCATGCCTATTCCTGGAAAATTTTTGTCTTCGTACGAGTTTTTGAAGACATGGTAACTGGATATACATATATTAAAAATGTATTCCAAACCATTGAGCAAGAGTAGTGCAATGTCTATTCAATATATGTTGGTTGAATATTAGTGGCATGTAGTGTTTCTGCATATGTATTTCTCACATTATCCCCACTGGGATATTGTCTAGGATCTTGTTTTTATTACCAAGCATAATTAAGCAGCCTGAATGTGTAAACAAATAAAACAAAAACGTACACATGGAACAGTGAGAATGGCCCTGTACATATTTAAAAAACAGAAACAAGAACCAAATGTGTACTTTGTATACATGAATTTAATGTAACACCTAAACATGCATTCCGGGGTGGACTAAAATTCAAACAAACAAACAAATAAAAATGACTTTTATCTTAAGCCAATGCATACTTGCATTGAGTATAATCCCTGGTGAATGCAGGAGGATGTGCGTGTTTCTAAGTTAGACAGAATTACATTAGCCATTCATGAAATTTAAATGAGGGAATGACATAATTTTAAGTTGTCCTCTTTTTCCTCCTCCTACTTCCATCTTTGGCTTTCCACTAAATGAGCTGTTTCAGAAGAAAACTGGCTGTCGTTGGCTTGCCACACAATGTGTTTGATTGTGGTACCAATAGACCTCCATCTTGAAGCATACTGTACTGTAACTACACTGAAGAGCGTTGGAAGTCATTGATATAAAATGGTTCTATGGGTTCATAAAGAAAAATATTTTGGGATACAACTCCACAATTCCTGACTATTGGCCATGCTGGAGATGGCAAATGTGAGCTGTAGGACAAGATATCTTGGAAGGACAGTCCTGTTTTAAGCTGACAGCACTGAAAGACCTGGAGCAATGAACAGTAGGACTATTCCTTATTCTGCAGCCAGCTGGAAAGCTTGGTTCTGTTTCTCCAGGGAGAAATTAAACAAAATACAAATACCTATTTTCCTTCTATCAGAAACTGGACATAGATGTCATTGCTATGAGCAACAAGCACCTCCCAAGGACTGATTTTTCCTCATCAGGTGAGCATCCCCGTTATGACAGCCATGCTGTGGCTTGAGGTTGACTCGCAAGTGGGCCGAAGGAAGAGGGAAAGAACACGCTTTCACTCAGTGCTGAGGTGTTGGGTGTACTTGGGAAGAGCATGTTGGAACCGACCTTGGCATCAGCAGCATGCTAGCTGAATGCTCCTGAAGTAATAAGAAGAGTGGAACTTTTGTACTATTTATTTATTTATTTATTTATTTATTTATTTATTTATTTATTTATTTA
>JAHTLZ010000379.1:14433662-14449292 GCA_023846285.1 Phrynocephalus versicolor | reverse complement strand
GTGTGTGTGTGTGTGTGTGTGTGTGTGTGTGTGTGTGTGTGTGTGTGGCTAAACCTTGGCTCTGAAGAACTCTCTTTTACATTCCTCTGTGGGCAGAAGTGCCCTCTTGGTTGAATGTCAGTTCCTAAAGGCTTTGATATACATATCCTGGAATTACTGACATACTATATCAGGACTGGTACTGGAGGAGAGCTTTATGGATACCTTGGCGTGCCAGAAAGACAGGCAAATGTACAGTCACAGAAACCCATGTTGTATGGCTATTGGTAATGTCTGCATACTGGTTTTCAGATGAGTTCTCTCAACTGCATGACATTGATGATTAATTAATGAGCCAGCAGTGAGGAGGCTATCTGGCAGAACAGTCAGAGGTGGGGAACTGGGTTTCCCATTATGTCATCCCAGAGAAGAGTCAGCCTGTGTTGTCTTGGGCAAGCTACACTGTCCCAGAGCACCCCCGGGAAGGAAGGAATGGTAAAGCAATTCTGAGTACTGCTTTACATTTAGAAAACCCTGGATTCCCATAAACAGGGCTTCACTCATTGTGGCCTATTAAAAGGTACCTTATAGAAAATAGTCATGGGTATATAGTTCCTTCTCCATGCTGCAGCCATCAATGGTACAAAATTCCAGCTGTTAGATAATATACAGTACTGCCAAGAGATTTTCTCTAGAGTTTGCTTCCCAAAGTAATTCAAAAATAAGACACATGCAGGCAAATCTAGAGTAAATGTCATAAGTACTGTAGATTCATGTAGATTCATGCACACATATGGGAATACAACAACAGCAAAAACAGCAACAAGGAATTTTTATACAGCAGCTGCAGGTCTCAGAAATAATATCAGAACTGCAAAAACTAACAATATTGGAAACAGCATGTCAATATTGAACAGATACTAAGTTAAAAGTTGTATCTGTTATATAATATCAGTCATTGTTTTTATAATTTTGGTTGACTGTGTTTGCTATTTTTTTAAATAAATATGATGATGATGATGATTCGAGGCAAAAATAAAATAAATATAAATATAAAAAAGACAAAAACATGTGGCACCTTAAAGACTATTATACTTTAATGTAAGCTTTTGTAGACATGTCCACTTCTTCAGACATACTGTATAGTAAGTAGCAGAATGAAGTGCACAACATACATTCATATATGACAGAATATAAATCACATACCAATACCAAATATTCCTTGGCTGTTGGATGAGTCACTACATTTATAGACAGGGATTTGGCTGTCTTTGTTATGAGAATTCCTCAAGAGATAGGAATTTGTATGCAGTGCCCTTTCCTGGGTTCCCTGGGAATGTGCAGCTTGCTCAAGGCTACCTAGGCTGGCTTTTCTTTTTCAGGGGACAAAGTGGGGAATCAAATTTCTGAGCTATCCAGCTGGCTTATAACTGCTGCCTCAGGAAGCATTCAGAAGAAAACACTACAGCAAGAATGGAAAAATGTAGTGCTGCAAATTCAGTCCCTTTCAGATATGGTGAACCACACCTTTTATTATCCCTTAGTACTGGTCACATATGGCTACAGCCTCTAAGTCCAAAACATCTGGCAAGCCTATGGTTTTCTATCCATATTCTAATCAACATATTTGATTTGCATGCTGTTGAGTTTTTTCTTTGTTTTGCAAGAAAAAAAGCATAGAATAGGTAGTGGGATTTCAGGTAGACTGGGCAGGAAAGGGGTAATATCTTAATCTATCAGTCTCTTCTTGAAATAATTATGGTCATCATCACCACCACTACAATCATATTGTGCCATTACAACAGCCAACAAGGCAGATCAGTGATTATCAACCTTGGGTAGCTATCACCACTCTGGGAGCTGCAGTCCAAGAACACCTGGGTTACCTTAGATTGGGAACTACTGAGGTAGATTATTATTATTATTATGTCTGTAACAGATTTAGTGATTAGTCTAAAATTGGCCACCTAATTCATTAAAAGAAGTCAGATTCACAATGGCACCTCGAGGGCTACTGTCAGTTACTATACTACTTCATTTCTATTATGGACCCTTCATCCCCCTACGCCAGTGGTTTTCAACCTGGGGGGTCGGGACCCCGTTGGGGGTTGAACGACCATTTCACAGGGGTCGCCATGAGCCGGTGAAGAAAAAGGCACAAACGGCTTGGGTCTAGAGGAGGAAGGGGGAGAGTGAGTTGCAGTTTGATAGGGTGGAGGCTGCGATTGGCTGTGGGTGCCTGTAGAGGGAAATTCTCTATGGCACCTGCAGCAGTGGCCTGCCAAAGGGGGCTTGTGGCCTCTTCCAAGCAGGGCAAGGGGTCACCACAACATGAGGAACTGTATTAAAGGGCCGTGGCATTAGGAAGGTTGAGAACCACTGCCCTATGCATACACCCACCAAAGTGTCAAGGACATGAGCTGCCTTTGTATGAAAACATTGCTGCTTGGGAATTCAAGACTGGCTTAAATCAGTAAGATTTAAAGAAAAAAAGCATCTGCAACTTTTCATTTGTGCTCTGGTTTATTGCCAGCCAGTCAAATAGAACAATCCAATGCATCACATGAACAGCTGTGACACTTTCCCCTGGGAACAGAATCAGCTTTCTAGCAGGAAAAGCCAGTTCTCCCGTGGGAATTCTATAGGCAGAAGCCCACCAGGCTTGTCCTGGACTGGAGGCAAGTTAAGTCAAGCCAATATGTCTTGTGTACGAAGACCTAGTCCTGGGGTGACACTTGGAGTAATCTCTCTGGATTTTACATCCTTGACATCTACACTTTGATTTTTCTTGCCACCATATTTCCCCCCAGTATGGTAACCAGTATAAAGATTTTATTTAGAACTGGAGTGTGTTGTCACATGCAATCAAGTCAATTTTGACTTATGGTGACCCTAATACAGTTTACAAGATATACGGGAAGTTCATGGAGCACCAAGGGGAGGATTCTGAACCCTGGTCCATTGAGTTCTGTCTCCTATGGCTCACTCTGTGTAGTTTGCATATGCTATTCCTTGTCTTGTGTATTTTTAGGACTAAATTCTCAGAATCCCCCAGCTGGGGGCAGGGGGACAAAACTGGCTTTGGGGAGCTAGAAGGCGTAGATCAAAAGCAAACCCCTATCTGAAAACTTGACAGCAAGGACTGATGCTGAGAATCTCCACAACAGATATACAGATAGGAATGGGGCACCAGAAACACACCCAGGGACACACAACCACAAACCTATGCAAAACATTTAGACATAACAATGAAAGCTGAAGACTCCTTTGCCTGAAGCCTACCCCTGTCAATAAAAAGATTATCTTGTAGGCATTATGTGGATGACATACACAGAGAGGTAGCAACAGCTATCTGTGAATCCTGAAAGAACCACAGATAATGGTCTCAGACTTTGGAACTACCTCCCACAGGAGGCCAGACTTGCCCAATCTTTGCTGTCCTTCTGCAAGCAGGCAAAAACCTTTCTCTTCAGGTGACTGACTCCCGGTCATGTGACTTTTAGATGGTGTGCTCTTTGTTAGTGCTTGGACTTAATTTGCAGCACTACTTGTGCATGCTATGCCACATTTAGTTTTCCATCTCTCAGAGTGGCATTTTTAATTTTATTTATTTGCTTATTGTTCTTAGCTTTAACACTGCCTTTTTAATTAATTAAGATGCCTCTTCACAATCATTGTTGTTAGCCTTGAATATTATCTTTAATGTTTATTGATAACTGTTTTACATTCACTGTCCCCAACTATGTATATTGTTCTACATTGTTGGAAGTCACCTTGGATGCCTTTGAGGGAGAAAGGGAGAATAAAAGTCTTTTAAATATACACATGATTTCCAGGACTAGAATGTGGAATGGAAGAGCTACCCTGTTCTTAAAGTGAATAGGACCTCTGGAGAATATAGTTCCTGGTCACATGAGAACTTGCTTGGAAGTCATTTTACAGTCTATAGACTGCGGCTGGCAGAACCAAGGTGAATCATACAAACTAGGACTGATGATTCCAATCCCCCAACAGCATAGTTTTCCCACTGGGTTCTCTCTTCCAGAATGCACAGAATTAAATACAGTAAAAAGAGCAATAAATAAATAAATAAATCTGATGACACTTTTAAGACCAACCAGTCAACCCAACTAAGACTTCATCTTACCAAACTAAGACTTCAGTCAACCAAACTAAGACTCCATCTTACCTCATCAGGTATCAGAACTGTCTTCTTGACTTGGAAGCATGATCAATGGACGGGGAGTGAATCTACAGCAAGAATTAAATAAATGAACTTTGATCTTAGAAGGACAAGTGGGGGAAGTTAGAAATGGAATGAAAATCAAGGTTCTAGCTGTAGGCCATGAATCACATTTCTTAATCCTGTGACACAGAAGACCTAATAAGGCTGTGTTGATCATAGAAGGACCTGAGTAACTGCGCTGGGTTCTTCACACATTAAAAAGACAACTGACTCCACATCTTAGCACCAACTGGAAAGTTGTCTTCCAAGGTTTTCTTTCCCAGAAAGTGAACACTGCTTTGATGCACAGTGCTGCAAGAGAGGATTCAAAGTGTGCCGCCCAACCAGATGGAAGAGTAGTGAAATCTGAAGATGTGCGTCTGTGATTAGAAAAATAAAAATAAATTATGGACTGAAATACAGTACACAAGTAAGGGATGGCAGATTTATTGGTGGGAAGGCATCCATATTGTTTGCTTTACATCCTGTACAAAGCACATTGCTTTGCAAAGATGTCATTCTTCTTGCAAGATGGTGAAACACTGTAGGGACAGTTTTTCATAAGCTGTTAATTTTGCATATAAATTCAGCTTCACCTTATTCAGGACTCAGATTCTCACACAAATGTTAATTGTTGGTTCATATTGTTCCAGGCACAGCTGGATAATGTTTGATCTTTAAGGTGCTTGTGCACAACAATTTAGTTATGGCCTAGCTGCAATTTTAGCAGTTTTGTGGTGTTATGTTTCTCTCACAGACTTCTCTCAACTTGAGGAAGCCCCTCCCCCCTGCAGTACCCCATAGTGCAGTGGTGGCAAACCTTTGGCACTACAGATCTTTTGGACCACAACTCCCACAGTCATTGGCAAAACAGGCTTGGAATTCTGGGAGTTGTGGTCCAAAACATATGGAATACTGAAGGTTTGACAACACTGCCATAGAGTGTTGTGGTGGTTGTTAAAGACCCTATTTCTGAAAAATACACTTGTTTCTCAAACATAACTAAAATAGTTACTTTTAGTTAATTCTGAAAATTCTGAATGCTACAGGTCACTGGAATGTGGATTTTTTTAATTAATGAAAATTTTTCTATGCCATTTTATAACTCATTCTATTTAAAGCTGAATGCTTGTTATTGTTATATGCCATCAAGTTGTATCTGACAACATGACTCCAATATGATTTTTAAGATATGTGAGATATTTAAGCAGGGGTTTTTATCCCTGCCATTCCACCTTCCCCACCAATTAGTTTCTGTTTTCAAGCAGAGATTTGAACCCAGATGTCCTGACCCCTAGTCTGACTCTATCTACAGCACCATATGTAGGTTCTCTGCTGTCAAGTCAGAACCGACTTATAATGGCCCTGCCTAATAAGACTTTCAAGGAAAGTGAGATATTCCACAGTTCCATTCCCTCAGTCAGTTTCCTTGGCTGAGCAGGGATTAAAACCTTGTTATTCAGAGCCCTAGTCCATTACTCTGTCCACTACACCACACCGGGAATCAGCACTATAGTGGCACTCCATTGATCTCTCAAGTAGAGTCAATGGCTCTAACATTTAAAAAGAAAAATACAACTTAAATGGTGGGGATGGTATAGTACTCCCTTTCTCCCTCCCTCTCTTTCTCAATCTCTCTCTGGATAAAGGAGACCATCCCAGTTTCTGCTATTTTGGAAAAGTTGCTAGAGAACTTGAACAGATTTTTGAACCAATTCTTAGAATTGGCTTTATAGTGTTGTTTTTTATTATGTGCTGCCAGGTCACCTCCGACTTACAGTGATCCTATTAATGAGCAATCCCCTGTCCTCAACTGCCCTGGTCAGCTCTTGTAAACTCAAGCCAGAGGCTTCCTTTAGGAACTCAGCCATCTTGTACTTAAGTCTTCCTCTTCTCCTGTTGCCTCCCACCTTTCCCACCATTATTATATATTCATGATCTTCCCAAATTAGGACAGCCTCATTTTCAATATTTTTGCCTCCAGATATGGTTCAGGCTTGATTAGTTTGTCTGGCAGTCCAAGATATCTGCAAAATTATCCTCCTAATATTTTTTTTCTGTTAGCTTTCGTAACTGTCCAGCCTCTACACCTATACATAGTGAAGAGAGTGGATCTTCTTGGTTCCCAGTGCCACATCCGTACACTTGATGGCCTCTTCTAATTCATTGCTGCTCTTCCTAGACTTCTGATTTCTTGGCTGCAATAGTACCCTACACTTGGAATCTCCATTTGAACTGATGACTCAACCAAGGTATACAAAATCTCAAACTATTTCACTTTCTTCATTGTTAATGCTAAAGTTGTTTAATTCTTCTGAATATACACGGTAACCTTTGTCTTATTGCAGTCCTTCTTTGGCACTGTCTTCTTTTGCTGTCATTAAAGTCACTTCAAGTCATTGCTCCTTTCTGCCAGTACTAGTGACTTAAATTATTGATGCTATAGTGCTATGTGCACTACATTAAATTTGATCATATCAACTATGACTATAATTCTATAAGGCTGAACAAATAATGCTACTTTAGAGAAAAATAATTCCAGCACAGCAAAAAAAAAATGTTCTGCTTAAAGCACTCTCTGGGAGGTTTACAATTTATTTATGCAGGCTACACAGTACACATTGCACCACCAGTGAGCTGAGTACTCATTTTACTGACCTCAGAAGGATAGAAGGCTGAGTCAACCACGAACCAGCTACCAGGGATTGAATCCAGGTCGTGAGCACAGTTATAGCTGCAGTACAGCAGGTTAACCAATGCACCATGAAGCTATAGTGTCATAGCACTACAGTCATCTCCAGCTATATTGCGGTTCATATACTGCGGTCCTGGTATATCACGGGGCTGCAGTATATAAAAGTAAGGGTTCCTGCAGCAAGATGTACAGGTTTCTTTGGGGTCTCCTGCACTTGCCCCAGGCCTGGCACTGCCCCGAATGGGCCTCCAATGGGCTTCTGGGGCCTGTCCGAAGCCTGTCCAGGTGAGCGTCAGGCCTGGGGTAAGTGCAGGAAGCCCCAAACAGGCCCCCCAGTCATGACCCGACCCAGCATCCACATAACGCGGATTTCCCTTTATCGTGGGTCAGGTTGGATCCCTAACCCCTGCAATAAATGGGGGATTACTGTATAACCCTATAAAATTATTTACCATTCATGTTTCCCAGTCACTACTATTAACCATTTGATATAAAAAGTGATTATTAGAAATATTTCTGGTCTCTTGCCCTTATCTTTTTAAAAATATGTGTTTCATTTTAGTAGTATAGCTATAGGATATTCTTTCATTCCCCCCCCCCAATGTTATTATTTTTAAATATTACTAGTTTTGTGCCTATTTTAATTGTTGATTGAAAAATAATAAACCTGGAATAAAAATTGTGCATAATGCAAAGGGTTTGAGAATGAGCGCTGGGCTGTGAAGGATGTGTGTGCCTTAGAAGTTGCTACATACATCAAAACTACACCCCCAAATTTGAAACAGTATTTATTTTATTTATTTATTTTTGAATATTTTACCCCACCTTTCTCCTTGGAAAAGGGCCCAAGGTGGCTTACAATAATGAGGGACAATTTACAGCCCAGAACATTTAAGACATATTCAAATTAAGAACGGGTTCTCATGCTGATGGAATATCCTCCAGGAAGTGTGGAAAAGCAATTGCAATTCTGATCCTGGGTTACTACAGAAGAATAATGATTTATTAGCACTCATCCATCTAGAAGTACCTTGGCTCGAGACACAGATGGAAGAGGGGGAAATCCCATAGAAGTAATGATAAGACATGTTCACAACCTGAAGTTTGCAGCCTGAAGACAACATCTGGACTGCTCATAAACTCTCCTGAATAAGGCAGTGTGATTGCAGGGTACATGGTGCTGCAATTGCAACTTTTACACCAATGTGGGAGTTGTCCCATATTTGTCCCCCAGAGATAGCCATTCCACCCTCTCCTGTATCCCCCGGCCCCCACTCTGTAGAGGCCTGGCAAATATTGTTCATTATACTGTATGTCTGGGTGTTTCATCAACACAGTGGGTAAATCATTAATTAGTTTCCATCACAAAGAAATCAGGATTTGAATTAAACAGATGGCTTTTCTTATCTAACTTGCACTTTTGCAAAATTTGGGCATGTTAAAGATTAATTGTCCATAAGAATAAAAATAAAAGTTTTCTATACATCCAAGAGATGCACACACACACACACACACACACACACACACACACACACACAGAGTGTTCATTGTATGAGCCAAATAAACATGGGCTCCTATGCTTGGCAAGGTAAATGATGGTATGGGGTGACGACTCATTAATGGCATGAGAACAGGTTATGTCCTTACAGAAGAACTACCAACCCTGTGCAAATTATGGGTGAGGATAAATATATAAAATACTTTGTTATGCTACTTTTTCATGTTGAATAGTCAGTTGAAATAAGCAACCTCTTTTTAAAATTATAAAAAAGAAACAGGATTATCTTAGACTTAGTGAATGCATATGGTAATTCTTCTTGGTGGTGTCTAGATGTAATCCAAATGACCCTTTTTTCAGTGGCTACTGTTGAATATTTCATCAGTCTCCAGTCCCCCACATTCCCTTTGACTATGGTATCCACAGCTGATTTTCATACCTTGAACTCAGCAAGAGACCAGATATCAAACCCCAATTTCTTTGATTCTTCCTTGGGAGTCCTCTTTTTTTTGCAAAATCTTTCAAAGAAACTTCAGGAGAGATAGATTAAGCCCCAGGAGGGGTTTAAAAGAGTTAAAAGGGTGGTTTATAGAAAATATGGTTATTTTAAAATCGGATTGTCTCCCATGCCACAAATAATGAAAGCAAAAAGAGTTTTCTATCCAAGGTGGTCTTGCCTTGGGCTGGGCCAGCCAGACATTTCGCACCAGGTATTTTGCTCACTTGCGAAGCATGCTCTGCAGATCACCACCAGAAGCAGGGTGCTGGGGTGAATATCCCATTTCTTCATGGTCAAAACAGAGAAGTAATGCAAACTGGTAGTATCTGGTTTTGATGCTAGAGTGAATTAAAAGAGTTTGGCTCTTTGGCATTTGCTGATATATTATGTTGGTGAAGTCTGGTGAAATGTTTATAGAGTGAAAGAGGGCCTCCAACACATAAACAGACTTTCTCACAACTACTTCCCATGCCTAGCATAAGCCACAGAAGAGAGATACAAACATCCTGCTTGAGTTGGATTTGGGGCAGGGGTTCACGGTGGGTTGTTTGCGTTTCATCTTTAACCATCAGCAGTTTCAGCCAGAGTGATGAAATGCGTCTGGAAGTTTGAAATGGGAAAGCTGACACAGCTGATGTGAAGGAATTATGTGTATTTGAGTGTGAGAGAGATACAGAAAAATGCAGAAAGTAAAAAAGAGTGACCAAATTGAACTAGATAGAAAAGCAAGCAGCATATTTTTGTAACTCTCTCTCTCTCTCTCTCTCTCTCTCTCTCTCTCTCTCTCTCTCTCTCTCAATCTCTCTCTCTCTCTGTGTGTGTGTAATTCAGATTGGAGAATTTTCTGCTCTCCAGATGTGGATGAAGTAGAGTTCGCATGTCTTAGAGAAGTGCTACACACCTGTCTCCAGGTAGGGAAACAAATATCAGGGTGAAAAGAGGTGTGAATGTGTGTACGTGAGCCGTGACATGTCTTTGTGACATGTCCAATCTCCGAGCCTCAACTAAGAAAACTGCCTGGCTTTTCCCCATCTTGCCAAGGACCTTACATCTAACAAATAACTCCTTGCAAAACATCTTTTGCCCTGTTATAACCTAAGGGTACTGTTCTGAGGAACGGGTGTTTGCCTCTGAAATATTAGCAAAGTTTTTGTTATTTTTATAGTAGCCTAAAGGTATGGCCTGTTGCACTTTTGTATTTGAAAAAAGAAGTGATTGTTGTGAGTGAACTGGCATTAAAGCTAATTCTACCCTCGCCCAGAACAGAGATGCTTTCAAATATCTTCTCTTTGCTTTCTTCTCATCTCTTGCTTTCCCCACCTGTGTGATATCACAAGGGCCAACCACTGGCTTCACAATTTGGCCCTGAATGGGATGAGCTTGATATGGCAACTGGATGAAGATCCACTCCCATCATATCTCACTATTGTCCAGAACAGCAAATGTGAACGGAAGTTCACCAACGTCAGAGTGCCTCACATTCTCCAGCCTATTTAAAAGCCTTCGTCAGCCATGAAATTCACAGAGTGACTTTGATCCTGCCATCCTCTCTCATTAGAGAGATGATGTTAGGATAGGAATCACTTCCGGACCTTCTCCTTTCCTCATTCCATTCCTCACTGTCCTTGCCATGTTCCAGTAACTCAATGCTACCTGCAGCTATATTCACACCCTTGTCTAAAAGCTTATGTCTGTCTTCATGTGACTACAAACTCAAAGTATGTGACTTTGTTTCAGGAACCTGTGTCAAGTGTTCTTTTTCCATCCCACCTGCAGATTTCCAGTGTTGCAACAAGCAGGAAAATCTGCCTCTTTCAGCAACAGACTTCTGGCCTCTGCAACAAGTGACGGGAGCTGGCATTCAGCCCTGCACTGCACATATGTGGCTACCCTACACCTGCCAAGAATGTCCTTGGATCCTGGGCACAGGAGGGCCTGAGAGTAGACGGTGCCCTGGCATCATGAGCAGTGGGTTTTGAGCTAGTACAAATGTTGTAGGATTGCTAATCTCCTGTCAGTGTCCTTGTACTGAGAAAAAGAAAGAACATGGCACAGAGGGGGGAAGAAAGAAGCAGAAATGGAGAGATATGGCAGCCACCTGAAAGTGGATTTATGTATAGAGATAGGAAGAGGGTAATCAGGGGCTTACAGAGAGGTAAACCATCTCTCTCACCACACTAAGGCAGCAGAAATCCAGCATCAAACTGACAACAGCCTTTGAGTAGAAACAAGCACATCCATCTGCTTGTGTTTTCCTTTTCCATCACAGACAGCTGGGAGAAAAGGACAGCATTTTCCTCAGAGGAACAAATACTGAGCTAGTAAACTGCACTGCCTCCATTGTATCCTATGTTAATGGACGCCAGAGAAATAAAGGGATGGTCCAAACTGACCTTATACACACACACCTTATATATACACAATGCAATGCATAGGCATATTTAGCGACTGCAAGGGAGCCAGGCTTGGCAAGATCAGCCTCAGGCAGCAGAATGTTCCTGCCAATTTATTACTTTCAGAATTCCATTCTTCTTCTAGATCCTAGGATCCGCATGACTTCACCAGCCCTCTTCTCTTCCTCTTCACATGCTCCAGCCAGCATATTGCCAAAAATGAGCAACTGGACTTTCTTCAGCAGCTAGGCAGAACAGGAGAGGCTATGCCAGTCTGCAAATATTAGGCTACAAAATGTCACGTGGCCATTTTAAGAACCTTCTCCTCCCCAGCAACTTGGTACCGTTTTAGATTACAACTCCCATGCTGGAAAGGTGGCTTTTCAGAGTTGTAGTCCAAAATGTAGTACCGTTTCCAAGCTTTGCTTCACTGTCATCTCCATTTAAAACATGAGCCAATATACATGCAAATATAAGAGTAACCTTTCCTCCCCCTGCCCCATACGAGTGTAAGCTGAAAGTCCTTTCCATCCTATTTAAATAAAGCCGGTCTAACCACTAACTTTTCACAGGTGCTAGCCCTGGAGACCATGCCATGAGCATTCAGCTGCAAAAGATTCCCATCCCCGGTGTTATCATGCAACCGTCAAAGGGAATGTCATGACCAAGGACTGCCGTGGAAATTCAGGTGTTGAAACAAGATATCATATGAACAGATAAAGGATCTGATTTAATTAGCCTGGAATTCATATTGCTACCCAGTGAGAAAATATGGGAAATTTCACTGAACCAGGATTCAGAGGGCATAGATCAGTATTCCCTAGAAATTTTAGCCACAAAAAGGGAACATGTAGCCAGGCTCTACTATTGATGAGGTGGACCAGGACATTCCTCCAGTTTTGCATGGCTTCTTTGTTGCAACATCAAAGCAACTGGTTTGGACTTAATTTCTCACACTTTTCTATTGGCCACCATGCTGGCTGCCTTTCTGGGCTGGGGTTACTTTCAGTCAATCCAGCAGTAACCAATTGCTTCTTCACTGCCTCTAATTTCAAAGAGATCTGTGGCTCTCTACTTAAGTATTTTTTTTCTTTCTCTTTTTCAGCCTTCTGGCAGTGAGTAAGCAGTTAATACAGTTAATGTGCAATTAGAATGCATTTGCAGGAATGTACTGGAAGCAGGCTATGTTGACTCATGCTGTAAGAAGTTGGTTTTTGTGCAATATGCAATTCTTGTGTTATTGAGATTGTAAGTGTCAATTGATGAGAGAATAAGGGGTGATCTTCTCCATGGAGACTTGAAGCTAATTCTACTCTGTAAGTCCTTGCACTTCTGCGATGCAGCTAGAGTTTTTTAACTAAAGTCAAACTGAACAATGTCTGGAAGGCCAACAGTTGAGAACCACAGCTCTACACTAGCCAAACCTAACTTCCTTCCTTCCTTTCATGTCCTGACAGGATGCATTGAGATACTGAGCAGGTGACAGCTGTCTCTCCCAAGGCAGAGCTGGCTCATGTGTTCATGATCCAGAATGACTATAATGTAGCAGTGATAATGCACAAAGCAGGGAGGCCTGTGTCTGGCAAAAGCCTTTTCTTGTACAAGAGAGGACTTGGAAAGACAGCAATGATCAGGAAAGACAGTAATGGGCTGTAACCAGGCTGAGGAAATCCAGGTGCCCAGCTTAGAAGGTGCAGCCATGACAATTGACCTGTCCTTCGCTGATCTTCCCCAGAAGCCATGAGCTCAAAGTAGGCAGCCATGCACCCCAAGCTTGCTTATCTGAGTGGGAAGCCAAGTGCTTTGTGATGCCTGCCTGCCAAGCCATGATAGCCCTCAAGACAACCCCCTTGATGCCTGAACAAGAAAGAAAACCCCAAACATCCAGCAGTGCCCACCCCTGGAAGAAAAAAGAAAAGAAAATGCAGTCACTGCACTTCCTGGCTTTACTTGATCTGCTGCTATTAAGGGGAGGTTTTGAGAATCAAGGTCCAAATGAGAAGGGTAGTTTCTGAACAGGGACACCTGTGGAGACTGTCAGTCATCCAGGTGAGGTTATCTGGAAGTTGAGTCATGGCAACTAGAATTCTTTTCTTGTTAAACTGAAACGTTTCACTATTCATCCAAGTAGCTTCTTCAGTCTGAGGGAAGTTGGTAGAAGACTCCCAATGTATACAGTGCACCCTTGTATAACAAACGGTTTGCATAACATAAAATCTGTACAACATAAAAAATTCTGGAGATAGAGGAAATATGCTTAACAGAATCGCCTCTGGGGCAAATCCATACAACATAAAAATGGTTGCGATTAGGGATTACTCTGTTTTCAATGCACTCCTATGGGAAATTTGTATAAAGGAAAATTCGCTTAATATAATTTCATTTGGAACAAATTAATACAAGGTGCCACTGTATTCCATGTTGGTTTCACTTCAGACCAAGGTGAACCTTCCTACCAACCTTCATCAGACTTGGACAAATAGCGAAAGGTTTCAATCTAACAAAAGAAGTCCAGTTGCCATGACTCAATTTCCAAATTTCTGAACATGACTGTTTCAGAGCTCAGGCAACATCAGAAACTACCCTTCTCATCACATCTTGCTTCCCAGGATACCCCCCCCACCCCGAAACCAGCAATTTTAAATGGGTGGGGGGCTCAGAAAATAGAGTGGCTATCTCTTCCTTTTCCCTCCAGTGGCTTGCAACTGCTGGAGGTTTCTTCTTTCTTTTTCTAGCATCTACTGAGTTCAAACTGGAGTGGCTGAGCCCAGCTCAATGGGGGAGGCACCATGTGCCCCAGTACTTCTTATCATAGATGGACATGCATGGGCTGCATAGCTACTGGCTTTCAGCTGACCTCTCCCGAGGAGAAAGAGAACAGTGTAAATCACCTTAGCCAAACCCTATAAATGTGGCATGTGCTGGAGTTTTGCTTTCTTGCTTCCTTGTTTTACCCAGGCAGAGGAATTGCTAGTTACAGTTGTGGGATAGCCTGGCTGTTTTAGGAAAGAGATTATATGTTGTGGCTCTTCAAGCAAGCCCTGTATTGGGGCCTTGTTGGAGCTTGAAATGATGGGGTGATATATCCATTTAATCTATTATTTTTATCTAATCTAGCTAATCTATCATATCCAGTTTGAACCATTTTTGTATTGTTCTTCTGGGGGGAGTGATTGTGTGTGTTACCTGATTTTTTAATTCCAGGCAAAAATCAAAACAAAACTAAATAAAAACAAAAACAAGCAGCACCTTAAAGACTGTTATATTTTAATGCAAGCTTTCATGGACACGTGCACTTCTTCAGGACATATAGACATGTCCATGAAAGCTTACATTAAAATATAATAGGTATTCTTTAAGGAGCCACATGTTTTTGTCTTTCATTTTGTTTTGATTTTATTTTTGCCTGGAATCCTTGCACAGACTAACTCGGCTACCTCTCACAAATCTGATTTTTTAAAAATACAAATAGGTAATTTAAAAGTTAATTGTACTTGCAATCATATTTTTAAAAGATTATCATAAAGCCTGAGAGGGTTGTAGTCATATAGTAAGGAAGCACTACATCCTACAATGACTTCCACCCAACTCTACTCTACCAGTGGCAAGACTGCATTTGAAACAACCTCCATCCTTCCTACTCCAGTTATTCACAGTTGTTCCTTAACCACATGTTCCTCTGCTCTAATAACTTCTCAACATCTTGGTGGAGGGGGGAGGAGAAGTTGGGGCCGGGATCTGATGGAAAGTAGACATTTCATGTTTTATTGATGGAGCACTTATTCCTGAAGGGTGAGGGCTAGCGGATGGGGGATGGGAGGAGAAGGCTTGAAATAAAGCATTAATATACAGTTCAAGTTGTGAATGGTGAGAGATAGATTAGGAGCTGGCTGAAAATGTGTCAGAATGCAGGAAGAAAAATGAACCCCTGCCTAAAGAAAAATGGGCATCTGATGAAGGACATAAGGCCTGGTAGAAGTGAGATACTGGAAGGCTAGTGACATTTCTGGAAAATGATGAGGTACAGCCGAGTCTGGGCAAGGAGTAGCACTGCAGAATAAGAGGGGAAAGATTTTATGGGATTCTGTGACTCGGTTATGTTTTCACCTTTTGTCTACCTCTGATTCCGTTGCAGGAATTTGGTATTTGCTTGTTCTCTTTTTAGTGCAGAGAAAGGCCTGGAGAGATGTATCAATTCTCACCTTTTTATTTGGAAAAGGGGTGGGGGAAATCAGTCCAGGTGCTTCTTAGTTAAAGGAAGCAAATACTGTTACTTTACAGCTCATAGCTGTTTTATGTATGTATGTATGTATGTATGTATGTATGTATGTATGTATGTAT
>JAHTLZ010000379.1:14324816-14427341 GCA_023846285.1 Phrynocephalus versicolor | reverse complement strand
GAGTCAAACAGAATCTTCATACAGGGGTAACAGTTGACTGCAACCATGTCAAGTGTTATAAAGCAGTCATTTTCAACATCTGTTTGGCCATGACCATGAACAGAATATGAAATAAATTTACAGACCAAATCAGGGTTGTATAAATCACATAATGAACCTTATAAGGTGGTGTGTGAAGAATTGTTTCCAGGCTGTATTCCCCCTTCAAATGTGATAGCTGCCCCTCACATTGAGAACAGCTGTTATAAAGCCACAATAAATGTATTAAAATATTAACAAATGGCAGTGCAGTATTGCCCATTTTATGGAAGGTTATTAATGACTTCAGTAATAGGGGTTAAAATAGGGATTTTTTTTTTTTTAGAATAAAGGGGGACAGATCGTGATATTTTTACATGCTATCCATTAGTGTCAATAATACAGTACTTGGATAACTAGACTAATTGTAATCAACTTCACAGACTCATTGACGGTTACTTCACATCCATTCTTGTCCCGGGAGGAAGTTCATTGCGTGTTGATGTCGGTCACGGTCACATGGTCTTCTTCCGGATCTGTTCCCGTGTATGCACGGTGCCAGGACCCTGTCTGTCACAGAACCTGACTCTGAGGGGTTAAATGGTGAAGAGCTGCTGGAGGAGCCTTGCAGCTCAAATCAGCAGGCAGCTGGGTCTGATGACTCAGCTGAAAACACATCTCCTCCTAGAAGGGCCATGAGCAGGATTCTGCAAAAACGTGCTACCAGAAGAGCTAGGGAAAGGGTCTTTGATGCTAGACGGGGAATCAGGTCGGGAAGCCCTGAGTACTAGCAGAAGCCTTTCCAGAAGTAAGGGTGTGTTCCCTGTTTTGGGATAAAGCTGGTAAGCTCACCTTGAGCTCTCTGTGGGAGCAACGCGTCATTTAAACCTACAACCACGTTCCTGTCTGTGACCTTGGCTCTGTTTCCTGACTTCGGACTGGCTTCCTGGACAATGGCTTGATCTGTTCCCTTGGGATTGGCATCTGGTTTCCGTGAGATATTCTGGTTTTGACTTGGACTGTTAATTGCTGGGAGTTGGATTCTGTTGTTTATCTGGCACTTGATTGTTAGCAAAGGACTTGAACTTGCCTGGCTTTCTACTAAAGATCTTGGCAAAGAACTGAACCCTGTTTGTGTGTGTGCTCTGTGTGCGGGACTTGACACACGGGCATGATGGATGATACCGGCATGTTGGTTACCACACGTCCTTGTTCCGTGATGAGATGTGAAATTCCATGCCTTTGTTCTCCAGTTTTTTTTTTGGTTTGTTTTTTTGGCCCAACCTTCCGTTTTTCGATGTTTCGATTCTCCAAAGCCTTGCCTTCAATGCGGTACGGAGCTAAGTTTGAGGCATTTGTCTTTTAATCTCTCTGCACTGCGTTGCTGACTCCATAGGGAATGTACTGGCGAATGGCAATTTGCACTCCTGCAACTAGATGGAGAATGGCACGTTGCGTGGCGAGCAGATTCCTGAGGCCAGGGAGGAGAATCTCTCATCCTGCTTAAATCGCAGTTCAGGGGGCATGGTTGGGACGAACTCCCCTCGTCCCGCAATGGACGTGCGGTTAGATTACTTCGTACCAGTCCCAAGCGGGACTGCGAACAGCGATGAGATGGACGTGAAGTAGCAGCCATTGTAAGCCAACTTCCTATGTTCTTTTTTTCTTAACAGCTAATTCTAATTTCTTGTTCTCCTTAAGCAACTAGATGGTGTGGAATCCCTTTAGTATTGTGAGAATTGGGTATTATTAAACTAGGAAATGCGGGAACAGTGACAAAACCACGTGATTGCAAGAAACGTTATCACGGTACAGAATTAGTTACGGTAAAAAGAAGGACGTGAAGTAACCACCTTAGTTATAAGGGAAATAATAAGAGAAATGATAAGAGAAATACAACTTACTGTTGAAAATATTTTAGCATTTATTTATACAAGTTCATGTCTACAAATCCTCCATGTGCGGAAGGGCATCAAAGGGACCTGCAGATCTAGACATACTGATCAGAGTCATAGCTTCTCTCACAATTTAAAATGTAATAATAATCAATGGGGCAACTACAAACAACTTTTAGTCCATGTTTTCCCTTAATCTGTCCCAACCACTCCAACTCTGGGCTGCGCTTAATACAAGAGCACTTACTTCACCTTCCCATATGACTTCCCAAAGGCTTAGAACTGGATTTGCCTATGTCTTCTGTACAAGAAGCCATGTTCTGGATAGCTCATACCTCCCTTTCCAACTGCCAGAGTTGGTTCAGTTCTTTGCCTCCTCCACCATTGTAGCTGTTTCTGTGTGAGTCGTCATTGTAGGCATTGCTGATGGCTGTTGTTGCTTTCTCTGGGCTATAGTGTCTCATGGCCAACTGAAGCATACTTGTAGCATTCACTTGGATTGCTCGGATTAGGGCCACTCTGGCACTTCCACCCAAATCTCTCTTTTACCATCCTCTTATGTTCTCTCCTTTTTCTGTATAGCCTGCTGCCATAATTCCCCCTTACTGTCTTTCTCCATTACTGTTACACCCTCAGGGTCCCCCTTCTAGACTCTTTAGACTCTGATTCCCCCTCCATAATTCTTCCAAAAGCCCCCTCTTTGTACAAGTCCTTCCTGATATCTCCTCCACTTTCTTTGGTCACTCTGGCAGAGCTGGCAAATTCACAGGGAGAAGCATGGCCATTTTCCAGTGATAGAGTGAGTGGCCCTGGGGAGATCAGTCTGAGGGTGACTGAGATAGACACAATGGGGGACATGCCATACCTGGTGCCCTTTAAGAAACTTTCATGGTATATTATAAACATTTCATGCTCTGATTTATAGAGTAAACCTAGAAAACAGCTTACAGAGTATACTTGGCAAAATAAATAGAACATTAACAATTCTTATAATAAACAGTACCCAAAGCAGCAAAAGAGTGCCCAGGGACTGAAACAGCAAGAGATCAAAGCAGCATTGGCAAATAAAATGTTGCTCTGCCCCGTGGCGTTTACGTCACGGGGTTCCTCAGGGCCTCAGTTCTGCAGGATAGCTTCTGGTTAGAGTGACAACAGTAGACAGTTGGTGTCAGGAAGGAGGAAAACTTCAGAGGACACAACTGCGACATCTTCTTGACTGGGTCCTGGTCCTCCACTTTCTGCCTAGAAGGAAGACTTCAGGGGTAGCTAAAAGTAAGCTTGCCATGAAAAAGCATTGTCAGTCTCGTTAGAACTTCTATTATGAATGATGGTTGACTTCTATTGAGTCCTCGACCACAGGAAAAACTTTAATTCTGATTGTCTGCAAAAGGATAGTGAGGGAAAAGATAACGGACATGTGAGTTTTATTCAAAGATGTGAGCTTTTTAAAGAATTTAACAACTTCCTTTGTCACAGAGCAAGTTTCAAGTTGACTATTGATAAAACTCAGTGGCTGCAATCCTGTTGTGGAGAGCTTAAAGCACCATAACTTGAAAGCAGATTGATTTTCCAGCAACTTGCATGTAAAACTTCTGTAACTGTGCACCAGGATTGTGACCAATATTAATATAAATTGTAAGTACATAAGAATTCAAGATAACTAAAAATTTATTTTCTAAATAATCTTTTATCTCTAGACCTCCAATGTCTAAAGCCTAATGTTCCATTGTTGCCATGTGGTTAGTACAAAGTAATAAGGAGAACTTATTTGAGTTTTTTTTTAATGATGAGAATATTAATTTAAGGCACAAGGATCTAATGTGAATGAGTAATAATACATTCTAAATTAGGACTGCTAAACCAGATCCTCCATACTTTGGGAATGATTGGTGGGATGAAAAGGTGCAGGAGGGAATCATTGATTTTGGCCATACTTACTTAATACTTGAGAATTCACAGTACAGTGGTACCACGACTTATGGTTGCTTCAACAACCAAATAATTCAACTTAGGAATGCTGCTTTGTGCTCTGAATGACAGCTGACTTTGACAGGTCCAACCTGTCAAAGTCACCTGTCATGTGGAGTGGAAAGCAGTGTTCGCTGCCCAGGACCATCTCCTTCCTTCTTCTTCTTGGTTGCTTCCATCATTGCAAAAGAGATTGAAGCAACCAAGAAGGGAGGAGGTGGTGGCCATCATGCCTCCCTTCCAAACCACCCGGGATAGCCAAAGTTGCATCATTCCCAAGGAACGATGCAACTTCGGGCAGCCCGGGCACCTTGCAAGGGAAGTGCATACCTCTGGGCTTCACCTTCAATCATGGGCAGCCAAAGGCTGCTCTCCACACCCGCCAAGCTGATTTTGACAGGTTGGACCTGTCAAAGCTGTCTGGCGAGAAAGAGGAAATGATTAATTGATTTTCAATGCATTCCTATGGGAAACCGCTGTTTGACTTACGAATTGTTTGATTTCCGAAGATGTCTTCAGAACGGATTAAAAACGTAAGCCGAGGTACCACTATATAACGTAGAGGATAGAGCAACAGGATTAGAATCTCCATTTGGTCATGGAAACTCACTAAAAGAGTGGAACTTGTAAAACCATTCCTTAAATATCTCCTTCAAAAATATAAGAAAACCATGCTGCAAAGCCCATCTAGTCTGACATGCCCTTAATCCTGTGGCTGACCAGATGCCCATGGGAAACCTGCAGGCAGGAATGTGTTTGATTGTTTCAGCTCTGTGTTTTGTCCTCAGAAATTGATGGCAGATAGTTCAATTATTTATTTTTTCTGGCTGGAATTCTACTTGCATTTGCATAAGAACTATGTCACTTGCCACAGCTAATGGCAGTTAATTGAGGAGGTTCCAGAATGTGTCTCAGTCATGTGCCTAGTCATGTACCAGAATATGCAACAGAGATGTCCCCCAGCACCTAGGCAATTAGCTATAAGTAGCAGTAGAAAGTTAAGCAAATCTTACGTGAACATCAGTAGGATTTCAGCCACTTAAGAAAAACAACTTTCCTTAATGATAACAAAAAAAAAAATACTGTTCAGAAAAGATATCCAATTTAGAGGAAGAAAGAAAAAATAAGGCATAGAAGAGAAGTCAGAAATCAATGCATCCTGAGTGGTTGGTGGGGCAGGGGGATGGAGCTGGAGTTCATGGCAGCACCAATATTGTACATAAGTCTATCCAATATCAGATTAATACAGATAAAATACAAAAAAACCTGGTTATTATTTGTGTAACCTACTTAAATTCAAACTGAGCTAACTTTAAATTCAAAACAACTGTTCTGACTTCAGTTAAATTACACTCTTCTGGCTCCTATGACTAAAGCTCTTCTGTTAAATGTATGTCTAATTTCAATCCAAATGATCGGAGGCACATTTTAGCTCAGTTTTGTGCATCAAGATAAATTTGTTTCAAAATCATGCAACTGACACTCCTTTAGCAAAATGTGGATATTATTCTTTTACTTTTACTTTATTTACCATTTATATACTGCCTGCTTGTATAAATACAACTCAAGGTGGTATACAAACACAAAGAAACAAACATAAAATAGGAGGTAATTGGCAATAAGCAATAAAATACAATATAATAACCATTAAAATAGGGAAAAAAATAAACACCAACTAAACTAAAGATGTCCCGGCAAAACTCAAGAAAGACAATAGCCCCAGGAACAATTACCCAAAGGCTTCTTGGTAAAGCCAGGTCTTTAAGGCTTTCCGAAAAACAGGCAGGGATTGCACCAGGCGGAAAGAATTCCAAAGCTGCAGGGCAGCCACCAAGAAGGCCCAGTTCCGAGTAGAAAACTTACGGGCCTCTCTAAGGGAGGCCACCCAAATAGCTAGCACCTGGGTAGCTCTTGTGGGATGGATATCTGCTAATCTGAGGGAAATATGCTCCACCAGATTCTAGAGGCCAGCAAACATGATAGCAAACAGGCCAGCAAACTTTTCATTTACTAGGCTGGTTCTATGATTGAGTGTACACAGTATTTCAAACAACAGCTATTCCTATCCTGTTATCATTTTATTATGATTGTATGGGTGTGATCAGGCAGGCATTTTTCTGTGGTTTCATCTGGGTTAGAGAGGTGCTGGTTGGCTTCTTTTCCTGATGAGAATACAATATGCATGGCATCATGAGCCAGCCTGCCCCTGATCAATGCCTACCACATCTTTTGGGCTCCCTGTCAAGGGTTACCTTTTTTGGTGCTGGTAGGACAAATCCATTTTGGTTTGGTTCCATTATTTGTGATTGCTGGGATCAAACTAAAGTGGATGGCTTCAGCAATGAAGCCACTAAATGTTCTGAGAAAGGATGACCTTCCTTCCTGCTTGCCTGCAAAGGGGAAGGAAAAGGAAGTTTACCATTTCTTTTCAAATGTTGCTAATACATCAGTGTTAAAAGGGACTTGTTGCTATATCCCTTTTAATGGATCACTGATGTGCTATATCAGTTACCAACAACTTAAAATAACTGCAAAGTTTCCTTTCCTTTCCCCTCTGTAGGTGAGCAGGAAGGAAGCTTTCCACTTCTCAAGATTATTGAGCAGCTTAAGCAACACACACAGAGGAGACAGGAAGGGAATGTTTGTTTTGTCTTTTTCCCTTTTGACAAATTATATATTCTGTTATATACAGAAGCTGTATATATTTAGTTGCTCTAGCACAACTTTGTTACCAGTACTAGCATAAGGAAGGAAGGAAGGAAGGAAGGAAGGAAGGAAGGAAGGAAGGAAGGAAGGAAGTTTAAAGATAATAGGAGCTTAGGACACTGCAGTGAGTGCCCCTTTTCTTCTTCCCACCTTACCAGACCCTCTGCTATTGTTTTGCTGCATCAGCACAAATGATCAGATCATCATAAACAGATGCAAAAGCAATCATTTGCACCTGCACGTGCATGAGCATGCACACACCCACACACATGGGGAACAGAAACACACAGAAAAATAGAAACTGCAATAGCAAAGGAAAAAAGTGTGGGCTGATTTACACTGACTTGTACATCATGCAGTTTCCAACAGAAAAGAATATGACTCTGACTGTTCCATTCTGAAATATTTCCTATATTATTTGCCAGTGTGATCCTCTCTTTAGGGAAGCATTGCTAGTGGAGAAGACTGACCTCCATTAAGAGAACTCTCCCTCCTCTAGCACAGTGCTAACATCTGCACAAGTGACAGATTCCACATTTCAGTGGTGGCCAGACCTTCCACTCAGCATCAGCTCAAAGGAATTCTGACACTGACAACCCTGCCTAGTGTCCACAAGAGTTCTATTCATTTGACTGACAGTCCTTCTTTTTAATTTGATCTGAGTTCTTCCCCCTCACATCCCCCAACACCCTGAATGTACTTAAATGCTGCTCTGCATATGAATGTTTTTTAATCTATTTATTTTAATTTTAATTTGATAATATTATCCATCAGTATTTTTTGATCCTTTGGTATTCCTTCTTTCTTTGATGTATATATTCCTTCCTTATCTCTTTGTCTGTCTGCCTCCCTGTATGGTGTGAGTGTGTGTGCACCATTGTATATACAGTATATCTCAACTATATAATACATGTAAATAATAAGAAATTATATAAACTGCCCTCCCAGCTGTACAATAAAATAAACACCACTGCATGTATAGATCCAGCACCCAAATGCTGTGTGTATTTTAAGCATGAAAATCCAGGACTGAGGGTTCCCAGATGCCTTTTCAGTTTGGAATGTAGCCCCTGAAAATGTCAGGAGGGGCTGATTTTGGCTCCCCAAGGGATTGAGAAGGGAACTTGTTATACAGATACTGAGAGTGTGGTGTGACTTGTTCTGCAGATACTGTCTATGTGGCAATATTGGAGCCATTCTGTCCAGAAGAGATAAAAGCCCAGAGTTTTTGTCTGATGAGACACCAGCCAGTGCATGAATCCCCCTTGATCTGGGCTTGTTAAAAGGGCATGGTTGCACTGAGAGCTTGAAACTGCCTGGGGGCTTTGAATCTCTGTATGCCCCCATAGCAGTCTTCCTCTAACATGCTTTTGTTTGACAGCTGCGGAAATTGTTTGCTCCATTTAAAATGGGGGTGGGCGGGAAGCTAAGATTCCAGGGCCTTGTTGAAAGGAAGAGGCCCACCCAACCCTCTGGAATGTGGATAATCTTCATCCACCCCCTTATGCACCCAGAAGATAAAATTTCAACTTAAAAGTGTATATGCCATTATATACACATATAATGGCATATTCACACACACACACACACACACACACACACACACATCCTTTTTCGAATATGTGAGAGTTTGCAGGTCGGCACTCCTAGAGGTGGTGCAAAATATTGGAAATCTCATTTCTTTGTGTCTTAGTTCTAGCTTAAGTTCTTGAATTGTTTGCAACATTAAACTAGTACGAGTTTGGACCTGGCATTATTCTGTGCTTATAGCTTCCATAAATGCAACAATGAACAATTTTGTGCTTGAGTAAGAATTTTCCTTTGCCAGGCTGTTGCTAGTAGACAGATGGGACCCCCTTGTTTTCAGGACAGATGAGAAAAGGACAAGATGCAAAAAATGCATGGATTGCAGATTTTTCTGGGGGAGTCTAGCGTTATGTGAAAATTACATTAAAGTTATTAAAGCATGATGATTGTTTTCTTCCTCTCTTGGTTTGGACTTGATAGAACATGGCTGCTTGCTGTGAATGTGAAGACCCTTATAAGCAATCAGCCTCCCTGTTCTTTTCTATGAAGAGGATATCCCTCTTAGGGCGTTTATACACGACCCCTAAGCTCCGCGGCAAAGGGCTGCAAGCTCCGGACCTTAAAAATGTTTCCCCACCAGGTCCGGAGTTTGCAGACAATTAAGTGCGACCCCGCCCACCTAAGCGCGACCCAGCTGCACTTTTCTTGTACCTGCTCTTTGATGGTGAAAAATATTTAATGTGGATGTGCTGGGCTCTCCTCGCTTCTTTTTGTTTTTGTTCTTTGCCTCCTGCCCCTTTAAGAGCAACCAGGAAGTCACTGGCGGCTCGCCTGGCAGCTCCCACCGGCACCGGGGAGGTAAGGTTTTCTTCTTTTGTCCTTTTTTTTCCTCCCTCCCTCACGCAGCCAGCAGCCAGCGTGGAGACGCACGAAGAGCGACAAACCCCTAAGATCGCTGGTCCGAATTTAAGGGACCAGCAGATCTTAGGGGTCGTGTAAAAGCGCCCTTAGTTTTGCTGCCCAGTGGCATAGTATAAGGGGGCACAGGGATGACGTTATTGGCTACATATTTTTTTCAAGGACTAAATTAAATGACCACCATTAATATATGAGGCCTTGAGAAAAATCTGAGCACTATACTACACCATTTCTGATGAATACTCTTCAATCCCTTCCTTAAATACAGTAGACCCTCGTATAACAAATGGTTTGTATAACATAAAATCCGTACAATATAAAAAATTCTGGAGATAGGGGAAATTTGCTTAACAGAATTGTCTATGGGGCGAATCCATACAACATAAAAATAGTCACGATTAAGGATTACTGTTTTCAATGCATTCCTATGGGAAATTTGTATACAGGAAAATTTCATTTGGAACGAATTAATTCCTTTATACAAGGTACCACTGTACTTCAAGTGAAGGAGTGTTCTGTGCTTCTGGAGGCAATGATTTCCACTGTCAAATGCTAGTTCATACTGTTAGAATATTTTTTCTTAATACTTGACTAAAATTTATTCCTTTGCCATCTCTACCCCCTAATTTTAGCTCTCCTAATTGAAACAATGAAATACAAGTCTGCTTCACCTTCTTTGTATGTGGCTATCTTCAGATATTTAAAGGCAGCTATCTTCCACCCAGCTGACTGGTTCAGTGAGTTAGCTATCTGGCTGTGACAGCCAATGTGGCCTTGGGCAAACTGCACAGTCCCAGGATGCCCCCAGAAGAAGGCAATGGTGAACCACTTCTGAAAAGGGTTGCCATAAATCAGAATTGAACTTGATGGCATGTGATGATGATGATGCTGATGATGCTGATGATGCTGATGATGATCTTCTTCCAACCCCCAGCCCTCATATGTGAGGAGCTGATGTGGAAACTTCTGTGTGATATTTTTCTTACATGTGATTTCAACATAGCATCCAGTTATGAGAGTAGCAAACAATATTGTTTTATTAATGTAATTAGCAACCCTTGGTTATCTACATGCGCGTAACAATGCTATGCATCCTATATATTTTGAAAAAGACGAACTGCCAATCAAATTAATTACAGTGATGAAGAATATTATTGCTCTTTAAGACTAACAGGTTTATTTTAACATAAATTTGATAGGATAGAGCCTTCTTCCTCAGATGCATGGAGTACTGTATAAGTAAATACAGTGGACCCATGTATAACAAACAGTTTGTATAACTAAAATCTGTACAACATAAAAAATTCCAGAGATAGGGGAAATGTGCTTAACAGAATCGTCTATGGGGCGAATCCGTACAACATAAAAATGGTCACGATTAGGTATTACTCTGTTTTCAATGCATTCCTATGGGAAATTTGTATAAAGGAAAATTTGCTTAACAGATTTTCATTTGGAATGAATTAATTCCTTTATACAAGGTACCACTGTATACATGTCCCATATTTGGGGGGATGGAATGTTAACACTGAGGTCAGAACAAGCACAGATTCAGGAATAATGGACAATGACAATTACATTATTAACACTGTCAACAAAATTGCTGCCAGTTAACACGAACACCCTGAGAATATGTTAAGATAGTGAATGAATGCTGTTGAAAAAGATCCGGTGCACAATCTCTTACACTGTACAGCTGTATAGACCCTTTGTATTCTGCACGATCTATCTGAGGCAGTAGTTCACAAAGGCAGTGGTTCATACAACAGTATTCTCTAGTATGTTGGGTAACTTTCAAGGTGCTGCAAGACTCTTTGTTATTTTAGCTGCAACAGACTAACAAAGCTAGTTGCTTTAGAAATGGCCAACTAAGAAATGCCTGCTTAGTTCCTCCTAATTCTTACTGAGTGTTGGATTTCTATGTGTATTATTACAATGGTTCTTTCTTAAGTAACTGGCAGTTCACTTTTAAAATAATATATATATCAGATCAGAGGTACAATCATTGATGAGCCAGGATGTTATTATCAGTTCTGGGAACAGTGCTCTGCACATAATCAGAAAAGCTTTGTTGCTGGTTCACATCTCCAAACTCAAACCCTGGATGCTCAAAACTGTTTCTGAAGTATTTCTTGGTGTACCTTAGTTTTTAGGTCACCTCATATCCTCTAAGTAATAGCCCAGTATGAACTAATAAAAGAAAACAACGAACAATCCCAACAGCCACTCCGCTCCTGCCATTCTATTTTGAATATTATCATGACATCTCACAGCTGCCTAGCAAATCGGCTTTCTTCATCTCAAAACTCGTTTGCACGAATGGAGCGTGTGAGTTAAAATACTTCTCCGAGCTCCATTTTAAAATGAAAGCCTTTTTTTCCTACTCCACACTCCCCACGGAATTGAAAGTATCAGATTGGGGCCCTCTGGTGGTTGCTTTGAAGCCTGTGGACTGCCTTGGCCACTGACAACTTCATTTCTCATTTCGCTTCGCAGTGGTTTTCCCTTGCGTATCTTTCTGCTGTACCTTTTTAGCTGACATGGTAATAAACTCTAGAGATCTTTATCAAATTTCTTACTAATCTATGCTGATCTTTTTTAACTTTCTAGGAAATAGTTTAACGAGACAATGCAGAAGAAAAATTCCCGGTTGATCCCGTCACCGAAAACATGTACAAATTATATATTTACATAAAGGAGGGATTTCCAATAGGCTGAGCTTTGACCTCTCTCTATCTTATTTCTTGGAAGTCTGTATCTTTATGTGAGTAATAAAAAACCAGCATAGGGAATCTCTACCCCCCTAGCAAAATATTACTTGCATTTTGCTTTTTATTAAGGCTGATCGCCGCAGAATTGACGCTTTTGAGCTGTGGTGCTGGAGGAGACTCTTGAGAGTTCCCTGGACTGCAAGGAGATCAAACCTCTCCATCCTGAAAGAAATCAACCCTGAATGTTCACTCTAAGAACAGATTTTGAAGCTGAGGCTCCAATACTTTGGCCACCTCATAAGGAGAGAAGACTCATTGGAAAAGTCCCTGATGTTGGGAAAGACTGAAGGTAAAAGGAAAAGGAGAGGGCAGAGAATGAGATGGTTGGATGGTGTCATCAATGCAACCAACATGGATTTGACCAAACTCTGGGAGGCAGTGGAAGACAGGAGGGCCTGACGTATTCTGGTCCATGGGGTCACGAAGAGTCGGATACGACTGAACGACTGAACAACAACAAAAGAGATATCAGTAGCTTTGTTACTGTTTATGGTAGGCAGTAGGATATAGTGGATAGAGTGAATTAATATTCCAAGGTCCTGGATTCAAATATCTACTCTACCATAGAAAATTACTGGAGCTTGGCAATATTAAGCCACTTTGTATTAGAGATGCTATAACCTGGCTGTGACTTGACAGCACATAACATTGTTCCTGTTAAAGGTCTATCCACACCTATGGTTAGAACCAAGAGTGGCCAGGTTTGGAGCCAGGAGCTGGAGTTCAAATCCTACCTGTGACTGGTAGGACAGGTGGTCAATGGACATCACCTGAAGTATGAGTGATGGGGTTATGTGCCCTGCAACTCTGCAGTATTGGATTACCTACAAGGTCCCCATCTGCCATCAGCACGAGAAACTTATAAACAACTTTTGAGCATTTTATACTTAGAAAGAGGAAGTTGGAACTGACTTAAAACTGCATAATTATTACATATCTTCTTGCAGAAACTCTAACTGGTGTTGAACAATAAGAGAAGCCTATGCAAGCTTGGTGGAAAAATGCAGAATATGTGCAAGTCAAGAATATGGAGAGTATTCATGTAGTATATATGGTTTATACATATTCTAATCTATTCTAATCCATTCATTATATGTGCATGAAAAGTACTGTATCTCAGATCCTGCATAAGAAAAGCGGGACAGAAATCACATATTGTGCTGAAGAAACTAATTTTCTTTTTCTTTTGCCTATATACTTCTTCCCATTTCTCTTAAACAGAAAGAGGTCTATTGAAAAATGAAGGTTGAAGGACACTGAAGTTTTGAGTGTAGTCAATAGAGATATCAGTCACATCTTTTCCTTAAAAGTTGTCCTCTGGAGAGGATCGCTATGTTCTTCATAAGTCACAATCAGGGTCTTTTAAGTGCTAAGGTTGAAGATCCAGACATGGAATGGGAAGAATGTCTGTCTTGAAAATTCTGTTGTGTTACAGTGCAGTAGAAAAGTACATTCTTTGCATGCAGGCAATCCCAGTTTTACGCCCAGGTATTTCCAGGGAGGGCTTGGAACTATGCATATTGGATACCCTGGAGAACCACTATCTGTCACTGTGAACACAGGCAAGCAAGTCAGGCCAACTGTTTGACTCAGGCATGAGAAAATGAGCGTTAGGAGCTACAAGTAGACTGCATGTATGTAGGTTTAAGGGGGAGAATCAAGATAATCAAGCCTGATGTTCAGGCTGGTTAAAGATCATGTGCCTTTTGAGTAATGAAGCAGTGGCAGTGCATTTCTTTGTAACATTTCCCACCCACCTTCAATTTCACCTCTCTCTAGGCACATTCCTTATAGCACAGCCCAGTTCTGCAGTGTCAGCACAGTCATGACGCTTGAGGAGATGCCCTTGTTCAATCAGAATGATTCAGCCCAAATCAAAAGAACCAACTGAATAAACTCATCATTGCACAAACAACTTGTCTCTCCAAACTAGGTCAAGTAGCCCTCCACAGAGGGGGGGGGGAAGCACACGCCTGAGCCATGCTGGCGGCAGAAGAATTGCAGCAGCTGTGTTCTCCATTTCCTCCATTTATATATGGTTGTGGGGATAATATAGATCTCCATGCATATGTATAGCTGTTTACAGCTGTCACACCTTCTGCTCATTAGGACCAACTGTTTGGGAGCCAGAGGGAATGGTATAGAAGATGAACACAGGAGAATTTGTTGGCATATACAGAAATAAAAGCGCCACCAACAACTGCAGAACCCTCCCTCCCTTCCACCTGCAGCAGCTGTGGTGCTGTTGATTGCTCTTGATTCAACAGCTTTTGCCAGCCTTCAAGCCATGCCATTTGATGACCTCTTTATCATCATTGCCACACCCAACCTTTCTAATGGTCTCCCTTTTAGTCCTGACTTTTTGTGCTAGTTTAGATCTCTGGCTTGTCGGGGGGGGGGGCAATCATTGAGAGTTTGATTCCCCACTGTGCCTCCTGCCTAGTCGAGCCAGCCTGTGTGGCCTTGGAAAGGTTGCCGACAGTTCTGTAGTGCCTCCGGAAGAAGAGAATGTAAGCCACTTCTGAGTCTTCTTTTTGATTCCTGACTCCAAACAGAAACACATCTATGGGATTAAAGTTGAGGCATAGCCATGGAGAGAGCAACCAGAGCAAGTGACCAGGGAGAGCAAATAGGAATTTCCCAGGGAAGAATAAGGAACAAAAGTAGGTAAGAAAGGGGCCAAGGAGGCAAAGGCAGAGAGAGATACCTTAGCTTATAAAGGACCTAAAAGAACCCCTAGGAATTGCCCAGGCATCAGCTGTATGCGTGCCTTAAAAGGAAGGGGTGTGGCCTAAACAGGAAGAGCCATGAGCTCAGCAGGAGCTGTGTGGTAATCAGGGGAGGTCCTGATTTCTGCTGAGAGTATTAATTAGCAGCTGTGAGCTCTGGGAGGGCCCTTTGGTTCCTGACTCCAAGCAGAGCACATCTGAGAGATTTTTTTTTATTTACGGTCAAAGACCAAACTAGATCTGAGGGAATAAAGCTGAGGCAGAGCCAGGGAGTGAGCGACCACAACAAGCGACCAGGGAGAGGAAACAGGAGTTCCCCAGGGGAGTTCAATGGAGGGGCCAAGGGGAGGCCCCTAATAAATGTTTAGCAAAGTATATTTAGTTATTTATTTTATTTAAATGCAAAGGTACTGTAGGTGCTAAGGAAGAACATAAAAGCCAGGCCTGCTTGCAGCCAGGCCCCCAACAACCTATCACTTCCCTGACAAAGAGGGCTCGCAAACCTCTCAG
Organism: Phrynocephalus versicolor; assembly: GCA_023846285.1. Classification (NCBI taxonomy): domain Eukaryota; kingdom Metazoa; phylum Chordata; class Lepidosauria; order Squamata; family Agamidae; genus Phrynocephalus; species Phrynocephalus versicolor. The sequence continues at coordinate 14,412,299 of JAHTLZ010000379.1, read as the reverse complement.
TAACCTCCAGCATGCAGTCAGACAGCCAGTAGGGGTGTGAGGGCTATACAGTGTTTTGCACTGAGTGCCATATGTATGATTATTTGCCACTTGGGCAAAAGTCATGGGTATGTCCTCGCTGCAAGGTGCTCCAACAGCTCAGGAAACATGTTCGCTCTCTTGATCCCTTGGTTGTGGACCTGGAGAAGCAGAGGCAGAGAGAGGGGGACCATAGTGAGACTTCTAGGGACCTTCAGGCATCATCCCACCCACAGGCAGGCAGCTCTGCAGCTGCTCAGATTGGAAGTCTCCAAGCTGGAAGATGTCCTTCTGAACAAGAGAGAAAGCATCCCTTAGTGGGGACCCCTTCTTCAGGAGAAGGGCCAGTATCCAGTCGCACTGAGGATACTCCTTGAAGGAAGGTGGGAAGGGGGCTTCTGCTAGTGGACAATTCGATTGACAAGAACATAGTGGGGGGTCTATGATGGATGTGAGGAACGCACGGTGACTTGCCTGCCTGATGTGAAGGTTGTGGACATCACCTCTCATCTGGATAGGCTGGTAGAGAGTGCTGGGGACAAGGTAGCGGTGGTGGTATATGTCGGCACCAATGATGTTGGCAAATGTTGCCGCAGGTTCCTGAAGGTCAAATTTAGCTTACTAATGAGAAAGCTAAAAGACAGGACTTCAAAGGTAGCATTCTCAGAAGTGTTACAGTACTCCCCCGTTTATTGCGGGAGTCTGGTGCCTGATCCACCCACGATAAAGGAAAATTCACAAAACACAGATTCCTCAGCAAAGTGTCCTTGGGCTGCTCCTGCTGGCTACAGTTCCAAAGAAAGGTTTTTAACCCCTTCTTTGGAAATGCAGCCAGCAAGAGCAACCCAAGGTCAGTTTGCTGAGGTGTCAGGAGGGGTTTAAAAACCTCTCTTTGGAAGCCTGCTTCTTTCAAGAAAAAAAAAAAACCACAATATACTGAGACCGTACTATATGAACCATGTTGTGGCAGGGGACTACTGTACCTGTTCCACGAGCAAGACCAGCTAGGCAGGCAGAGTTCAGGGGTCTCAATGTGTGGATGAGAAGGTGGTGCCAGAGGGAGGGGTTTAGATTCATTAGACACTGGGGAACATTTTGGGAGAAGCCAGGCCTATACAAGACGGACTACCCGAAATGGAACCAGACTGCTGGTGCGTAATATAAAAAAGATGGCAGAACAGCTTTTAAACTGAATCTTGGGGAAAAGCTGACAAGAGCTGAGTGGCATCTGGCTTGGAATACTTCATCCCCGTAGAACGAGGTTGGAGAGGGTAGAGAACCACAAAGTGATGACACAGTAGATATTAGGACTGGGAGAATAATGGGATGTGATATTTTGTCTACTGGAATTAAAATAATTAAAGAACAAACATGCAGCCCTTCTTGGAGGACCCCCTGTACAGGTGCTTCTATGCAAATGCTCAAAGCCTCTGAGCAAAGATGGGACAGCTTGGACATTTGGTGGCTAGGGAGAACATTGATATAATGGCCATAGAAACCTGGAGGAATACGAAGAACCAGTGGGATATCACAATCCCAGGCTATAAACTCTATAGGAAGGATAGAGAAGGGTGGGTTGGAGTGGCCATGTATGTCAAGGGGTTAAAAAAGCCCTCTTTAGATCCAACAATACTGATCAATTACTGACCAGTATCTAACATCCTATTCTTGGGTAAATTATTAGAGCAGGTTGTGGCCTCGCAGCTCCAGAGGTTTCTGGATGAAATAAACTACCTGGATCCAGCTCAATCAGGCTCTGGGCCTGGTTGTGGGACAAAGATGGCATTGGTTGCCTTGGTAGATGACCTACGCAGGGAAATGGATAGGGGATCTGTGTCCCTTTTGGTCTTACTGGACCTCTCAGCTACTTTTGACTCTTATTGACCACAGCATCCTCCTGACCTGTCTCTCTGAAATGGGACCTGGGGGCACTGTCTTACAGTGGCTTCAGTCCTTCCTGCAGGACAATATAGAAAGTGGTGTTAGGGGACTCATGTTCAACACCACGGTCACTGACCTGTGGGGTGCCTCAGGATTCTGTTTTATCTCTTATCTTATTTAACATTTATATGAAACCACTGGGGAAAATTATCTTCAAAGGGTATTTGTACATGACCCCTAAACTCCGCCGCAAATGGCTGCCAGCTCCGGAGCTTACAATTGTTTCCCCACCAGCTCCGGAGTTTGCAGGAAATTAAGTGCGACCACGCCCACCTAAGCACGTCCCAGTGCACTTTTAATGTACCTGCTCTCGGAGGGTGAAAATCCCCAGATCCGGATGTAATCTGGTGAGTGCCGGGCTCTCCTTGCTTCTGTTTGGTTTTTTTGCCTCCTGCCCCTTTAAGAGAAGGAATCAGGACGACAACGGAGCTCCGGGCGGCTCCGGAGGTGAGCCTGCATTTTTTCCTCTCTTTTTCTCTCTCTCCCCTCATGCAGACAGGAGCAAGGAAGTGCGGAGGGGTGGGGATGCAGGAAGAGCAGTGAACCCCCAAGATCTCTGGTCCGAATTTAAGTGGCCAGCGGATCTTAGGGGTCGTGTGAAAAGGCCCAAACTCGCTGTTCTGAACTTGAATATGTCTTAAATGTTCGGACTATATATTATCCTTCATTATTGTAAGCTACCTTGGGTCCTTTTCCAAGGAGAAAGGTGAGGTAAAATATTCAAAATAAATAATAATTATTATTATCCATCTAGTCTGGGGAACAGATTGAGACTTGTTTGTCCCTACTTATTGAGATTAGAGCTTGAGGACACCAGAATTTGAGCACAACAGATGACCACACACTGGCTGTGTCTGCAGAACATGTTTTGGAGAACACCTGAATCTTTGACCTTCATTATGTGCCTATTTCCAGTACTCTGCTTGATTATTTTTGTAACAGGAAGTTCTGAGCGTTATGCCAGACCATGTTCACCAAATGAAATTGCAACTTGGAACAGAAACCAATAAAATGGATGACAAAAACATTAGCCCCCACCATTCCCCTTCCTGTAGGCATCAAGGGCAATTAGCATCACAAATGAACCACTTTGCTGGCTGTGCCAGATAAGTGGTGCTTTGTGTGTGGTAGAGATAAAAGGTTCATGGGCATACCCTTGACCATGGCCTGGTGCTTTTGTGATGTCCTGATTTGTACCGCTTATGGTTCAAAATCTGAAAACACCAACCTTGAAGAGTACCTGGATTGCCTACAATGTGATGTGAAGAGTGACAAGAGTTAGGTGTAAATAAGGTCAAGTCTTCCAAGAGGTGAGATAAACAGTGATATTCAAGTTTGATCTTTCTACCGTATTCTTGTTGCAACTGTACTTGTAGGAGAGTTACTCTGCAAGGTATATAACTGGAGAATAAATAGATAACAACATCAGTCATGTAGGTGAGTTTATCTGGGAGTCAGCAGAAGAAGCTGCTTGGATAAGTAGCAAACCATTTCAATCCCACAAGAAACTAAATCAGTTTATTTTATGCAGTAAATTGCCCAAAGTGGCTTTCTGCCAGATGGGCGGTATATCAATCGAATAAAGAATAATAATAATAATAAATCCATTTGCCACGACTCAACCCCACCTTAGAATTCTCTTCTGGCCTTTTAAAAGTACTATACATGTCCATTATGGCTATAAGAATAAGCATATTTCCCCTCATTTAGTCCATTATTGTTCCCAGATACTGATCTATCACTTCCATTGCCTCAGCTGCTTGGGACAGAAGGACAGAATAGCAGAAATGCTACAGGATTGAACACTAATTCCCTAGTACCTCCAGCACTGACTCTCTAAGGTAGGCATGGAATCATCTGGACATTATGCCTCCAGATTCTGAAATCTCTGCCTTGAAAACTTATCCATAAGGAAAACCTGATCAATAGATTCAAAAGCCATTGTTAGGTCTAGGCCAGTGATGGCAAACCTTTTAGAGACTGAGTGCCCAAATTGTAATTCAAAACCCACTAATTTTTCACAAAGTGCCAATACAGCATCTTAGCCTGAATACAAGTGGCTGTGAAGGGGCGATGTTGGGTGCACACAGAAAGTGCTCCGAGTGCTACCTTTGGCATCCATGCCATAGGTTCGCCAGTACTGGTCTACGAGATCTAAAAGTATTGTTCTGCTTGCGTCCCTCTTCCAGGTTAATTTGGATATTGGAGTAAAAAAAAGCAGTTTTTAAACCAAAGCATGGTTTGAAACCAGATGAAAATGCCCATAGGTAGTCAGTCTCATCTGAGAGTTCCTGGAACTGCCCTATGCTAAGAAAGGGATATGCACCAAGTAGCTGATAGTTCCAGCTCTTGGGATCTGTTTTCCCCATCCCTGGATTAGACAACACTATGCTTTATATTCACATTATTTGCCTTGAAATAAAACAGCTTCCAATATTCCTGTCATAGTGAGAGTCTTTGGTCTCGGAAATACTTCTGACACAACCCAGGCTTCACAGAGAAAAAACAGGAATTAAACTTTAGAATAGTTTCCCAACAGTACGAGTACAAGTTGTGTGTGTGTGTGTGTGTGTTGAGCTTTATGTTAATACAGTACCCTCAGTGATGGCCACTTGAAGGCAGGAATTTGAGGCGAGGTACAGGGAGTAGCTACCTGGATGCCCTGATCACATCCAATCTTGCCTGATTTCGGAAGCTAAGCAGGGTCGGCCTTGGTTAGTACTTGGATGGGAGACCACCAGGGAATACCAGGTGCTGTAGGCACCTGGAGTAGGAACAGGCAAGCCACTCCAGTATTCCTGCCAAGAAAACTCCATGGACATGGGGTCACGGAGAGCTGGTCATGACTGTAATCGACACAACACACACATACACACAGGGAGGAGTAAGGAGCTAAACAGCAACCTGTTAGCAGAGACTTGCTTCTATGACTAATAGCTGATTACTGTGGCACTTTCCCTCAGAACAGAGTGACAGACCAGTCCTTCCCCTTCTCTTGTGTCATTTGGGACAGATCCTTCTGCCTGGAGAATTTAGACTGGTATTGTGCAACTAGTTCTGCAAGTATTTCTGGGAACTTGCCTTAGCTTGCTCTCTGCCTCCCTTATCAAATGGGCAAAGTGGTAAAGTGATATTGAATATTGAAGAACCTGTCATAGCGGCAGAAGGTAGCGCTTGCTGTAAAATCATTCCAGTGATTGAATGGTTGCTGTGACTGAGAAACCATACTTGGTTTGTCTGTTTCTAGAGTCTGAGTAAAAACCAAAGGGGGGAAATGATTTTAACTATGGAAGACTTGGAATCTGCCAAGTGTGGATGTCTGGGGGAAGAGGAACAGAGGATGCTCTCTAACCATTCCCAATCCTAAATATGGTATTTAAATGTATACAGGTAAGAACTGTAGCCAGGTCAACCATCCCGAATTATAATTAACCAACTTAGGGCCCATTATATTTTTTTCTGCTAATGCCCTTGCTGCCAATTGTTAAGTTGTTGTAAACCGCCCGGAGTTCAATCCAGAAGACGGGCGGTATATAAGCTTAAATAATAAATAAATAAATAAATAAATAAACAAATAAGTGAAGATGATGTCTGTCCCTTTTTAAAAGGAGCAAGAGGTTTACTCCTTTTGCTCCAATGTTTCACTCGCCCCTTGCTCTCCCCCACACTGTGTGTGGGCCACACATACACACACATACGGCAGGACAAACTTGAAATGCTGCTTGTTGCAGCAAGTTGGAGAGGGCAATGGAAAGACTATCAGAGCAGCTGTACAGCTAATATGGCAGCTGCATTTTTCTTGATAATTTTGAGGGGTTTTCAAAAGAATAGATATGATCTCTGAGAGGACAGCTGGAAATTTGGGTAGGTACTATTCAATGGGTTTTAGTTTAAAAGGGTTTAAACTAATATTCTTCTGCCCATGGCAATTTTACTTCAAAACAGTTCACTAACCCTTCCTTCTGCTTCCCACTTCATGAAAGACTCCAATCTCTTCCCCTCTCCATCAGCTTTCAGCTTAATCCCCTGAATCTCACAGCACTTTAACTTATCACTCAGCTGTCTCTTGCTCCACAGATGGTGGGTGGGTGCGACTTCTATAAATTTACAGTTGGAGTAAAAATAAAGCAGCTGCTCTGGTCCTAGACAGCTTTGGCCATGTTTGCCCAGCTGTGTAGATGCTCATTCTGCTGAGCGTAACTTAAATTCTCTGTGGCCGGCACCTGTCTGAAGGCAGTAGTCTCAGAGGATAGGAAAAAGGAGGCAGAAACACACTCAGATTGCTGCTGTTCTTCTTCCTTTCTATTCTGGTTGTTCAGTGTTAAAAAAACCTGGAAAGGAGCTAAAAAGGTAGGCAGGAGAGGAACACCTTCCTGGGCATTCACAGGCTTGGCCAGGTTCCCTAGACAAGTCTATCTTCGATGAAGGCTTTCTTTGAGCATTAGAACAAAGCGGTGCATCATCATAAAGGCCAAGGAAAGAAAGGCTGTCCACCCTGGCAGTGGGTGGGTGTAATGATGGTTACCAAGTGACTAACTTGGAAAAAACAGCTTGCCAGGTGATAGGAAATTTAACTCTGAACAATCCTATTCAGTACAATCTACTTCCAGAATGCAGATATCAGTAAGTGATTTGTCTTGATTCACAGTCTGTTTTGCAACTGCATTCAATTTGGGTGATCACACAGAGATCTAGGTTACTTCAGCGCTGGTGTCCACATTGGCACTTAAATCTAATGTAGTTCAATTGATGTCCACAGCCCTGCTTCTTTTGATACTGTCCTCTTGCCAATTCCTGGCTGTCTTTTTATAGTCTGCCATCAACCACTGGGACTGTTTTTAAAGGGTTGCACAGTGGCAAGGAAGCAAGGGACCATGTTATTCATACACATACAAAGATACCATGGGAACACTGTTGACTGCTGGAGGTTGTCAGAATTAATTTGATTTTTAATCACTCATTAGTCTTTTTATTTGTTTGGGAGTAACCTAGTGCTAAAGCAATGTAGCAATGCAGTGATAAAGTGATCTAGCACTAGACTCAATAGTTTTTTTAATCAACAAAAATAAAATACTTCAGGGTAACTAGGGAGAAAGACTGAAGAGATAGGTGCACCTGTTGTCCCAAAATATCATGCTCAAATTTACCATGTCACCAGAAAACTGACTAAAGTTATGCCCCTACGTCCTTTTGTACAATGAAACAAATATAATGCAGGCATGTTGTGATTAGGAAAAACGTAGAAGCCCCACATAGAAGGAGGGGGGGGGAGTATGGATAGGGAAAAACTGGCTGTTTAACATTGACCTTTCATGGTATAATTAAAACTACTTTAAATTGCCTCATGCTGACTCTGGAGCAAATTGCAAAGTTGTTTCTACTGTAGGTACATGCTCAGTGAGCCATGAATACCTCAAGCAAAAAACAAAAAAACAAAAAAACAACCAACTAAACAAACAAACAAACAAACAAACCCTGACCTCACAGGTGTAAGTATTGTATTGTACATAGATATAATATACAGTGGTCCCCCGCCCATCTGCAGTTCATATACTGCGGTCCCACTATATTACGGGACCGCAGTATATGAAAAAAGCTCCCCTGGGGTAAGGGGGGAAAGGCCTGTTTCAGGCCTCCCTTACTTACCTCAGGACTGGCGCTGCCCCAAACAGGCCTGTGAAGGCCTTGCCGAGCCTTCTGGAGGCCTCCAAAGGCCCGGGAAGGCCCTCGCAGGCCTGTTTGGGGCACCACCAGGCTGGGGGTAAATACAAAAGGGCCGACCTGACCTGCCTCTGCATATCACGGATTTTCAATTATCGCGGGTCGGGTCGGGTCCCTAACCCCCGCAATAGGCGGAGGACATTGTATCTTAAATCGCCTGCTTTTTACACCACTAACATCTCATAGATGGCAGGATAGCAATCAGCCCAGTGTGGTCAGCCCTTTCTCAAAGAAAATATACTCAAAATACATCCTCCCTCTGGAAGAAGCCAAGTGGACTATTTCACTATTCTAGTATCCTTTCCTATTTTGCTGCTCCTTCAAAAAAAAAAAAAAAAGACCATGGAAAGTAGGCAGCTGTCAAAGGTTGTAAACTGGTCAGAAATGTAAAATGTTGGTGAGAAATGAACTCATCTGGGGCAGCTGAACAAGTGGGCAGTCACTTTAGCAAAAGAACCGAAGAATATTACAAAGTCACAGAATTGCTATATTTTTCATTCTGGTGGGTCAACATGCTGTTTTCATCTCTGCTTGAACCTCTCATGCTTCTAAAGGCCTTCTGAGGAAGCACTGCCAACATTTTCTGAAACAACTTCATAAGCCTTTCTGAATGACATTCTCATTCAACAGAATCCAGAATTTAGCAGAGAATCCAGGTTCTCTCTTAAATTCTGGGCTCTCTGGCTTAGGACTTGTTATCTTTGCACACGGATGTTCTTTTTTCTTTTCTTTTTCTTTCTTTTCTTCTTTTTTTGCATTGCTCCAACTGAAATTACAATACTGTGATTAAGAGCCTTTCACACGACCCCTAAACTCCGCGGCAAATGGCTCCCAGCTCCGGAGCTTAAAATTGTTTCCCCACCAGCTCCGGAGTTTACAGAAAATTAAGTGCGACTACGCCCACCTAAGCGCGTCCCAGCGCACTTTTCAGGTACCTGCTCTCCAGGGGTGAAAAATCCCTGATGCGGATCTAACGTAGTGGGTGCCGGGCTCTCCTCGCTTCTGTTTGTTGTTGTTTTGCCCCCTGCCCCTTTAAGAGATCTGAATGCTGCCGGGAACAAAGCGAGACCGGCAGAACGGAGGTAAGCTGGCATTCTTTTCTTTCTTTTTTTCTCCCTCCCCTCACGCAGCCAGCAGCCAGGAGTGCGGAGGGGGTGGGAACACAGGAACAGCGACAAACCCCCAAGATCTCTGGTCCGAATTTAAGTGGCCAGCGGATCTTAGGGGTCGTGTGAAAAGGCTCTAAGGAGAAGAGTAAATGCATCTTATTTCCAGCTCTACTGTAATCTTAGTTATTGCCAAGGCAGTCATTGAGTATACTTTAATTTTTCATGCCTAACAGACTTTTTCAGTGGAACAGTTCTATGTGAACGGGATTCAGACAACCTAATCTGCTTTAAGATCCACTACTGTCATAGTTTAAGATGCTTTTCAGTATGCCTCAGAACATGTGCTCTCAGAGTACATTGAGAAACAGAGGAAAGCACCTGTCATTTTAATATCTAGAAGGGATACGAAACACTAATCAGGTAAAGCTTTTCCCAGTGCTGCATTTCTATGATGCAATAAAAGTTATCAAAACTGAGATAAAAATAACAACCATTAAAATTATCTGGTTTTGAAAATGGTGCAGATTTTGAACTGGCATTTCTCTGGGAGCCATGGAACTGGGCACCTAGGTGGCAAGTGCTGAATTGTGTGGGGAGGACAGTCCCCGCTAGCTAGGTATACTCTGCGTCAGCCTTGTACAGTATGACCATCCCAGTTGCAAGCAGCAATAAGGGAAGAAACACAACATCCTCCACCGTAGAGAGCTAACAACGATATTAACTTCATGCAATCAAGTCAATTATCACTTAAGGACATACCATTTCTACGTTTTTCTATGTATAGAGTACCCAGAAGTGGTTTGCCATTCCTTTTCTCTGGGGAATCCTCTGGGACTGTGCAGGTTATATAGACTGGCTATACTCACAGGACACACTGTGGGGAATCAAACCCTTAATGTCAGGCTTTGCAGCCAAATACCTACTTGTCTGAGCAAGTGAAAGTTATTTTCATTACACATTTTTCACATAGAAGTAATGTCCATCAAGGACAAATTTCAACAATGCCACTAGTGAATGAGAGGGATGCCACAATAACTTTGAGAAGGTGTATGTCTTTTCAGTGCATCCGCTGGAGACCTACTGTGAGCTTTTATATCTGTTCCTCTCATATGGTCCTATTCTTCATAATCATCACCAGCATGTTGTGCAGTACAGCTCAAGACCTTGAAACCTGTGAGAGCAGAAAGGGGCAAGATAGATAGTAGGAGGAATTTGCCAGCTTATTCTCCAGGTTGATCTTGACACCCCTAAACCTAAGTTAACATAACAGTAGCTGGTATATCTATAAGAGCTGTTCCCTCATAGCACTAAAAAGAAACTGCTAAAAAGTTTCTGTATATCCACCTAAACTTCCAGTCCAACAAGTAAAGGTCTTTAAAGTCTATCTCCCCCAACACTGTATATTCAGTGGCAAAGTAAGAAAGAGTTGTGATACTGGGAAGAATGTTCCTTGTTTGAGTTGCCTGCAGTAAACAAAACCCAGTAATATGGTGACAGGTTTGCAGGGGTTAAAAATGATTTCTTATGTTGTGCTGAAGGGCTTAGTCAAGGGTACAAGAATCTTTTATACCAAAGGAAAAAAAAAGAGGCATCAGCAACTGTTGTAATAAAATATGCCTTTGGTGGTTCTTCCTCAGTCCAAAGTTTGAACATAAAAGGGCCAACCCAAATCCTTGTCATTTTAAGTGCACCCAATTTATCATGTAAATGTAAAAGCTTCTGGGTGTAATTCTCCCTACCTGACACAGAAACAAGGTCACACAGAAAATCCATCGTAAATTACACACCATTCTACAGCGAAAAGCAACAGGAGAAGAAAGTGCAGAAACCTGGAAGCAAACAATAAATAACACTGTGACAAGTTCAGCTACTCCCAGGGTGTTTGTTTGCCAAGGGAACACATTCCATATTCAATCCATTAGGAAAATTAGAAGTGAAAGAATGTGCTACTTTGGCTTAAAACATGAAGACTGGCATAAAGCACCACCCATTAGGTAAGACCATCTAATCTTTTCACTACTGGTTTGACATAAAGCCAGGTATGTGTGTCAAGGGGCAATTTCCAAATTTTTATAGTGTTTTTATAGTGTTTTTATACTTTTGATCACTTCTCTCCCTGTATGTTTTCCTGTAAACTAATGCAATTGTTTGAAGCTGCCTGATTAAAAAAAAAACTAAATGAAGTCTACACCAATATGTAGATCTTCCCTACAAGTGGTTACAATTAAACATATTATACACAGTGAAAAAGACCTAGCAGTAGTTATGGTATTAATCCTAATCTAAGTAGATTTTAAAAAAACACTTTCACTGAGTGCTGGGATATTTATTTGTTTTGACAGTCCCCTAAATAGCGTGGTGGCTCAGCGGGCTAGAGCACTGAAACTGTCGGCTGCAAAGTTGGCAGCTCGGCGGTTCGAATCCTGGGTGCTACACTACACAGCGTAGTGAGCTCCTGCTGTTAACCCCAGTTTCTGCCAACCTAGCAGTTTGAAGTTATGTAAATACAAGTAGATAAATAGGTGCTGCCATAAAAAGCGGGAAGGTAAACAGTGTTCCATGCATAGAAATGTATTCAGCCATGCTGGCCACATGGCCACGGACTTGCACAACACTGGCTCTTTGTCTTGGAAACGGGGATGAGCACTGCCCCTATAGCTGGACATGACTAGCACGCATGTGTGTGTGTGTGGGGAGAGACAAGAGACTTTTATGCTGTCACATACTAAGCATTCTCACACCAAAACAGAGTATAACTGGTTTACTGTATCAGGATTTGTGACTGAATACATGCATTAATGGTACATTCATGGTCTGTATAAGATACCAGAGCTGACAACATACTACTAATGTTATCACCAAGGCATCTGTGTGCAAACAGTATCCAGAGGCTGTAGACATTTCATAGGAGAGTCACTCATGGAAGGATACAAGGCTTTAAACCCATGAAAGCAAGAAATAATGGACCAGTTAGCTTCAGACACTGATCTTCAGATGCTCTTATGAAATGATGCAGAATCACAAAATAGTTGTAATTTCTACCAAATTTTATTCAACTCTGCCAAACATCTAAACATATACAATGAGGCTTAATGTTACAAAATATCATCACATCCCCTTGTCAATAACTTCAGAAAAGAAAAGTCAAAGCCCATAAAAATTAGATTTATCCTAAAGTAAGACAGAATGGAAAAGCAGAGATAGTGAACTGGCTACAGTTAACAGCTATGGCTTTATAAAGCATCTGAACAAAAGTGAGGCTATAAGAAAAGTCTGCTTAAGGAACAGCCCCATCATGTGTAATTAAAAGAATAAGTACGGTAATTAATCCACACCTGTACCATGCCCCTTTTCATTTTAATACATTAATTATTACACAAGTCACTTCAGCCACATTGGCTTGCCTTTAAATGTATCAAGACATCTTATAATGACATTCAAATAGGAAATAAGCTCTTTTTGTTGCAAAACAGGGATCTTACTGGCAAAATAGGTTATCAAAGAATCAGAGCAATGCTCCTTATGCTACTTCAGTAACAGAAACCCTTTTTGTATAGTACATACCAAACTCACCAGGAATATCCTAAGGATGATGAAAGAACCAGAATACAAAACATCAGATACAATAGATGATTGGTTCAAGAACAGCTTTTTAACTAAATCAGAAGATATGAACTCTCCCCCCGCCCCTTGGTTGGGAAGAAAAGAAGGTCCTGGCTCTGGGATCATGGGGTCGACGACATTTTTTTGCTCTTAGAAATAGACAAATTAGCTCAAAGTGATTTGAGCTTGAGAATTTTAGGACATATTGAAGTTGATAGACCATGATGGCGTCTTCTAGTTGCATGAGCTGTGAATGTATCACTGAAATCCCCTTTTCACAAAAAAAAAAAAATCCTCAGGAGAAGACACAGTGGCAATGTAAGATCAAATTGGAACAACTGACATTCACTGCAGTTTTACAGAACCATAATCTATGCTCAAATGTTGATATTACAGGTGGGCAGTTTGCTTGCGACTATCTGGTAAGTAATATTTGGATGTGTTTGCTTAGTAAAATGAAGAATATATACTTTATATATATTCCTTCATTGCTGAACTGAAAATAATTACTCATGTCTGTTGAATGAGGAACCATAATCTTTAAAACCAGTACTGTAGTTCCTAACCTTGGGTCCCAAGATGCTCTTGGACTAAAACTTCCAGAAGTTTTCACTACTAGCTCTGCTGGTCAGGATTTTTTGAGGTTGTAGACTATCTGGAGACCAATGTAACCTCTAATTTTCATCCACATTGTGTGGGACCCTGTTCCATGTGCAGAGGTGCACAGAGGTATTGGGGGAGGGAGGCAGAGGTGTGTGCATGTGCCTTAGAGGGAACCTCCCTGGAGAGTCAGGGCTGGGAACCACTGTTTCAGACAATTACTCCATTAACTGAGAGGCCTCTCTAACACTTGGACTAAATAGCTGTAATTTTCAAATTTACAAGTGCAAAGAAAAAAAGCAATTGTTTCACAATGGCTTGTTTATATTGGACCTTTCTCAATAGGACATTTTCCTTTTGAACACATAGATTATTCATTGAATCATAACAATATAAATATCTACTTCCAGAGATTTTACAGAGGTCTGCAGAAATATCTACTGTATTTTTACCTGTCGTGCTAATGGGTTCTTAAAAGGACTTATTTATATTGTTGCCTGTATTGTATTCTTAATTCTTACATTTGTTTGTGGTTCTATTTCTGGTATAAACTGATATCACTGAGGCAGATTTAATACATCCAATCCAAAAATTTGGGCTTGCAGCTAATCACCAAAGAGTACAATACAGTCCTGCCTAGACAGACAGATGAAATTTTTTATCTGTTGTGTCTGTATTAATATGGAGTAAACAACTTCCATGAAAACAGTGAGTGGCAATGGTTCAAGGAGCTGTGTGAAAGCAACTAATGCTCCTTAGTTCCCATACTGCACACATATCATCTGAGGTCTAGTAAAACAAGTTGACTCCCTCCCCTTAGAAATAACAGGGTGTTAAGAGCTGTCACAGCATTTTCTGACATAAAGTCTGGCTATAATCTCCATGCTGTATGCTAACATCACTACATGGAGGACTACTTTCACCAAACTATTTTGAATTTTGACAACTTGAACACATGACTGACAGACAAGAAGCAGTCTGTTCTGTCACGTCCTGGTGTTGGGAAGACATGGTAAGAACACATATTACTAAACTACGGAGTCATTATGACTTCCTCTTCTTGCCTTTAGAACAATTGCCACAATGTTTTCCTTATTAGAGACTAATCTACATCTTCTCTCAAACTCTTGCTTAGCTTGAGCAAATATGTCTTGAAATGAAAATGGTCTCTTCCAGACTTCCCACACATTTAGTCAGCAATTTAGATCTAAACTGGAAGTGTAGGAAACAGTGCAGACTTGCAAAACCAATTCTACCAGACCATGCAGCTGCAGCTAACCTCCTAGGCTACCTGAAGTAACCACAGTCATATGCTAAGTGGTTTGTAAGCTTCAGGTGCACTGGATCAAAGCCTGCTTCAAAACATTCTGCCTCCCCCACCAAAAGACTAGGAAAACTGTTACCAGCTGCTGGCAGTAAGATTCTGTGCACTCAATTTACTGCCACAATGCTGTTAAACCCCAGTTCTTGCTGAGTGATTTAATACAGTGGAACAAGACAAAATGCCAAGGAGCTCTTGGCCCCTACTAAGCCAAAATTATCAGAGCTCTTTGTGCCAACCATTGATGCAATACTGCACTGTAGCCAGACACTGCTCCCCTCACCCCAGTAAATTATAGCATACCGTGCACCCTGCTGTTCATACATTCAGATTTTAAGAGTCTGGCTTACAACCCATGACTTTGTGGAGGGAAGGGCCTAAATACATATTTCTTTAATAAATGCTCTTTATGATGGTGCATTAGTGTTCTGGCAGCATTATATGAAGGGATGTATCATTTCAAAGTTGAAGCACACATGCTAGAATGCATTTGTTGTTCTCATTTGTTGACAAGAAAACCTTTAAATAGAACCAGGTGAGCATCCTGAGTGAATTCAGAAGAAATGTGGACTCCGGTATAAATTGCTATGATCATTCTAGCATTGTGGAAGCCACATAGAGTCTTTACTCCAGACTGCACTCTGCTCTTGTTTTCACAGTCAGATGAATATGGAGATGTTTTATACTATTTATATAAAACAGGGGCAGGGTAGGGAAATACTTCTGAAGGGAAAGGGATACTAGAAAGCAGGGAAAGTTCAAAAATGAGCAGTGGACTTAGCTGCTGTTCCCATTCCTAACAACTGTAGCTGCACTCAGATGGAAAAAATATTTGGTCAAACAGTAGCAGCCAGTTTGTGTCTTTGGCTCTTGGAGCCTCTCCGATTCCACACAACGCAGTTCAATTTACTTCTTCTTTGCATTGATATTTCTGCAGACCCAGTTCATGCCATCCTTTGAAAACAAAAAGAAAAGAAAAGAAAAGGAAGGAAGGAAGGGGGGAGAGAGAACGGGAACATTAGATTACAAGAAAGAACAACCTATACCCAAATCCCGAAAACTTCTTCCTATGTTGTTTTATATTTTCTGTTTGCTCGCTCACTCTCTGTTTCAGGCTAGCCCTCTTGGCATCAAATTTGGTCCTCTGGGGTTTCCTTTCCTATTAGCCAAAAGCTACTGAGATTTTATATCAGTGTAATGCAAATAACACAGCTTTTGAAGGTGACTTGCTTCAAGTTAAGAAGTCACCTTAGAAAGAATCTGTTGCACCCCAAGTCATGTGATTTAATAAACAACAGAGAATGTCTACTGTAATTTCTTCACCTTGTACAATTCACCTCAAAAAGTTACACCATTTGGGTTATGCTTGTAGACATAATTAATTGGATTTTGGGCACTGGTGGTTTTTCAGTTTTCCTATTTAATATTTATATGAAACTGCTAGGAGAGGTATTCCAGAGTTCTGGAGTTTGGTGCCACCAATACTCTGATGACACCCAACTCTATCTCCCTTTTCTGTCTAACTCCAATGAAACTATTCCTGTTCTAAACCAGTCCCTGGTGTTGGTGAACTGAGTGAGGGCAAACAGGTTGAAACTCAATGAGGATAAGACAGAAGCACTCCTGATCATCAAAAGGTAAAACAGGGAAGAGGGATTAAACTGTGATTGATGTGATAAAACTTCACCTTAAACCCCACATTCATAGTTTCAGAATGTTTAAAGTTTTAAAATGTTTTAACCTGCGTTTCTCCTTTAAAAGGACCAAGATGGCTTATAACAATTAAAAGTCAGTACTTGTTGGTAACAGTGAGTATAACAAAACTCAAAAGATCAATGAATATGATACCAAAAACCATAAGCAACACCAAAATAACTCAGTATAGTGGGTTCCACAATCCACTTTTAAAAAATCATTTAGCATACCTTCACTGAGGGAATGTTTGCCTTTACCTACTTGTGGAAAGAGAGTAAATACGGGGCAGTCTGGCCTCAGGTGGGAGGTGTGGGAGGGAGTTCTAGAGTCTGGTAGCAATAACAAAGAAGGCTCTCTCTCCTGTGTCCTCGCCCAAAGCACCTGTGGAGGTAGTGGGACTGAGAGAAAGACCTTTCCTGATGATCTTAACACTTGAACATTCTCATAGAGGGAGATGAAGTCCTTGAGATATTTGAGGCCAAGTTTTATAGGTTAGAACCATCACTTTGAATTCTACCTTGAAATGGATCTGCAGTCAGTAGAGATGATGTAATGTTGTGGGTGTGGGGTGATCCCCGTGTTCAGTCCCAGTGAGCAATCTGGTTGATGCATTTTAGACCCACTTTCCAGAGGCAGAACCATGTAGAATGTGTTACACTAAGCCAGCCATGATGCTGCTAAGGTATGTGTCTTTGTGGCCAAATCAGACCTCTCATACTTGAGCCTGGAAGTCCAGGTCTCAAATGTAGTGAGAAATCCATTTACAAGTTAAAGATACAGCACCAGCTGTGCTATTCCTTAAAATGGCCGATATCGTTATAATGACACATGCCTTAGTTATATCCTGCTTGGATTAGTGTAATGAATTCCGTGTGGGGCTGAGTTTGAAGACAATTCAGAAACGTCAGCTGACATAAAATGCTGCAGTTAAGGCAACTGACCGGGTTAGGAGCATGCGACTCTCCTGTTACAGCAACTTCACTGGCTACTGGTCTGTTTCTGGGCCCCATTCAATGTGCTCATTATGACCTATAGAGCCCTAGACAGCATGGATCCAGGCAATCTAATTGGGCTGTACCTCCACATGTAAAACCCTTCATGTCTTAAGCTCTTTCAGGGAGCCCTCCTCTCAGTCCAGTTACCTTTGCAGGTACATTTGATAGGGACCTAAGAGAGATCTTGCTTGGTGGCTGGCCCAGGTTATGGAATGCCTTCCCCCACGAGGCTAAACAGACCCCATCTCTCTTCTGCTTTCAGTGAAAACTGAAACCATTTATATCCAGACAGGGTTTTAATATTTAACATAGCTAAAGGTCCTATGCTTGTTACTATTATATCCTTTTAAAATTGTTTAATGCTTTTACAATTGTAATTATTTGTACATTATACACTCAATATGTCCAATGTTTAATAACCTTCTTAAATGGTTCATGAATATTGTTTCAATTTTTTGTTTTTGCTTTAATGGCCTGTAAGATGCCTTGAGTTCCTTCATCAGGAGAAATGTGACATAAAAGTGCCACCCATCCATCCATCCCCCTCACCCTATCCTGAAACACCGAATTGCTTCAGCCAAGGCTCAGTTACTGTCAGTAAGAACGTTAAGTTAAAATATGGTATTTTAAAGTCTCCCTTCTGCCCTTGGCCCTGCCTACCTACAGGGGGAACTGAGAAAAAACGCATGAAATAGTGGTCAGTGGGAAGTGGGACTGTATAGTCTGATTTCCAAATAAGCACATGAAGCTGCCTTAGACTGCAAGACGCAAGGACAACTGACCAATGGCCCTTCAAGACTCCCAGCCATGATCACTCAAAGCTAGCTAATGTCCTCCTAACTGGGAAGGCTGGAATTGGGCAACATAGGATGATAGCATATCAAGCAGATTCAAATTTATGCATAATGGAAGTCCAGCAAATGATATGCAAACTACACTGTTTTGTTACATTCTTAGCTAAGTCCACAAAATCATTCTGATTACAAGGACTTGAACAACAGCTAGATTTTTATAATTCATCATTTTACTTAAGAAGGTATGAGTTATCAGTTAACATTGCTGTGCAGCATGTGGTGACCGAGTCAAATGGAGTCTGTCAAAGAATGCACAAGACTCTAAGTTCCTGATTCAGTAATTTACTGTGGAAAATATTTTAGGAAAAAGTTTGACTAGGTCTTCCAAAAGTAATTATGAAAGAATCCTGGACTTGACACTGTTTTCTGTCTCTCCTTCCCCCAACAACAACTATTCATTTGCCCCACCACTGTCACAAGAACCTGCACCTCCTTCCCATCTCTTTCACAACTCTTTGTTGAAGTGTTCTGAATTCTGCAAGAGTTCTGTGAGCTATGTTCAGTGTTTTGCATTTTCAAGTGCTTACAACAACCATGTCAATTCACTTTGTTTTACTGCACCTTTCAGAAATCTGGTTGCAAAGAATAAGAAGGCCTTTTTTGCAACTATTTCTGCCATTCCTATTTACTTGAAATGATCACACTGTATTTCCACACGTTATGATATACAAGACAAGCAGCATCCCTTGGTCATTTTCAATGTACCTTTCTTTGTTAAAGCTGAACAGCTGAGATAGCTTCCAGTAATAAATTTCTGCTGACAGCCATTTGATATTCAGCACAACCATCTCATACATCCTCCCTTCAAAACAATGAGAGATCCTGTTTCCCAGGGCAAAGCAGAGCAGAACTATATAGGCAGATGTAAAAAGACTTCAACTTAAGGATACTGGGATACCCAAATAGCACAGGGGAGGCTCATAAAGCAGAGTTTAGGATGGGATTTACTGTGTTTGCAAGCCTGTATGTATAACAAGGACAAAAGAATGACAAGGCCCTGTGCAGGAAGAAAGATGAACTCTAAATGGTTTTTCAATTTGTATCTAGGTCACTTTACCGTGACACTAGGAAATGATCCAAAAACTCATTTTCATAGTACGAGGTGATTTACAGAAAGAGAAATACGATGCTCTCTAATTGGTTTTGAGATAGAGGGGGGAGGAAAATGAGTGTATAAAACTAACAGTCTCAATTTGCTTGCACTGGAAAGAAACGCCCACCCATGTTTTATGTATACGTCAAGTGGTTTATGTGCTCGTTCCAGACAGAAGATTTTCAGCTTCAGTATTTAATGCTGAGAAAATGAAACTGGCTATTCCAGAAACAAAAAAAGATTTGCAAAGTCAGCAAGGCTATTTCCTACATCCCTCTACCTACAGTACATACAGAAACCAACACCACCGGAAGCTGGTCTATACTTCTAAGTTAGGGACGTTGTTGTGTCCCCTGGCTTTGGGAGTGTAGGCAAGCTGCCTAGAGTGCACGTCAGTTTTCCAAGAAGAAGGGAAAGAGTCACACTGCTCCCTATATACCACCCAGCATCTGCTGCCTGAGGCAACTGTCTCAGTCAATCTACTAGTCCCAATCATCTGCCATTCAGAGGTCCATTACCACTACACAGTGCATGTAGCTATAGTAGGTATAAACGGCAGATAATCTTATTTGCCATGCATTTATCTAGTTCATTTCTGAAGACATCTAATCCAGTGATAATCACTACATACTAAAGCAATTAATTCCAGAATTGTGCTATGTGCTCAAAATGTTTACAATTTTCTTTCTTCTCAATCTGTTCTCACTCAGTGGCACTAGCTGACTTAGTGTGCTTTTCTCTCTTCTACCTGTGAATGCTCAAATAATTCCAACAGCAACCAATCAAAGGTGCAGAGAGAGATGCTGCACATCTGAAAAGAGATTGGACATTCATGGAGGCTCTAGTCTAGGGGATGTCTGGAATCACAGAAGATGAAAGTATTCTCAAGGAATGTAAAAAGAAAATAAGAGTTTTTTTAATTTAAACTTGTGTAAAGATACAGATACAAGGCTTGTTTGGGATGCAGGAAAGGCATTTATAAGAGGATAATTTATCAGGGCGGGGTCAATATTGAAAAAAAGAGACTAGAAAAGACATACCAGTTAGAGTGTAAAATCAGAAGTAAAGAGGAGGAACTAAAGAATTCAGGTGCTGATAAAAATATTTAATGAATTAAAAATACTACAACAACAGCTTTCAATGCTGACTGTTTCTGAAATGGTCAAGAAGCTTAAATATGCGAAACAGAGGTATTTTGAACAGGCAAATCAACCGGGTAGATGGCTGGCTCACAAACTGAGAAAAGAGAGGGAAAAGAGATGGATCCCCCAATTAATGGCGTAAGAACGAATGATCACTGATAAAAGTGGAATTCAAAATGTAATATATAGTCACTGCTCTCATCTTTAAAAGAAGTCGGATACCCCCTAGGGGTGATAGATGAGTATATTAGGAGACAAGAGCTACCCAGGCTTAATGAAGAGCAAAGGTCCATATTGAATGGACCAATCACGGTAAGAGAAGTTGGAGAAGCAATTAAGATGGCCAAAACAGGTAAAGCCCCCGGCCCAGATGCCTATTATTTTTTATAAGTTGTTTGAAACAGAATTGTTAATACCACTGCAAACAACAATGAATTCGATTTTAAAAGAAGGGAAATTGCCAGAATCCTGGAAGGAGGCAAATATAACATTAATTCCAAAAGAGGATAAGAATCTTAATTTAATTGAAAACTATTGGCCAATCTCCTTGTTAAATAATGATTATAAAATATTTGCAAGTATCTCGGCACAAAGATTGAAATTGGTTCTTAAAGATCTTATACACAAAGATCAATGTGGCTCCCTACCTAAAAGGCAACTAAAAGATGATGTTAGAAATGTGTTGAACATCATTGAGTACTTCGAGAAACATAATGAGAAACAGCTAGTCATGATTTTCTTAGATGCTGAGAAGGCCTTTGATAATTTGAACTGGTCCTTTATGATAAAGACACTACGAGAAATGAGGTTTGGAGATAACTTTATAAACTGGGTAAGTTCAATATATAATTCTCAAAAGGCTTATGTTATAGTCAATAATCATTTGACTAAACCCTGTAATATTCAAAAGGGGGTAAGGCAAGGCTGCCCACTGTCACCTCTGCTATTTATCTTAAAATTGGAAGTACTAAATAGAGATATAAGAAAAGATGAAAAAATAGGAGTAAGAATTAAGAAAGAAAAATATAAATTAAGAGCATTCGCAGATGATCTAGTCTTAACATTGGAGGACCCTTTAAAAGGTATAGAGGTGTTAATGTCTAAAATAAAAGAATTTGGGTCCTTAGCAGGTTCCTTTTCTATTTAAAAAATACAGAAGAAAGGGGCAAAAATCTCCATGAGTAACAAGGAAGAACTACTGTATTCAGGTGTACTCAGGAAGGGTGGTTTCATTTTTAGAAATGGTCTGCCTCCTGTTGATCTTCACCATTTTAGCTGAAGAGCATAATAATAAAAACACAAATATACAATATACAATAAGATGACTTGAAAAAAAACACCATTCATTTTAAAATGAAGGAGTGCAATGTGCTTATTTTAATTCACATTTTTTCTATTCCACAAGCTTTTATTTTGTTAAAATAATGGTCTGAAATAATCTAGTCATATTTTAAACGGCCTCTTCCCCTATTATGGCTTATGTTTAAGGTATCTTATAAAATGGGTAATAAAAAAGTTTAAAGAATAAGCAAAATATCTCAAGGAAATAACCCTTAAAGAAATGGTTTAAAAATTCTATTAGATAACAGAATCAAGCTATCAAATATAGGATAAGACCAAGCATAAAACAATTACAGTACAGAGGACCCTTGTATAACAAACGGCTTGTATAACATAAAATTTGTACAACATAAAAAATTCCAGAGATAGGGGAAATTTGCATAACATAATCGCCTATGGGGAAAATCCGTACAACATAAAATGGGATTACTCCATTTTCAATGCATTCCTATGGGAATTTGTATAAAGGAAAATTTGCTTAACATAATTTCATTTGGAATGAATTAATTCCTTTCTACAAGGTACCACTGTATTTGGCATTATGATTATAGGCAGGCATAGATACTGGGATTATAGATGGAGAATTAAAGCAGCAAGTTCTATCTTTCTGGTTTGGCTAAACCCAGCAAACAAAGTTGTAAATAATGATTCATCTAAATCTGCACGTGGAAGCACATAGTTCTTCTTTATAAGTTCAAAGCTTGAATTTATTCATTTCTTTAATACTATACATGGATCCAAATGAAAATAATTCCGCTTCATACCAATAGTAACAATAAGAATAAAACATTTTGCTAAGCCATTTTCCTTTTAAAGAAGGATAGAAGACTAAGATCAGTCCTTTATAGTATTTCTTGGTTCTGTTGAAATGTTACTCTAGAGCCAAAACAAACTCAAACCAATAAATTGCATTTGAATTCTAACTGAACTACAGAAGGTTGAGATTTAAAATATATATTGACAGTGATTTCAGTTGAAGTCTGTCAAGTCCATTTGCTCATGATCCTTTTTGCCAAAGGCAAACTGCAATGCCCTAGCCCTGAAATGTGGTATTATCTACCAGCATTAAACATAAGACAGATCTAGATGGGGAGCATTTTTCCCTTTTAATGGTGAGTAGATAGCATGAGGGACCGGGGAGGGGGGATGCCCTCTTATCTTTTGTGAAATCCCTTCAGTTGTTTCTAGAAGATCCGTAGCTTTGCTAAAATGGGGGATATTGGGAGGCAAGGGTTCCAGATTTCATTAAGGTTGCCCCTTTTATTCTCTACAAGACTTTCCTCTCCATTAAATATAGCACAGGTAAAAGGGAACTGGCATGATTGCAGTTATTACTGATTTATATTATCAAAATATCCACATCACTTTTGTTTTTAGAATTAACAATTCCTCACTGTTAATTCTAAATACAATGAAACCAGTTTAGAACAAATTCAATTGTCAGGGCAAGCAAAAAAGTTTTTACCTAGTACTGGAAGGATTGCATAGTAGGTGCCAGGCAGGCTACCCATGTCCCAAAGTGGGGATGTTACTACTATGTGGAAGCACATAGTTCTTCTATGTAAGTTCAGAGCTTGAGTTTATTAATTCCTTTAATACTGTATCAGTGGTTCTCAACAGGGGGGTCACGACCCCTTTGGAGGTCGAATGACTCTTTCACAGGGGTCGCCCCAGCCCCAGCTACAGGATCTGGCTCTTGAGGTACTCCCGGAGGAAAAGCCTGCCACCCTTGCATCCCATAGAAGGAGGGCGTGCCAGGGCTAGAGGCAGCCAATCGGGTGGAACCAGGGCAGGTGGCTGGGGCATCGATCCTCTGAGCTGGCCAGGCTCCCCTGTGTGCCGCCCCACGCCTCTCCATTGCCCGCCTGCTCCACCTTTCCACCCTGTCCATCTGTCCCCCCTCCTCCTCCCACTATGGAGATCCGGCACCTTCCCTCCTCCTATTTTCCCACCTCACCCTGGGTGCAGACAGGCACACATAATCCCCGTGTTACGGGAATAAACAAGATTGTGGCACTCTCAAACTTTGCAAACTCCTTTCCTATTCATGCACTCATTTTATGATTGGGGGTCACCACAGGAACTGGCAAACCACTCCAGGATTCCTGCCAAGAAAACTCCATGGACATGGGGTCACGAAGAGTTGGTCACAACTGTAATGACGCAACACACACACACACACACACACACACACACACACACACCTTGAAGAACTGCAATAAAGGGTCATGTCATTAGGAAGGTTAAGAACCACTATAGAAACTATATAGTACATGGATCCTTTTGTGACTGACTACTACCGTATGTCTAAGCACGGGAGGAAAGTATCTGAAGGAAGTTCCACATAAAGTTCTCAAAAGATTGGCAGGTTGCTATGGAATGAGATGCCCTTTCATTTTGGTCCCTGTGCATTCAAGGTTCTGGACCAGAATCCAGAACTGGGCCCATGAGGAAATAGGCAGCCAGTCCAGTTTTCTGTGCTGATATATATATATATATATATAATCAGGTATATTAAGGCATTCAGTTTCTTGGCTTTTTGGCCACTGGTCCTACTAGTAAAACAGAAGCAGTAAGTAATTTTTGATCTATGACTGAAGTTATGCAAGAAATTTCTTTTGATATGGCTTCATGAAGCTAGAAACAGATGACCTAAATCTACATATTAAATTATTTGCAGCTTTTCAGTTCCTAGCCATCTTGGGAAATGCTAGTAACTTACAGCTAAAGGTACAGCTTAGAGGCTGACAACAACAAGAAAGTGCACAACACATTTCTGGTCATGAGCATATGCTACATAATGCTACATAATATATGATACATGATGGCTTTTACTAGGACTCATCACTTACGATTCAATACTAAAATATATATCCCTTATTATCTTGAGAAACGCCATCACAAAAGTAATGCTATTAAGGGGATCAATTGTTTTGTGACAATGGTCACCACAACACAAATACAGTCAGACCCCCGTATCCACGGGGGATTGTTCCAAGCTGCCACTGAAGATTTGGAAAAGCACAGATTGTAATGAAGGCTATTTCAATAGTAAACACTTTAAAAAGCATGGTCTCTGGCTCCCTCTAGTGGTTACTTCTGATAATGACATGATGGAAATATATTTCCATAGTGAGCAGTGAGCACTATACATAGCATGGTCTCTGGCTCCCCCTAGTCTCCAGTTCTGGTAACTTTAATTTTAAAAATATGCATCTTTGAAGACTTTTAAAAATATTTTCAATATTTTCATACAGTAGATAAGTGAATCAGCAGATACTAATCCCATGGATAAGGGAGTCCTAGTATAATGATATTTCTCCTCCTAGATGGTTATATGAAACTGACATTTTAATGTGAAATCCTGGCATGCCTTAGCATTGCCTAGTGCCTGCTCTATGTAAAAATACCAAATGATGCTAAAATACACTTTTTAGAACACTGCCACTCAGTTTATCTGTAATATGTTAGATACAAATATGGATATAAAGAAGTCTTCTCAGAAAGCTTTAATATCGTAAGCTTCTGATTATTCACATTTTCAGACTCCCACATCTTAGAAAACAAAAATTATATAGCAACAAACAGAAACACTGAAACAACTGAATCCTTTTTACAAAATACAGACAGATTTCTGAACCATGTTTCTGTCTTTCTTTACTTCAGCTTGTGAAATATGAAGAACAAAAGATCTGGTAGAAATCTCTGTGTGGTTTAAAAATAAATTCATTTTGTGAACAATGCTAGGCAGCCAGACTGGTGTAATGAAGGAGAAACAGGGGACAACAGTGTTGTTTCTTCATGAAGCTGCTGCATAGTGGAACACGTAACGATAAACGTGAGACACACTCTACATTCAAAGCCTCTTGTCTGTAACCTTTCACTGATATTGGAAAGGTACCAGGACAAGGTCATACAAGATTCCATTCTTAATTAAAGTTTTTATTTAAAGAAACCCATTTCAAATAATAGTTAAATTCTCTAAATGTATATAATTTATTAACTATAATGTAATCTCATTAACCTTGAAATCCCCAGTCTTAATACATTACAGCATCATCTAAGAAACTAATTAAAATGACCTTCATACTATTTCTTCTTCATTTGCTGTCATTATTTATCCTTTTTTTGTTACTCTGCCCTGGGGCTGTCATAAACCCTTCCCTATTAACTCATTCCATGTATGTTTCAATTCCAAAGAAAGTCCTCTTTTCTTCTCAAAAGGATGCTTACTGTCTTGTGCTTTTGTTAGTGATGCCATGGGTCTCCTGGGCATTTTATCCTCTACCTTTGCTGGCATACATACTATATACATGCTGTAGCTTTCTAGATATTTGATGCCTTGTCAGCAGCCTCTGGGGTGATTTTTTAATGCTATGAATCAGAATCACCCCTGCATGTTTACTCAGAAGTAAGTCCTACTGAGTTTGGTAGAGCTTACTATTCAGAAAGCGATTACAGGGCTGCATGCTTTTATTTTTAATCTTTAAAGGCTTACTATGATGGCTGATCCAAAAAGAGTACAACCAGTTATGACAAAGTGGCTTGACGGAAGGAAAATGTAACCAGTATTACTGTCAGGGTAGGACTTGGAGTAACAATTCTGAGCCCCATTGAGCAGAAAGCGCAAAAGGACCTAAATGCAGCAGCACTGCTTTATCACAGCTGAAATCCTGTTTGTAAGAATGATGACATAAAGCCATGGAGATTTTTCACAAATAAAACATTTCCAATTTCACCACCCCCAAAATTCCTCAGGCTCCCAATGGATCCCTTTCATTGTGGGGAAGCTGTTTCAGGTCATAGGATGGTAGGGGGATTGTTTTTAATTTCGAAAAGAAGCTGCTAATGTGATGATTGCAGCTGTCAAGCATGCATGCCCATCAGGAAGTCAATGGCAGTAAAAAAGTGGAAGCAAGAAACCCCAGCAGACCTCAGTTAGGAGGACAGAAAATACAAGAAAATGTAAGTCTAAAAAAGATCAAGAATCTCAAGAGAGAGCCTGATTATATAAATGAAAGCTAATATCCTTGTGCGTAAATCCAAAATGGAAGGGCAATTGTGTAAGTATTCCCTGCTCCTTGCTCCATGCTTATTCCCCCAACTGATTGTGTGATGGGACACCTACCAGAGCAGGAGGGATTTTTTATGATTGCTCTTTGGCTTTGTATTTTGGCAGTAAAATACTAGCAATAGCTTTTACATCCCTTACAGCACAAAACTTTGTTTTTGCTCTGTTGCCTTCTGTTGGACAACAAATATACTGTTGTTTATGATCCAGAATAAGAAAAATGCATTTCTAATTGAAACGAGAGTAAAGGGTATTGTGAAAAAATAAGCATTATCTTCTCACCGACACTCCCTCTCCAGTGAGGGCTGAACAAGACTGAATCTGCCACACTCTGTCACGGATTGTGTGCAAATTCAGGCCTTCTGCAATCTCAGCAGCAGGGGCTGCCGTCAGCAAATCCTGTTTGTTCGCAAAGATGAGCACAGGAACACCACTTAATTTCTCTTCGTCCACAAGCTCTGCTAGCTCCTGTAATCACAAAGATTTCTTTCTTACAAATGTTGGCAACAAGCAACTGAATTTTCTCTCTCTCAGTAATTGGGCACTTAGGGCAAATACAGGCGTCTAGAGCTATTGTTAAATAAGAGATACAGTATATACAATTACTAATATCATAGTTTTAAAATCTGTTTTTCCAAATCTAAAATAAAGAAGTTTTTGCTGTAAATTTATACATTACTAATCCTAGCCCTATGAAGATCAGCATCAATGACACAGCAAAAATAACATACTGGCGCTAATATAACCCAATCTGCCTGCATGGTTTGCAGCAGTCCCTGAAAACAGGTGGTTTCATCCTCCATATGCTTCAGATTCTGCAGGAATGTTAAAAGTAAGCTTTGAACTTTGGTCCAGTTTAATCAACTGTAATTCATGAACAGGACTGCACTGATAAAATCTCATTCCAGAAGAAAAACTCATCTTCAAAGAAGGCAGCTGTTGTAACTACTAGAAGAGATGCTGAACATATTTGTGCAATGGACTCATGTACACATCATTTATCAATAATGAATACTGCTGGGATTAGATTGTTCAAGACAATAGGAAATGGAGCCTACTAATCTTTCTCTGTGACAAAATTCACTGTAAAAATGACCTTCAAACTGAAGCCAATGTGTCTATGCTTAATGATTAGATGCCTGGAAGACAAAATTCTTCAGTCCTAGACTTGCCATTACCGGGGGGGGGGGGGAGATCCTAGCAGAGGATGCATGATGATTAGTAACACACGATTGTGAAGATACATTACACAACATTACTTCTCAGACTGTAGGCAAAATGACATCACCACCACCAGATGATTGCTGCTAACTGAGGAATACCTGCTTTAATTTTTGGATGGGTGTGATTTATATATTATGAGACAAAGTCATGTACAACCCAAATCAATGTTGTATTTCAGGGACTATTTAGTGCCAACCAACCACTGGCAGTGACATCAATTTCCATGTATCAGTCAAGCTGGAACTCTTTCTAGAAGAGAAAATGATGGACCTGATGCTGTTGTACTTTAGGCACATCATGGAAAGACAGGATTCACTGAAAATAATGCTAGGAAAGTTTGAAAGTAATAGAAAAAAAGAAAGAAAAATTAAGCAAGAGATAGATTGACTCCAGAAAGGAAATCACAGCCTTGAGTTTGCAAAAGCTGAGCAGGGCTGTTAATGATAAACATTGTGGAGATCACTCATTCATAGGGTCTCTCAGACTCTATGAGTCTGTTGTGACTTGAAACCGCATAGCAAAAATGCAGCAGAGAAATTCAGTCAATGAAGCATTTACGTGTATGCAATTTATGCCCCATCATATCTGCAAAAGTAAAAACTAGTAAATGGCCAAACTAGCATGTTGAAGTAGCCTGCTACTGGTCAAAAATAGTCTAATTATTTCATATATGTCTTAAATTTCAAATTGTGCAAGCCTTTGATATGAATAAAGAACAACACTGCTTTAGCAGTTTTATCATTCTCTTATGGTGTGTTGCATCCTTATGGTAGTGACCTAATATTTCTAACCATTGCTGAATATAACCTAGAGATCCTGTATTAAATACATTTAACTTTTAAGAGACAGTTTCCATATAAATTATCCAAAAGGGATTAAATTATTGGAAATCTCTTTTTTGTGTATTTAAAACTGTAATTTAAACTAATTAGATAAAATACTTAGAACTTCAGCACAAGACTGTGAAGAATATGAATTATTTGTTGGTTCGTTTGGTCTTAGAAACACACCCAAGGGGGGGGGGGGCTTCAGAGTGCTATCCCTTCAATGTTTACTTCCTTCATCAGCTTAGGAAAAACTACTGGTTAAATGTAATAAGAAACTCCTTACTTTCCTTCCCCCCAAAAACTAAAGTACACCTGCAGCTTCATCTTAAATATCTAAACATGATCAATGTACCTCAGATTCTAAAAGGACACACGCATTTACTTTTCAAAACAATGCATTGCTTACCTGGCCTGTTTCTTCAAATCTCTTTCTATCTGCACTATCAATGACATATATCTTTAAAAAAAAAGAGAGAGATAAAGACAAAAGTTTACTAGAGACAATTAAATTGAAACAAAATGTAACACCAACACTTTCTCCCGAAACATGTGCAGTTGCAAATAATTCCTGCTTACACCAGGGGCTCTCACGCTCAGGCAAAAACCATCCAGGACCCTTTTAATTAAAAACATGCACAACTTTTACTCAACTGTAAACTCTGTCTCAAAAATACACACTTTTCTGATAATGAAAGACTTGAGCTTAGAAGATAACTTGCTATCCCATGTGCCGCCATGTTTGTGAAGAGAGGCATTCATTGCTCAAATGTCACCTACCAATAATGCCTAGAGTCAGTCAACAGGGAGTAGTATGTGAGCATGTGTGCCCAGTGTCTCCACATGCCTTAAAGCATCTTTGTATACAGTATTTGGCATAACCTTTCCAGATCTTTACATGGCGCTAGTCCTTATAAGCCATCTAACAAAGATTACATAAAGTATAATGGAATGGATTCCATTTATCCTTGCACTTTTATTTCCAAATTATATGTACATTCATACAACATCATTAGAAATTAGACCATGGCCTTGTTTATAACAATTATGTATTGGCTTATAAAGCCAAATATGAAAAATTATTTTGCCTCACAAATGCCCCTATATACCTCCTTTCACATGAATGGCAAATTAGGATCTTAAACTATGTCACTGGTTTAGGATTCTGCCATGATTGCTGGATCAGAGTGTGCCCCCCCCCCCCGCGATGAGGGGGGGGGTTCCTGGCCACCGGTTAAACCACCAAGAAAGAAGGCTATGCTTACAAAGCCACCACCCAGATCCTTGCAGCATCTGGCTGTTTAGTAAGGAGATTTCATTTAAGCTGTATTGGAGAGAGATCTCACTCACAACTTGAGACTACAGATCTTATGGAAACACCACAGTGAACAGTACCGCAACAACCAAGGTACTCATACATAAAGTGCCTGTTTCCCATAACTAAAAGGACCTAAGCCAAATAGCTGCAGGTGTGTGTCTGAATATGCAATCATTCAAATATACACACCTTTATTTGGCTTGACCTAGCTTCCAAGTAGCACAGGTGTAGGTGGCTGGTGCATCTCCCATTCAAGCACAGCTGCATGTTTATGAATGTGCAATCACTTCATGTTTTAAAAATATTCATGGAGGGGCCTCTCTCACTTGTGTAATACTTTTCAATTTGGGGTAAATTCGGATATCATAGCTAGCATATTATCTATTTACAAGAAGTACTTCAAAGTACACCAAGCTCATTTGTGCTCTGAACTCCAGCTCTTCCTCCTAGTATGTTGTGACTCAAACCGGTGTGAACCTAAGGAACACTGTTCATGATTAATGTTCAATTCTGGAAAAAAAAGTGTGGATGCAGCAAGCAGATAAGCTGTTAAAGATGTTTGAACAAATGGCTTCAGAAGGGAGGCAGAGAACAGGAACAAGACTGATTTTTGTGTTTAGGAAAAAGTTGAGGTTTCTTGTTCAATTGTCTGGACAAAAGGGGCTAGAACTGATTGATAAGATTTATTATAATTCACTTGACATCTAAGACATCTAACTGAGCACTTCTTGCCTTGAATTTAATTGAATTTTGATTGTGCCATCTGTCTATCTAAATTTTTAGGGACAGTTTTTCTACTTTAATTGAACAGTTTTTTAATGAAAAAAATGATTTAGATATTGAAAGGCAGGATATAGAAATATGACAAGAAAACAAGATAACAAAGTGAGGCATTTTAGAAAGGTGGAGGGCAATGAAAGAGCTACAGAAAATGAAGGGAAACAGTGAGAGTAGGGGTGGGAGGGAACCCAAACTGATGACACTGAATGAGGTGCTGGAAAGCAAGGGAAACTTCAATGGGGCAGGGACTCCGCTCAGCTCATTCACTTCCATCAGTTTGGGTTCTCCCCCCTGCCCTCCCCCGTTTCCCTTCCTTTCTGGCAGCCCTAGACTGCCCTCCACCTTCCCAAAACGCCTCTCCGCTTAGTTTTTTGTTTGTTTTTTCAGAAATCAGAGCAGTCTTTTCAGGGGGGAAAGGCTGACTTTTGTCTATAAGATGAACCTCGATTTTTTTGACTAACCAGCCTAGAAAAAATATCGCCTTATAGATGGTACTTCAGAAAGTCACCTTACTTAGCCGATCCAGTTTAATGATTGTTCACACTCTAAATTTCACATAGCTTATCAGGTGATGAGCTAGTTATATGGCATAATCCCATTTGGGTGGTTATTATATCCAGGAAACAAGTATGTAATGGCTACTACCTTCAATACTACTGGGGAAAACCCACAGAACCCATATGTTGCAGAAACTATGCCAGTCCAGCTCTTACACTTCTCCTCTGGATTTACTTTTATATCTGATATTAATGAGATTGTCAGAACATTAAAAACTAAAACTTCATTTTCTATTGTCATCTCAGTTTCTTCAGGAACATCTGGGACGAGAACATCTACCTGCTGATGTTATAGCAATACAGTACTCTGGAGAGCTCAATTGTTTAAGCATCAGGCTGCAGGGCCCAAGATTAGCAGTTCGGTTCCCCACTCTTTAAAAAGGTGCTGAACTCAATGATCCACAGGGGTTCCAGCTCTGCAATTCTAGGATGATTGTTGTTGTTGAGCTGCTCTTGTAGTTCTGCTTTGTCTTGTGCATTCATTCTTCCCTTTTTGCAAGAAAACGCTGCTCCCCTCCCTCAGACAATGATACAACCCTATTGTTTGGAGTAATCTACTGCCTTCCTCTTAGGAGTACTGTCCTCATGATCGAATCTGAATCATTTTTTCAGAAAGCACATGAGTTCTTTATGTATGCCTCCTCTCCCTTGGGCAATGAAACTGGTTTGCTGTCATGACAGGAAAGGCATTTCTCCTTCCCCTTAATGTCTTATGTTTGCTTGGAGAAATAACAATTTGTGTGTGTGCGTGTAAAGTGTGGCCATTGTGTGCACTGGGCTCTATAAAGAATGATTCCTATTGCTGCCCTCTTGTTTACCATTTTGTAGTATTTATAATGTAGAAGATATCATGGTTGTTTGCTGCCTGCCTGGCTGCTTTTCGGTGTGTTTGTACTATGCAAAATAACATCACAGGGTTCCATGACCACCACTGCATCTTGAATAATACATTCAACACTGTTTGGAGGGGAAGCCTCAGAGAATGACCTCAAGATTATTTAGACAGCAGTAGTCTCCAATGATGCTGTGGATTATCTGTAGCACTGCCTACCATACTATCTTTTGTTTCTTCTGCTATTGCCATGGTATTGCTTTAGCTGCTAAGAGTGCACAGCATTACCCTACGCTGCTGTTAGATCTTGGACGTTCTTGTTGAAATAGCACATCAACATGCTGTCCAAGATGTAACAATATGAAAATTTAAATGCTGTCTTAACTTACAGGGGTACTGTCATGAACATTATCAACATGACTGTAAAGCAGATCATACATTCAAAAAGTAAATTGCACCAAGCAATGGAATCTATATGCATCCTTCAAAACATGCCAATTGGTCATTAGGTTCTTATAGTAGGATTTCTTCATTTGGTAATTTTGGCTGTACATTGGTAACATCCTTTTCCTGTAATTTGTGCAACACTATGGAGGAAACAAGAACAAGAATGGAAAGAAGCCACAATGTGATTTGATTCACATTTTCCAGCCTGAAACATCAAGAGGTTTCAAAGGAAGAGCAACATCAAATTGGACCATAATATAGCATAGTTGAGAGAGTGGTTAAATTATTTTTTCCTGGAGGTGTCTGTGAAGATTCTTAGTCATCCAGGTGAGTTTATCTGGCAGTTGAGTCATGGCAACTGGACTTCTTTTCTTGAGAGACTGAAATGTTTCGCTGCTCATCCAAACAGCTTCGTCAGTTTGAGGAAAGCTAATTGCGAGTCCTCTCTTTTATAGTTCTATAGCATTTATACTACAAAATGGCGGACTTGCAACTAGCTTTCCTCAGACTGACAAAGCTGTTTGGATGAGCAAGTCTCTCAAGAAAAGAA
The DNA here is from genome assembly GCA_023846285.1 of Phrynocephalus versicolor. NCBI lineage: Eukaryota > Metazoa > Chordata > Lepidosauria > Squamata > Agamidae > Phrynocephalus > Phrynocephalus versicolor. The sequence goes on along the minus strand of JAHTLZ010000379.1, from coordinate 14,379,263 downwards.
GTCCAGTTACCATGACTCAACTTCCAGATTTCCTGGAGATTTTTAATTCATATAAGCACTTTGAATCTGCATGCTTTTAGGCTGCCTAGCTGCTACAAAGCCAATGCCTTGGTTGTGGTTAAGAAAGGATCAACATGCCCTCTAAGTTTCATCCATGCTGAGTGGGGCTCTGTTCTGTGCACACACGCACACAAGCAACTTCCCCCCCCCCATGGATCCCACCGTAACCTGAAGAAATATGGTCATGATTTGTGTGCGTGGTAGGAAACCCCTGTGTGAAGGGTGCCAGAGGGCTTGCGCATGGCCATGCAGCTTAGAGAGAACCTTAGAGAGAAGTCTTTCTTAACTGTTAAAATCACTGTGCTATTTTCTCTAACTCAGTGAGCTGAGTACCGAGCTGAGGAGCTGGAGGTTGGGAATCTGATCCCCCACTGTGTTTCCCAGGAGAAGTGACAGCCTCTGTAGTCTTAGGCAAGTTGGACAGTCCCCAAGGCACTCGCAAAAAAGGGCAGTGGGAAACTCATTCTGAGCACTTTAAACCTAAGAAACTCCAGAAAAGGGTGCCTTAAGTTAAAATTAACCTGATAGCACAGAATTATTAGTATTATTTACTGTAGCATATGACCATGACTGATGCTTACCAGGATATCAGTGTTCTCAAAGTAATTCCTCCAGTATGGCCTGATCTTCCTCTGTCCACCAATGTCCCACACATTTAGCTTGAAGCCTTGTGCTTGCACGCTTTTAATGTTAAATCCCTGTGGCAAACAAAGCAAATCACGAGTGTTCAAATGATGCCTGGCCTGAGACTCGCAGTCATACACTATTCACAGCTTATATATCACACTCAGAAAATCCTAACAAGATAAGGTCTGTACTACTATTTAGATGGATTGGCTGTGGGCAAGGTGAAGGATACAGCAGGCTTGCATACATCAGTTTTTTTCCCCTGTCAGAGCTATAAAGATGTATGTTGCAGCTCATAACAAGGAAAAACAGTGCAGTGGGAGGTGACAGAACAATGCAGATAAGAAGAAAGCACAAAGCTGTGCATGCAAGCATGTGTCTGCTCCTGTAAGCTGAGTACAATGTGCAGGCTAATGAGAAGCAGAAGTCTGTATGTGAATTGAAATAAGAAAACTAGAAGCAACAGCTGAACTTCTGAAGAACCCATTTCATCAACTAAAGCTCCAGTTGAAAGGGGTGTGCAACTGGAAAAACAGGATGTGGTGCAGGCTGGCAACAAGCTGCCATACATTACAAGGGATTGGCTCTCGGCGTGGAATCTAAGGGTGGGCTTTTGCTCCGAGGCATGGGAGCATCTCACAAGGAATGTGCTCACAGTCTATGATGGGGGCGGGGTGATGGTGGAGAAGGGAAACCACCTTGTACAATCTCTAGCACCACCCAATGGTTAGCTTTGGGAAGGTACAAACATCCTGAAATAGAGAGGTGGCATTTATAAACAGAAGAGATACGTTATTACTTTAACAGACAGCAGGTCATAGTTCTGTATCATGATGACTCTATAGAAGTGTTACATTTGAATCACATCCCACGCAATCTGATTTCATCTACTCTGAGCTTGAAATTGATTCTTGCTCTCCAGTGTATTATCTGGAGGGCAAGCAAGTTTCTTTTTCAAAAAGAGGCTTATGCACTTGATTTTAATATATATACATGTTCGGCCTTCAACAGAATCATACTGGTTTTTGCATAAGGTCTGCATATTAATTAAAACTAATTGTGATTAATTAACTAGGTGCCAAGTCTTGGCTGTGTGCCTCATTATGAATGTCCAAATGCACATCCAAGATGTGCCACTACACTTTATCAGTCCAAAAGTTGAGTCATGGCAACTGGACTTCTTTTTTTGTGTGACTGAAATGTTTCAGTGCTCATCCAGGCAGCTTCGAGTGACAAAGCTGCTTGGATGAGTAGTGAAACATTTCAATCTCACAAGAAAAGAAGTCTGGTTCCCATTACTCAACTTTGGGATAACATCACCTGGATGACTGGGAACAGTCACAGATATACTTTATCAGTTAACTACAATTGGCCAGAGCAAGTTATGCAAACCATATGTGAACACCAATAGGATTCTAGCTGCTATTAACTTAACAGACGAAGGGGGTTCATAGTAGAAGTTGCATGCATCTAAGAATTGTAGGGAGGTCTATGAAAACAAAAAAAAATTTACATAATTATGAAATCTGTAACTTTCTTCCCCACCTGGGGGGTGTGACAATATTCTGGTTTTAAGACAATATTCTGCTCTCGGCTATATGACCATTTATGAAATGCAATGAAAAACAACATTATTTACAACACCGATGTGAAATTGGAATCTGAGCATAATTCTGAAAACCATAAATTTAGTAACTTAATACTCCACAATTATTTCCATAATGCAAGGGGAAACTCAAAACTGAATTTAGACACATGCGAGTTTACACCATTTGTTTTGTTTTGAAGTACAATCAATGAAACAGAAGTATCTTTTCTTACCTGTGTTGGAGTGATGTGGGTAATATCTTCTGATGCTAGTTGCTTCAAAAGTGTGGTCTTCCCTGCATTATCCAATCCCAGAAGGAGGATCCGGACCTCCTGGTCTGGTGCACTCTTCAATTTACGCAGAATTGACAGCAAACCCTGTGTCAGTTTAAAGGATGGAAATTATATTAAAGGTTATTTTCACTGCAATTTTTAAAGTATGGCCTGTAGGTACATAACTAAAAGTCAGCTGAAACAAAAAGAGTACTAGAAGAAAAGACATGGATTATGGGGTAAGAAGGCAATAAAAAGGCAATATATGGTGGTGTATATTCTGAAGCAAAATTTGAGACATAGTGTTTTTAGAAGAAAATGAATTGTGGATTATTATTTTCTTTCTTTTAAAAAAGAACTTTGCTGGAAAGGGAAAGAAGAGAAAGTTCCAAGCACAAGGAAAGATGATATAAAATGAATGAAGGAAAATGCCAATAAAATTACAAGCCTATCCAGGAGGTTTAAATGAGCAGAATATAATGAATGAGAAGCACACATGGAGAAATCAAGAAGGAAGACCATGAATAGCCTCGGAGTAAACTCAAGCAGAAAATACTAGCCACAAAGGAAAAAAAAATCAGGAATATGAGTTCAAAGCAATGCAAAAAGAAAATAAGCAGCACAATTGGGAGTTGAAAATAAAAGAAAAATAAGAAAAAAGGATCCCATCAAGAAAAAAAATCAGCATAATGAATCTGATGGGGAGAGGAGGTTGGAAGTCTTAGCTATCAAAAAAAAAATGGATTATTTTTTGAAATAAATTCAATTTTTAAAAAAAAATACAACTGTACTACAGATAAAAATATGAGTATGCTGACATAATAGCACTGCAAGTAAAAAAAAAAAGTAGCAACATTGACCAGAAACCTTTCAGTCTTCGTGTGGAATATGTGAAATTATATAAATATCAAAGATAAAATAAGCTGTCAGTTGTGCACCAGGCAATTGTATGACTGGTATATATAACCAGGAATATTACTGGCTCATTGTTAATTAGGTTCAAATTGTTACTACAACTGACACAATTTCACTTATTCCTGGAAAAAAACCAACAGGATCTTGCCTAATGAAATGCAAGCATGACTAAGAAGCTAGAAAAAATATATAAAGAAACATTATGAATTTAGTTTTTCCCATTTTTAAATTGTAATGGGGCATTTGAGATGACATTACAGTTAATAATTGTAAGAACCATAGAATATAAGGCTGAAGCAGAAAAATAAATTTGAATATAATTAGCAAAATAAGATAATTAAAGCCAAGGGAGTTAAGACTAAGACCCGTGGACCACCAATATACATGAGAAATAGAAATATATGGAGATGTAAAATAAATTCTGAAAAAACAACAACTAAAATACAGAACAAAATTAATACCGGCAGTCATACGCTGAAAGACAAGAAGGCTTGTGAACACAGCAAATGTAGAATGAGTGTTCTAGTAGAAGGAGGATTCATTTTCAAAATGTTATGGAGAAAACATACAAAAATTAGCAAGGAGAGTAACTCATAAAGAAAGAAAAAGCCAACAGAAAATGCTTATGGCCTTAACCGAACAGTCTCTGCACTTATCCAGCAATTAGGTTTGAAATCTTGGGTACATTCATGAACTAAACTAGAAAGTGATATAGCAAGAAATAAGAACAAATGTTCAAGTTGGGTGCTCTATTTTGTCACCTTTTACTTCTTCAGGCGTTTCCCTCTTTTTTATTTTATTTTATTTTATTGCAGCTCCCACTGCACGGAACTGTGAGGAACTGCCATTAGGATAGGAAGATTTGAAAAAGCAAATAATTATTGTCAAGTGTTAGGTCTAAAGATTTGGGGCAATAAAGAACTGCAGTGCAGCTGCTGAATGCGCTTTGTTAGCATGATCACCAGCCAAACCCCTTCATACAAAAACCTGTTATCTGACTCTTCCTCTCAGCTTGATTCAGATACCATGACATGAATTCCTACTGAAGAATGATTCCGATAATCCAGTTTGCACAAATGAGACATTTTTCTCTTAGTGCTCTTGCAATACAGTGATTGCTAACCTCTCAGTTCCTTGAATTGTGTGGCTAAGAAAGTTCAGAAGCATTCAGACGACCCTCATGATGAGAGTAGTTTTGAGGGTTTCAGAAAAGATTATATCTGTGAGTATATGAGAATATCCAAAAATGCTAGAAATAAGAGTGTACATTGGTAGTATAATTACTCAAACACCTGTGCAGTGTCATCTGGAAGGGCATGCTGGATATTAATATGTAAATATGTTTGAACTGCTTATTACACCCATATAAGACACAGAACCACCTGCCACTGGATGAGAAAGATGCTACAAAGTCAGAAGATTTGTTTTCCTAGATCCAGACTTACTAGTGGACTGATCTACCTGTTAGCTATGCTGAACACATGATGCTTCTTCTTTCATATCCTTCATGTAATTATCTACTAAATTCTGATATCTAGTTCTTGCAAAATGACAAGACCACACTTAATAAAACTGATTCTCCAAAGTAAGCTTTTTCATGCAAAATCAACCAGAAGAAATTGTACAAGCAGAGGAAATGGACCTGAGCATTAGGTTACTAATTGCAGATTTTTATAACCGATGAAAGCACTGAATACTAGAATTTGTCAGTAAATATATGACTAAAAAAAACAGAAACAGAAGTAAAACGTTCTAAGATTTAACTTCTACCTCTCGCTCTTCAGCTAACAAACAACAGTTCTACAGCCTACCAACGTTGAATTTAGAAGACATGCATTCTCTATCTGCAATTATGAATACATTACACTATTTACATTACTCTTCTGAGACTGATCGATGCAGTCTAAGGTTCCTTTTGGTTTGTTCACATTTGACTCATATGAAGTATTTCTACATGAAAACACTAATGGTGTCATTTAAAAAGATCCCATGGCCACCACCATTCCAAGAATTTAGTGAAAAGCTTCAAAGGGCATGGAAAGCATATGAAATCATTCATGATAAAAAGTAGCAGCCAGCTGCCAGCCAGCACTCAAGCCTTTCTATGAGCACCACATTATTTCTATGGGATAGGTGGGTAGTGACCGAGATTCTGGCCTTCCATTTTCCCTTTCTCCAAACCTCTTCCTGGCAACAGAAATGTACAGTAGTTCAATGTACTTTCAGATTCTTTTTAGTTTTTACTTCAGGCTTTTTACCTCAACCCCATACACATCAAACCTTGCAACTATCAACCCCATCCTAATACTTATATGTTATGATCACTCTATACACGCTAATGTAGGCACAGAGTCACCAAACACAAAGGATTGTACTTCAGAAATTTAGAGGATCACATTTTCAATCACTATTTAAAGGATCAGTCAGATACAGTTTCAGCAACATATTACATAATAATTTGTTCTAATTAGAGATGGGCACAAAATTAAAAATGAATTGCAAAATTCATTGAAAAATCACTAATCAATTTGTATTTGTATGAGTCAATACCCTCGATGAATCAATTAATTTTAGCGGTTTATGATTCATCAGGCTGTAAAATGCCCCCCCCCCAATGCACCTAGAGAACCAAGGTCTCAACTATTCCTCCAGGTTTAGTGAATATTGGATTTCTGATGTCCAAGTTATGCACCCCCAAAGAGCCCCCCACCAAGGAAAGTTCCCCCAAGGCATCTAAAGACACCCAAGCATCGAGAAAAGTTACTCTGGAGAATCTGCTCCCAATTCTCCTTTATTACAATCCCTTCAAGTTTGGTGAAGACTGAATTCTCCCGAGCTAATTGCTTAAGGGCATTTTCCTGGATGGGCACTTTATGGTGTATTACTCAGTTGCCTGAAACCCCATCTTTACCAAATGTGGTGGGATTGTAATGGAGAGTTCAGAGACAATTCCCTACAATTTTGATGTCTCTAGGTGCCTTGGGTGCCATTTTCTAGGCTTTAAAGTTTAAAAAAATGATTCAACAAATTGATTAAATTAGAAAAAAATCATCAATTTGTTACACATAATTTGTCAAACTGGATGAATCACAAACTGAAATAACATTTTTTCTGATTCCTGGCCATCTCTAGTTCTGGTTCATTATGCCACTCCACTACTCATAAGGAGTCAGGCATTTCCATCTGAAAAATCACAACAAAGGTTAAAGCAAAACGCTTGATTGGAAAAAACAACTTTAAAACCATGAAAAAATGTCAATATGAGCACATAGTCAACAAGCTTTTTGCTTTTGTTTCCTTTTTTTTTTTTTTTTTTGCTTGAGACCTTTCTCACAGAATTAGTCAGATCCACTGTGAACTGGATCCCACAGTGCAAGCAGAGTCTAGTAACTGGATATTTGTGTCCTTCTCGAGAATACACAATTATAAAAAGATCTGGCATTTAGGCTTATGTTAAAAATGCACTTTCTTCAAAAGAGTGATATTTCTTACATGCCAAAGCAGTCTCAGGTATAATATGGACTATCTTCAACATTTTCATTTGGCTCAGCCCTGGTGGAAGATTTATTCATAATTAAAACTGTACTGCCTGCATATGCCCACAGGTTATCTAACTGACAAATGTAAAACAAAGCTGTCTAGGGAAAGGTGTCATCTGGTATTGAATTTCACATTTGGTGACTGGTTTGCCAAATAAAATCAAAAGGTCAGGTTGAATATTGGACTGTGAAGTTCCAGAAGGATGAATGCTGGCAGCAAAGCTGCTTGACATGAAGCTACTGGCAGAAATAATCTGCAGTGAACTGTCATCAGCATGTTGATATATCATTTTATATTTCAATTACAGGTACTGTACTAAAGATCTGGTATTGTTGTTATATGCAGAGAGGTTGCTTTCAACTTACAGAAATTTGTGATCTCCAAATTTTTTACTCTTAACAGTCCTGCTTATGTCTTGCAGATTCAATGGTGTAGCTTCAATTATCAATTATCTTCACTTTTCTCTTTTCCTAGTACAGTGGTCCCCCGCCCTTTCGCGGTTCCGGTACTGCAGTCCCGCTATATCGCGGGACCACGGTATCAGGAAAGGGCTTGAGGGAGGGGGGATCGCCCACCGCCCACCCACGCCTCCTAGGAGGTCCGGGCAAGTGGCGTGCGATTGCAAAGGTGCTTCCAGCTGCGGAGCCCCAGCGCTGGGCTCCGCGGCGGGAAACACCTTTGTCCGATCGCGCGCTGCCCGCCCCAACCTTCCCAAGTGGCGCGCGCGATTGCAAAAGCTTCCGGCCGCGGAGCCCCAGCGCTGAGCTTCGCAGCGGGAAGCGCCTTTGTCCGATCGCGCACCACCCGCCCCGACCTCCCAGGAGGTTGGAACAAGCGGTGCGCGCAATTGCCCCCCCTGCCCCCAGCCCCCCCGCTTCCACATATCGCGGATTTTAACTCGTCCTTCCTACTACATTCTCACAACAAATCTGTGTCATACTGTTGGTCAGATCAAGTGTGTCTGACTGGACAGCAAGCTTCATGGCTAAGTGGTGCAAGTCTTGATTCAGATAACCACTATACTCCATGGCTCCACCCCACTAAGGGAGAACTGCTGTGGCATACAGCAAAGCTTTTACCTTAATTCCAAAAGCTGTGGAATGAACATTCTTCCCCCACAACCTGCAACCACTAGATTGCTTTTTCTTCCAACACATTTCATTAGTTTAGTTTCTGGTTCAGCTAGTTACTTCTGTTTGTTCTTACAATTGCTGGGGGATTTTGGGATTGTCTATTGAGGAACCTTATATGCCGCACCAAATCCCAGAAGGGCAGCTAATATTTTCTTAAATAATTATTAACTTTAATTAGTTAATATTAATTATTAGAATGTTTTATTTCTTGGTCAAATTATGACATTGTTCAGCTAAATAAGTGGTAACTTTCTACTGACCAAGATAATTTAAGAATCTTTGAAAAAGTAACAGTAATATAGTATCCAAAAACAGAGGAACGATTTTACTGACAGGTTTAGAAAACTTTAGTAATAGCCAGTCACTCTATGGAAAATAGGCATTGATAAGAGTTCAGAAATTATTATTTTTAAAATACTAACATAACATATATTAGAAATTTCCATTTCAGACCAAGAGAACTGCGCTTTTCTGTCTTAACTTTCTTGTTCACTGATTTGGTTCCTCATTCAGAAGTGCTAGCTGATATCCTGGTCAATGATAATAGCACTAGATCCAGAACCCAAACTGTAATGCTAGCCCTGCTCTAGGTTACATCTATGACATCACATTACTGAAGTTCCATCTTGAGAAGTAACATTTAGTTATTCTCTACTATTGGGTGTAGCTACCTAATACACATACCTAACTTGTAATACAGGTTCCTAATGCTATTTTTCATGTGATGCTGCACATATTCACTGTTCTAACACATACTTAATTTTCCTCCACTTCTTAGGCCTCTCCAGAGAGCCAATATCAATTGCTAAGAGCATGAATTGACAATCACATGCACTGGAAATGGACAAAAAACAGAATGATTCTACCCACATCAAAAAGTAAAAGCTCCTGAAAGGGGGCAGAAAGGTGGAGGGAGGACCACTCTGGAGGCAGGCTGATTTGAGCTAGCAAAGACATCATCTAGTCACTGTCTTTAGCACCAAGTCAGCATATCCCTGCAGGGGGCCAAACAGCAGACTAAATGCCTATGTAGTCTCTTCTGCTTAACTAGATTAAAGATGCCTCCACCTAAAAGTAAATTGTCCCTGTTGATCATTTTCAATGTCTCAGCAGCGTTTGATCATGTCAACGATGCTATCTTCCTGGGCAGGCTCTCTGGGTTGGGCGCTTAAGGCTTATCCTGGCTCTTGTCATCCTGAAGGACCATCCTTGGAGTGTTCAGCTTAGTGAGTTTTTTCCATTTTGAACTGTTATTCCTATTCATTGTTGTAAACTGCCCAGAGTGGCCTTTGTTGTCAGATGGTGCTATATAAGTAAGTAAGTAAGTAAGCAAGCAAGCAAGTACAGTAATAGCTCGGTTAAAGAATGCCTCTGATAACAAATTTTTCGGATAACAAATGGAAATTTCTGGGTATAGGGCTGACGCGGATAGCAAATGTTCCCTATGGGCTGCCTCGGGTAACAAATGTTTCATAATGCCTTGCAAAAAAGTGTACACAGGATGTATTGCAGCCCCGGTAGTTTGTGGAGGGGTGGGAGGAGTGGTTTTTTTCATGTTTTTTGAGCCATTCTGGACGTATTTTGCTGAGGGATTTGGACCTTTCAAACTTGGAAAGGTAAGGAGCCAGCTTTTATTAATCTTTGCACTCCTTTTCTTTGTGTTTTTGGTGGGAAAAGGCTGGGGTAGTCATGCTGATTTCTTCTGTTCATATTTACATTCTTTTCCATTGCTCTGCAGACAAGAACAGGCTGGATTTCTCTTGCTGCTTATGTTTGTCTGTTTGCATCCCCCCATTGCACCTTGGGTAGGAATAGGCTGGGGTAGTTTTGCTAGCTTCTCTTGTCCATGTTTCCATAGCACTGCAGGGGAGGTGTTCTGGAGGAGGTGTTCCAGCACTGCAGGCCTTTAAAGTGCACTTTATAAAGAGGTCTAGAAACACCACCACCCAGCTTTTTTGCCTTTTCTCAGACCTCTGGAAAGGATTAATTGGTTTCCCATTCATTTCAATGGAGAACCACAAATTTTTCAGATAACAAATTGCCTCTGAGAACGAATTACTGCAAATTCGTTCTCAGAGGCATCACTGTAATTACATATGTACGTAAGTAGGTAAGTAAGTAAGAAAGATTTCAACTGGCTTCCCATTTGTTTCCAAATTCAGTTCAAGTTGCTGGCTTTGACCTATAGAGTTCAAAATATTTTGAGGATAAGAGAGCTGAATTACTACCCACTTCCTTGCTTGGAGTCTGACAAGTGATTCAGACAAGTACATAAGGACTCTGCAACACACTGCATCTCCTCAAGAGGCTAGATTGATGGATATGCAATGCAGACTTTTCCTGCAGCAGGACATCTGTGGAACTTTCTTTTAAAAGAAGTAAAGCTTCCTTGGACAGCTAAACCTGTACTGGACCAGAAGGGCTTTTTGTCTCTAGGATTAGGATTTTGGGCAATATCATAAATCTCTTTTAACATGTTTTTGTTTTGAGTACTTTTAAATATTATAACACACTACTTTGGGAACAGTATACAGTATTATAATATTTTAAAATGTGCAAAGCAATATAATAAATTGTAAATCCCACAATCTTCTGCCTATATAAGCCCAGCCTTGACTGCTTATCCAAACAGGATTTTTTTGCAATGGATTATAACAGAGAGCTTTAATATAAGGGATAGCAGCTTAATATCTTGCTAATTATTTCCATATTTATGCAGTACTGTACTCCAGTTGTAGCACACTGGACCATCAAAATTACTTTCTCTGATGGCATTTATTTTACCTAGTTTAAATAGTTTTAATGCCTTTCTTATATAAGCAGGAGAAAAGCCAACATTCCATTATATCACCTCTTCTCTTCTTACTGGCTAGCTACTTTGCCGGAGGTCCATTCCACAATCTGACTTGTCAGGAAAGTATATTAGTTTGTTTTCTTGGGAGAGAGGGAATAGTCTTGTAGTAGGAATTATTTACAAAAGGATTTATAATTGCAGGCAGGCAAGACTTTCCAACCACAATATTTAAGAAGCTAAAAACTCATATTAAGAAACCAATACAATGGATGACAACCTTCATTCAGCCCTTTATGTGAGTAGAAGGCACATTCTTTGCAACCAATAAAAAAACACAAGATACTTGCCTATTAGTGATATGCCTGTTTCCAAAAAAATGCAGCACCTTAAATATATTTTTAATGTGACCTTTTGTATAATATAGTAATTAGTCTTTAAAGTGACACAGCACTTTTCATAGAATCTTGAAGTTGGAAAGAACTACAAGGCCATCGAATCTACCCACTGCTCAAGGAAGGAATACAAGTCGTAGGATATCTGCCAGGTGGTTGTCTAAATTTCTCCTGAATCCCTCCAGGGTTGGAGCACTCACCACCACTCAAGGTAACTGACTCCACTGCCATACAGCTCTAATAGTTAGGAGGTTATCCTGATATTCAACCAAAATCTGGCTTCCTGTAACTTGAGCCCATTGCTGCATGTCCTGCATTCTTGGTTAATCAAGAACAGATCCTGATCCTCCTCTGTATGACAGCCTTTGAAGAATTGTATTTGAAAAGTCCTATCATATTTCGTCTCCATCTCTTTTTCTCAAACATGCTCAGTTATTTCAGCCTTTCCTCGCAAGTCTTGGTTTCCAGTCCCCTAACCATAATTGTTGCCATCCACTAGATTTGTTCCAATTGTCAGCATTCTTTTTGAAGTGTGATGTCCAGAAATGGACACAGTACTCGAGATGAGGCCTAACCATAACCAGTGCCAAATAGAAGAGAACAATTTTTTCACTGGATTTGGAGACTATACTTATATGAATGCTGCTTAAAATAGTATTTGCCTGTTTTGCAGCCACATCACACTCATGGCCCATATTCAAAACTATGCCTATTTCAGTACATGCTAGCTTTAAGTTGCACTATCTATAGCAAGCACTGTAGCCTAGATGCCCTAAGCACATCCGATCTCGCCCGATTTAGGAAGCTAAGCAGGGTCGGCCCTAGTTAGTACTTGGATGGGAGACCACCAGGGAATACCAGGTGCTGTAGGTGCCTGGAGTAGGAACTGGCAAACCACTCCAGTATTCCTGCCAAGAAAACTCTATGGTCATGGGGTCACGAAGAGTCGGTCATGACTATAACGACACAACACACACACACACAGAGCAAGCACTGATATATTTGTTTCTGCCCACTTGTTGAGCTGAACCAATATGGCCCTCATACTGTATGTCATCACAAACTGCTCAAAACAAAACAAATTGTGATCACCTACCAACAGATCTAATGCACTACATCAGGATAAGCATGGCAATAGGCTGCAAGTCAAGATGGGCTAATGGAAAACATCTGCCGCATATTGAGATGGTAATGTGAACAAACCTTTCATAAATGTGGCTTCGTTATGGAGGGGGTTTCCTTACATATTTATGTGCTTTTGCTGTGCTTTCTTTGTCTAGTCTAATGAAGTTGTTAGGCATTTGGGATCACTTAATTTCATAAAATGGATGGATATTCAAGTATTTATTCATGCAGGCCTAATCAGAGAAGAATCTTGCTTCAGCAGTTCAGAATATAAAGAAGACATGAATATGTTCAATAATTATTGACAAACTGACACTGTACTCCCAAGCATATTTACTTGGTAGTTATATTCCTAGGATGGCAGCTTAAGATAACTGTTCATGTGTATAAGACTGTAACCGGAAATTACAAGCTTGTTTTTAAGTTTGTTAATAATTGCACTGTTGATTACAGAATAGTTAAAAAAATCTGAAAAGGCAAGGCTTTAACAAAGGTTATATGTTACCTCCTATTTTAAATGTATATTCCAGTTGATCCAAGGTGCTCTTCAAAACTAATGTACAGTAGTTTAGTCCGGTGGCAAATATTTCAGCTCAAGAGATGCAGACATAGTAAAATATTAAGATATAATTTTCTCAAAACTTGGTAGCAGTACAGATAACACAGACAATATGTTTAGTGTTAAGGTCTGTACTATACTAGCCCATTATTCTAGGGAGATAGATGCACAGTTCCTTTTCCTAGTTATCTGGGGAAAAGGTTAAGGATTCTAAAGACCAGTCTCTCGACAGCAAAAACAAACAAGAGTGGATTTCCCAGAATTCTGGTTATTTATTATTATCTACTTAATGAGAGCAAATCAGTGCTGCAATACTTGGTCAATGGTTTGGAATTGTTTATCCTTTCAGCACAACTCATGGTTGACTCAGCCTTCTATCCTTCCGAGGTCGGTAAAATGAGTACCCATTCTGCGGGGGGTGGGGGGGTGGAGCAATGTGTAGCCAGCATATTTAAATTGGAAACTACCCAGAGAGTGCTTGAAGCGCTATGGGGCGGTTTATAAGCAGCACACTTTGCTTTTTTGCTTTGTCTGAATGAAAAATATGAACACAAAACACAGACTGTAGTCCAGTACCAGGCACAGAAATACTGTACCTATTAAAACATACCAGAGCTTGCATACTTTTTCTCAGGTCCCTCTACTGCAGTGGTTCCCAACCTGGAACTAGTAAGAGAAAGACAGCATACAGTGTATGGTATTGTGCTGCCAAAACTGCTATTGAAATATGTAGCATGATGGCAAGAGCACTGCTTTTACATTAAATGTAGTCTTTCTCCTTTAAACTGTGTGCTTTGTTTACAAGTAAATTGCTTTCTGGGACATGTATAATGAAGCTGCCTTGGGACTTTTGACAATTGTAGCCCAGAAAAGCACACCTCTAACAAAAAGTATTTAGAATATTTTAACATTTCTATATTTCAAAACGAAAAAATATTTAGATGTAAACAACAGTGTTAAATATCTTTTGATATTACAGCAAATTGTTCATGCCAAACAAACAGTAAGAGGAACTATCTTCCACTAATGAAGCTTAAACTGGTGTCAATTCTTTGATCACCATGGACACATAATTGGAGAGCAACAGATACCAAAACACCAAAATAGAGCCTACTACATAAACTTTATTCTATCTGAAATGGAGCCAGTTCTTTTCCTGCAGGCTGAAGCTCTATCACTGGGGTTGCAGCGAATCTCCCTTATGCATATAAAACTTATTTTTCATCACATAAATCTGACACACTGTGTTTGCAAAAAATCTCTATATGTAATAATCCTATGCTAACATATATTATTAAACCTCTATAGTTCAACTATTCATGCTGATTTTTTTAATATTATAATCAGTGGCATATAATTGATGAGATTAAAAACTGCATTTATAGACCAAATGCAAAAGATTTTAATTTAACCACATCATTAGGGCCATGCACCATGGGAACTGGTAATAATTAAGCCCTGTATTCTCTACCAGACTCACCCATATAAGCAATGCCATGGAGAGAACTATCAAATGTGCTATTGGATAGCAGTAACGAGGGCCTGCCAATCACTGAAGAGCACAGAGCTGAATCCCATTAGAAGAGAGAAGTAAATATCTGCTGTTTAGCTGGATTAGCCATAAAGCTTTGATGGTGAATTTAGAATGTAAATCCAAAGATATCTGCTTTTGGTGCAAAGCAAATGTTTACTTGGTTGATGTGGCATTTGTCTAACAACCAAGAACAGCTGTCCTGGAACAGAGCTGCTTAGGTTGCTTCCACTGTAATACACAACCATGGCACTAGTGATTTCCCTTTCCCCACAACCAACAGCCTTAACATAATTCTGGAGATTTCATGACTCAACTATTCTGTAAGTTCCCTTGATTCAAATGGGACTATTCTTGTGCATTTTACTAGGTTGAATAATAGCATTTCAGCCACAGTTCTTGAAAAATATTGTACAAAGTATGACCAATCATTTTGAATATGCCTTCAACATGCTGTGCAGCTCCATCAGACAAGCTGTTTATTATAGCCTTTGTTTTCAAAACTGCTCATTGAGACTGTTCTTGTCAAATGTATCCATTTCAAACTTTGCCCCCAATGTTAACTTACTGTTCCTGCAGTAAGTTCACCAACCACTTCTCAGAGAAGGGTTTTTGTTGTAGTTTTTATTCCAGCAAAGCCTACAAAGGGTTCTGTGGTACTTATTAAAAACCAAGAAATCTAATACAGTACATCATAAATTCTTACAGACTACACTTTATCAGTGTTCCTCTAATATATGGGAAAATTATATATGATGTTAGGAGAATTAACGAGGGGGGATGTAAACCACACCAAATGGTGAATACAGTGGACCCTTGTATAACAAACAGCTCGTATGACATAAAATCTGTACAACATAATCGCCTATGAGGAAAATCCATACAACATAAAAATGGGATTACTGTACTCCATTTTCAATGCATTCCTATGGAAATTTGCATAAAGGAAAATTTGCTTAACATAATTTCATTTGGAACGAACTGGTTAAAGGTTCCCCTCGCATATGCATGCTAGTCGTGTCCGACTCTAGGGGCGGTGCTCATCTCCGTATTCAAGCCGTAAGAGACAGTGTTGTGCAAGTCTATGGCCATATGGCCGGCATGGCTGCAAGGAAACACTGTTTTATCTTCCCGCTTTTTATGGCGGTACCTATTTACAGTGGTACCTTGTATAAAGGAATTAATTCGTTCCAAATGAAATTGTGTTAAGCAAATTTTCCTTTATACAAATTCCCATAGGAATGCATTGAAAACGGAGTGATCCCATTTTTCTGTTGTACGGATTTTCCCCATAGGCGATTGTTAAGCAAATTTTCCCTATCTCCAAAAAATTTATGTTGTACAAATTTTATGTTATACAAGCTGTCTGTTATACAAGGGTCCACTTTGTATCAACTTGTATTTACATGCTTTCGAACAGCTAGGTTGGCAGGAGCTGGGGTGAACAGCGGAAGCTCGCTTCGCTGCGTGGCACCCGGGAATCGAACCGCCGAGCTGCCAACTTTGCAGTCAACAGTTTTGGTGCCTTAGTCCACTGAGCCACCACACCCCTTTGGAACAAATTAATTCCTTTATACAAGGTACCACAGTATTACATAAAAATCAAATGTTTGCAACATTTTTTCAGTTATCATGGATAAATGACAGTTGATAATAAGAACATCATGGCACTGGTAGCTAATTAACACTTGTAGTAGCATTAAAAACCTGTTATTTCATTCAGGCCCCAAATAATTCAACTGTGTTATGCTATAGTTTTCTTTTGAATTTTTTTTTTTTTTTTTTTTTGGTCAAAGATAGAAACCAAGCTCAGTGACAAGTTCAGTGACAGAGTTGCTGGCAGACTGAATTGTTCATTTCACTGAACTCTGGGCATTGACCAGATAGAAATTTATTTATTTCCTTTGTTAATGTATATCTTTTACTTACATTTTGTAAAATGATGCTGATGAAATCTGCAGTTCTTGCATTTGTTGTTTATCATGAAGCTGACAAAAGCATAGACAATCCTACCACACGATAACAATCCTTGTTTCTCAATCTCAGATACAAAGCCAATGACTATACTCTTTAAAGGAAAGCACATTAAATACAAAACCCCTACACATGCTGCTGCTGTTATATGTCATTAAGTTGCTTCAGACCAATGGCAAACTTAATGGAATTTTCAAAGTATGTGAAATGTCCAAGGAATAGTTTCTCATTGCAATCCTGTGAATTTCCATGGTCAAACATGATCCTAGGACTCCTAAGTCTTAAGCTGACCCTGCTATACCACACTGCTCTCATCATTTCCTTATATAATCTTCTTTTTTAACTATATTAAACTTGCAAAATAGGGTTAGTTTAAACTGTTAGCAGAGCAAAGCAAGTTAAGTTCCGTCAAAATTATATCAGGTAGTTTACATCGGGCTGGCCATGACTGTAACGACACAACATACACTGTTTTAGTCTACATTTAATTCATAAATCTAGTTCAAATGCTGCAGCAGACATAAAAATTATCTAAGCCAGCTCACTTCCATATATTTTGGATTACACACCCCATTAGTCTCAAGTACAGCCAATGGACAGAAGTATCAGGAAGTGTCACCCAAAGCTACTGAACTGCACCAGTCTATCTACTCCCTTAGCTACATGGCAGTGCATTTCTGTTCATGAGCACCTGTTTCACTCATCCTTTAAAATTTAGACTTAATTTATGGTATTTCTAATTATTCATATACCACCTAAGGAACTGCCAAGCATAAACATAATCAATACTTCTTCATATTTGCTAACTGTGGTCCCCCCCCCCCATTTCTCCAACTTCTTCTGTTTCTATTAAGATTGTGTGTTATAGGTGTATGTGGGGAGGTGGTGCCCCTGGCTACTAATAACTTAGATCTACAATATTCTGATGAGTTGCAGTCCTTGTCATCCCCAGTTTTTTTGGTTAACCACAATGTTTGCCATTATGGGAACTGTAGTTCAGTATAACTGAAAAGTATCTGGGTGAGGAAGGTGAGCTTACCTGTTCTGGAGTGATCAATCGGCTTGACAGCCCCGAGAATTGCATTTTTGAAAACATGACACTGAACTGAATGTGAACCAAATCTCCCTTTATCTGGCCAAACTGCATGGTCTTTTGAACCTTGGAAGTACACACTAGTACAGCCATTTTGGAGCTTTTTGCAGAGAAGGAATATATACCAGGGCTTATCAAACAAGGAAGCTACATACATCACTAAATGGTAATTTCACCAGTTTTATTCAAACATGTGACAATGTTTTTCTGTTGCTGCTATATAAAAATACGGACAACACAGAGTTGCCTTCTATTTTACTACTTCTTTTGACACCTGTGGAAAAGCCATGGGGCATCATTACCTGGTTGGCTTCCAGTGCAGGGCTGCCTCGTGCAACATCCCTGAAACATTTCTTAATACGATTCCTTAATGCAGTATTTCTTTTCCAGATTTTTTTTTATATCGGGTTGTTGTAAAATAACAAAGTTAATAAATTCCTTTTTCTACAATGCATACCAGGTTCTGACTTTGCCTACTCCCTAGTTTTAGGCTGCAAGCAAATAAAGCAGCGTTTCTCAAAAGTAAAACGATTTTTAGGGGCAACCTAAAAATCTAACACCCCCTTACACTTCTAAAGCGACCACCATCCTAGGCGGTTCCCTCAGCATCCGGCATCCGGCATCCGGCTCACGCTTTTCCCTAGATCAGGCCCATCTTCTCCTCATTCATCCTATTAGATTACTCTCTCCCCGTTTACATCAAGCCAACGGCCCCCTCGCGCACTCGTCTGCAGTAGGAAAGGAAAGGAAGGGGGAAAGGAAGCCCTGTTCACCCCCAAACCTAGCCTCATCAGGGGGTCCCCGGCCCTTTCCCCTCCTCCTCAATCTCCTACTCACCATCCTCTACGCGGCTCCCGGTTACCATGGGCAACTGCGTCAGGCGCGCGCACGCGCGCTACATTCCCTCCACGTAGTACAACGTCAGCCCCCGAGCAGGCCGACTCCAAGCGGCGTCCGGAGCGGGAAGGCGGGGCCTTGAGAGCGAAGAGCCCCACCTGCTCCCCCCCCCAAAAAAAAATTGAAGGCCGCCCTCTCGCTGCCTGCGCATGCGGGCTATGTGGCGCCGAGGGGCGTGGCCGGTCTTTGGATGCGCCCGCGCTCATTGGTTGCGGGGGGCCACGCATCGCTGGGCGGCGGGAGAGGGCGGGGCTGCCCCCATGTGCACGAGGAAGGGAGTCGGCGCCAGGGGTGCCTGCCGAGCCGTGCTTGGCGAGTGGAGGTAGGCGCTGGGCTCGGGAAGTAGTTATGGGGCTCCTTGGAAGGAACAGGGACAGTCCCTCGGGAGGAAGGGAAGGCAGGCTGCGATGTTAAAAGAGAAGAATCTCTCCAGGAGGGGGAGAAGTCGGGTGGATTACGATCATCCTTGCAGGGTTGTTTCTGAGAGTGGAGCGTGGGACGGATATATATAAACTTTTATACAGTAGTTCGTGATCTTTATATAAAGAGCTTGTAATAACTGCTATGTAAAGAAATGGTGGCTCCCCCCCTAAGGCCATTAAAGTGAGGATGTCAAACTATCCAGCTTCATTGAGGGAGTGATGCAATTGATCCTCCTCTGAGTTCAGAGGCCAGGGACATCCCTGCCTTGTCCCTTTCTTTCCACTGTGCTGACCTGGTATTTCTAGTTAAGAGCAGGAAAGAATACTACATGGAACTCTGGAAAGCTGCAGGCACTCGGTTGTTTGTACTGGGCTTGGTGCATTAATTGTGCGACTTGAAATATGGCAACTTTGTAAGGTTCTGTGGCCTGTTAATGCATGCAAGTGTGAAGGAATCTAAATGTGCATGCAGGAGCAGAGTGCTAAACTGTGGTGTGAGAGCGCAGTCGTTTTGAAGACGGTAATTAGAAGCACACATGGAGCAAGGAGGACGTATCTAGCTGTTACAGCTCATATAACTATACATCCAGTTATCTTTGAAGGCCAACTAAATTTATCCACAGCACTGTATTTTGTGACAGTTATTTTTTTCTATCAAAATTGTATTCATTTTCTACATAACCAAAAAGAAACAGTGCTTATTGAACATCATGTTACATGGGTTTCGGTCACATTCATATTACAACAAGGTGAGACCTTATTTGTTTCTCTTTTCTAGCCATTGGTAGAAAAGATTCCATGTTTGATAGTATTGTGAGTCCTCTTTTTCATCAATTCTCATTGTCTGTCCATTTCCATGCATTCCAAGATTTTCTTAATAATTTCTTCATCCGTTGGTACTACTTCATTTTCCCAATGTTGTGCATACAATCTTCACTGCTGTCAGAATATGTAATCTTAAATAATTGTTTTACCTTTCTAGGTTCTCTGGTACTATACCTAATAAAAACATTTCTGGTTTGAAATCTATGGGCATTTGTAGACGACCCCTAAACTCCGCCGCAAATGGCTGCCAGCTCCGGAGCTTACGATTGTTTCCACACCAGCTCCGGAGTTTGCAGGAAATTAAGTGCGACCATGCCCACCTAAGCGCGTTCCAGCGCACTTTTCATGTACCTGCTCTTGGAGGGTGAAAATCCCCTGGTCCGGATTTAATCTGGTGAGTGCGGCGCTCTCCTTGCTTCTGTTTTTTTTTTTTTTGCCTCCTGCCCCTTTAAGAGAAGGGGTGGGAGGCAAAAAAAAAAACAAACAGAAGAGAAGGAATCAGGACTACAACGGGGTGAGCCTGCATTTTTTCCTCTCTTTTTTTCTCCCTCCCCTCACGCAGACAGGAGCAAGGAAGTGCGGAGGGGTGGGGACAGAGGAAGAGCAACGAACCCCCAAGATCTCTGGTCCGAATTTAAGTGGCCAGCGGATCTTAGGGGTCGTGTGAAAAGGCCCTATATGTTCTTTTAGCCTTTTAACCAGCCAAGTATGTATTTTAATCCAAATATTTTTAGCTTAATCACAGGTCCACAATGCATGAGAATGTTGTTGTTCAGTCACTCAATCATGTCTGACTCTTCATGACCCCATGGACCAGAGCATGCCAGGCCCTCCTGCCTTCCACTGCCACCCAGAGTTTGGTCAAATCCATGTTGGTTGCATTAATGACACAATCTACTCTTCTCATTCTCTGCCGGCCCCTTTTCCTTTTGCCTTCAATCTTTCCCAACATCAGGGACTATTCCAAGGAGTCCTCTCTCCTCATGAGGTGGCCAGAGTATTGGAGCCTCAGCTTCAAAATCTGTTCTTCCAGTGAACATTTGGGATTGATTGATTTCAGACTACAGTGATACCTCTACTTAAGAGCAGCTCTACATTAGAGCAATTCAACTTAAAAGTGGAAAACCGTTGGTGTTTTAACTAAAATTTTACAAATTTTAGATGTGGTTTGCTCTACTTATAATTTTTTAAATTTATTTTTTATTTTTTCAATTTTTTTAGATGTGGTACCTCTGCTTAAGAGTTGTTCGATTTAAGAGCATGCATTTGAAACAGATTAAATTTGTAAGTATATAGGTTTGATGTCCTTGCAGTCCAGGGGACTCTCAAGAGCCTCCTGCAGCACCACAGCTCAAAAGTGTCAATTCTGTGGGGATCAGCCTTCTTTAAGGTCCAGCTACTTTATGGCCCATAAATTACTACAGTGGAACCTTGACTTGCATACTGCTTGACTTGCATCATATTTGACTTGCAGCAAGAAGGGGCCTGTTTGACTTGAGTCGCAGGCTTTGACTTACATCTCGGAGCCCCGGCGCAAGGCACCGGAATTGGGAGGCAGCCATGACACAGCATCGTGGCTGCTGTCTCCAAACTGCTCCTGCCTTCTTCCCGTCCTCCGGCAGCGGCGGCTTCGGCGAGGCCAGCTCAGAGCACCTGGAACTGGTCCTCGGCCTCACCGAAGCCGCCGCTGCCGCCGGAGGAAAAGAAGGGCCGGGAGCTCGGGGGCTGCCCTCGCTGGTTAGACAGTCGGCTCAGTCTTGTAAAAAATCTGGCTGCAGAAGTCTAGTCCACAATGGAAGCATTTTAGTTGGGGAGCTGTAAAGTTGTGGGACTCTAATGGTAAGCATAGAGTTGTTCAGAACTTGGAACGTCAGGTTAAAAATCAGTAAAACTTAAATGTTAGACATTGTTGCTATGACCATTAAAAAGTGGAGGCATATAAGTTATGGACTATAATTCCACTGCCGCCTCCTCTCTTTGAAGAGACATTTCATTTACATCCCCAGAAGGAATCTCCTATCCCAGTCAATTTTGTGTTAAATTGCTGTTTTCGGGGTTTTTTTCATCATCTGGAACGGATTAATCTGCTTTCCCATTACTTTCTATGGGAAAGGTTCGTTTGACTTAAGTCATGTTTGACTTAAGTCTAGACCACTGGAACGGATTAATGACGTAAGTCAAGGATCCACTGTACTCGAAAAACCATAGCTTTGACTATCCAGACCTTTGTTGGCAAAGTGATGTCTCTGCTTTTTAAGATGCTTCCTAGGTTTGCCATCGCTTTCCTCCCAAGAAGTAAAGGTCTTTTAATTTCATTGCTGCAGTCACCATCTGCAGTGATCAAGGAGCCCAAGAAAATAAACCCTGTCATTGCCTCCATTTCGTCCCCTTCTATTTGCCAGGAGATGATGGGACTGGGACTGGTGGCTATAAGCTTAGGGTTTTTGTATGTTGAGCTTCAGCCCATTTTTGTCTCCTTTTTCACCCACATTAAGAAAGAGGTTATTTAATTCCTTCTCACTTTCTGCTATCAGAGTAGTATCATCTGCATACTCTGCATATAGGCAAGGTGACAATATAAGGCCTTGGTACTCCTTTCCAAATTTAAACCAGTCAGTTGTTCCATATCTAGTTCTAACTGTTGCTGCTTGTCCCAAGAGACAGATAAGGTGGTCAGGCACTCCCATTCCTTTAAGAGCTTGCCATAGTTTGTTGTGGTCCACATGATGATACATCCCCATTTTTGCTCACATTCATATACATTATCTTTATTTGATGTTGCTATTGTTAGCTTACAATTTCTGCAAGTTGAGTCATGGCAACTGGGCTTCTTTTCTTGAGAGACTGAAACATTTCGCTGCTCATCCAAACAACTTCGTCAATCTGAGGAAAGCTACTTGCGAGTCCTCCATTTTATAGTTCACTCTGGCCTCATGTCACCCTGGATGTTACAATTTCTGTTCCAAAATTCTTGCCATTTCTCTAGTTCAGTATTTTGTGACAGTTATTTTTGTGCTGTTCATTAAAGCCTTTCTTTCATGAAAACTGCATAAATCGAATTCCAAAATGATTGCACATTTCAGTAAAGTTGCACATTTCAGTAAAGTTGCCCATTTCAGTAATGTTGAAATGCACCTGCTTAACTGTATTGTACACTGAGATTTTGTACATTAAGTATATGGCAGGTTGCAGCTATTAATCTTCACTGCCTCTTCTGGTACTAATTATAATTGGACCAGTCAGGCTTCAGTGCATTGAAGAAAGAAACAGGAGGGAAAGCCTTCCCAGCTCCTAGCAAGCATGCAGGCCTCCCATCCTCAGGATATAGGCTTTTTCTCCGTGTTGATACTTCTAATACATTTTTAATAATGATACCAAGGTATCTTTTCTGTATGGTTACAGCAGATTGAAAACTTTTCTGAGTATTTACCTAGTTACATTGCTATTCCACCTTGCACTGGTTGGGTACTTTTTTGTCCAAACATTCATTTCAGGGAGCAAGTTCAGTAACACTTAACAGTTTGTATTTTGCTTTCCTCAGAAATTTGAAAAGTCTTCCTTGCTGTAAGCCTTTGCAGGCTTTGGTCCCCTTCACGTGCATGTTTGTTGGCTTTGTAGTGGCAACGTAGCATGCTTATCTGACTGGAAACTTTTGATGAATTTGGTGTTGGTACATACTTGCCCATGGTTTATTTTTCTTTATGTATTTATTAATTTTAGGATTTAGGAATAGTTTTTCTTAGAGATTTTTTAAACATTGAAATAAGGATATAGACACTTGAAACAAGACTGGTTCTAATATACTGTAGTGTAGTTGAATGAAAGATTTTATTTTTATTTTCATGGTTAAGAATGTGTATCATAATTGCTTTGTATTTTTTAATCAGACCCCTATCCATGAACGAACCTGTCACTCCACAATTGTCCCATTTTCCTAAAAGCACAGCCTAAACATACAATTTACCAAAACTGCCTTGCCTTCTCTCTCTTTCTTTCCTTTGGTCTGAAACATTGGCAAAGTTGAAACAATTGAATGAGTTATCCTAGAGGGGCAGATTAATTCCGAATTTTAAAGAGAATGTGAGAGTTCTAATAGGGGATAGTATACCACTTTCAGAGCTCTGCCTGGTTGCTTTGGCTGCACTGGGAAAGGAGGATTTTGATTTACTTTTTTTCCAGTGTTGTTTGTTTGTGTCATAAGAACATAAGAAGAGCCATGCTGGATCAGGCCAAAGGCCCATCTAGTCCAGCTTCCTGTGTCTCACAGTGGCCCCACCAGATGCATCTGGGAGCGCACGAGACTAGATATCTGTCTCCTGATACCACTCCCCTGCATCTGGCCCTTGAAGTACCCTGTTTTTAAGCCTGGAGATTACACATCTCCATCGTGGTTTGTAACCTGTGATGGACCTTTCCTTCAGGAATCTGTCATTTTGAAGCAAAGACCACTTGATATATACTAAGAATGTCCTGAATCAAAACCTACCACATACACAAGGAGGACTCCTAGAGCTCCTCTTACCATAGACCTCTTGGGCAGATTCATTACCCCACTAGTAGGACTTCTCTGCTATGTTGTGTCTCCCTTTTCTTCTATGGCGAAGACTGCTCACTTAGCTCGTGTGATGATGAAAGATGGGAAGACTCTTCAGTACCTAATGAAGTGTTAGCACCGCCAACTTATTTATTCACTTTTATTAGGTGAATAAACAGGATAACTTAGTCAATCGGTTCTCATGTTGTGTTTTGGATGATAGTCCTTTGGAGGTGACTGTGACAAGTGGTGTAGAAACCATAGCACAAATTATCCCTGAGAGATCAAAGAGACTGTGGACGGACAGTGAGACAAGCCATCTTGAGATGGGCTGCTGTTGTTGAGACAGACATCTCCAAAGGGATTACTACACTGGTTTGTTCTAGGAGAACAATAAAGAGCTCTGTGGCAAACTTAAGGTTATTCATGTATGACTATCTGGTATTATTTAGAAACATGAGATAAGCATATTAGCTGAAATATGCAAAAATGACCAAACAAAAGGTGGTATGGTTACATGATGCAATTCAGAGGGATTACAGAGGAGTCTGCATTGGGTATTTCATTATGCTATTGGTGCATGTGCATGTACACAAAGAGCCATAGCAGTTGTTTCTTCTGTCTGCTGAGCTCTGTATTCCTTCCTTCCCACTGTCTATTGCCCTGTGTTTTCTGTCCATTCCTAATCCACAAACATGTTTGCGTTTTAAAAAGTCAGATTATTGTCATGTAGTTAAATATGTCTTCGGTCCCTTTAAAATGACATTGTTTTTACTTTTTAAATGCTCTTGTTCATCATACATACATTTAAGTATTGTAACCAAGAAACAAAGGGGCAAAGAAAGAAAGAAAGAAAAGCCAATCCTTGCATTATTTTTACCTTACTTTGTAATACTGCAGAAAGGAGAGCCTGGAAATGTTATTGTGCATGTTAACATTTCTTTCTTTTTGGAAAAAGTGATTTCTTATTCATTACTCTTACACATTCCTTTCAAATTATTTCTTAAGAATACGCTTTCCAAAAACCCCCTGAAAATGCCTTCCAACTAAGGATCTTGAAATAGAAAGTAAATTCAAATGGGTGAGAATCTAGCAGTACTGACTAACTGTACATTATTTTTCAGAGTAACATATTCCATTTTCTTCATCTCAAGGAGTAACTCATTACATGGGATGCTTTACTTTCAACCTTTGGACTAGTGGCTGCTTAGTTACGATCTTTGAGGACAAATACATCTCTAACAGAAAAGAGGTGAGCAAAGCCCCATAGGGCATATTTCTTTTCAATTTTGGTACATGAGCGATGACTTTAGAGTGTGATATGAAAGCAGGACATGTGATCTAATATGCATCATGGAAAGGCAACAGTGACCTGCTAAATGACTTTTGTGTGCATTTGCAGGCCTTTGAAGCATTCTGTTTTTGGCTGTATCCTCAAAACCAGCTATTCCAGAGCATAGAACACTAGTTCTTGATTGACTGAAATTCCTGCTTGGCACAGTAGTGGCTTTATTTTATTCCTGGCTTCTGATACTTCACCAGGTACTGTCAATATTTCATAAAGCTTCCCCCCACCTAGCCTGGTGACTGCAACATTATTTCAAATGTAAAGCAGTCCTTTACACCTCACCCCAAGGTGCTTGTTCTACCTCAAATGCAAAATTTGCAATTTCTGCAGAATGGTTTTAGTACTTTTGTTAGTGATTTGTAAGGAAGACTTGTCAAATGTTGCAAAGAGTGGTGCTCTTCATCACATGCAACAATTGGATTACTGTCCATGAGGATATCAGAGAAAACAGGGTTTGGCTACTGTAGAGAAAGACTTCAGAATAAAAAACTGAATCTTTATCACAATGATTGTTACCCTCTGGCCCTCCAAATGTTTCTTGTTCTTTGTGCCTGCTACCTAACAATGCCAATATTTTTGATTTTATATTAGATTAGCACATTTTTGTTTTTCTGTTGTCCCTTTTCCTTGGTAAATCCTCGATGGGGACTCCCTCAGGACTGTTGTGCAAGCGTTGGTGATCTTGAGGATAGACTACTGCAACATTCTCTACATGGAGTTGCCCTTGACTCTCCTTTGGCGATTGCAAAAGGTGCAAAATGCGGCAGCCAGACTGGTGGCGGGTGTGCGCCGGTTCGACCACATTACCGCAGTTCTGGCTCATTTGCATTGGCTACCTGTTGCGTCCTGAATCAGATTCAAGGTATTGGTTTTAATTTATAAAACCCTCCATGGTCTGGGACCTGACTACCTGGCAGAGCAGATCCCCCAGTGGTCAACATAGGCCCGACCGGCTAGGTTGTCACGGGCGCACACACTGCGGGTGACCACACCCAGGGAGGCTCGAAAAACATCCACCCGGACTTGAGCCTTCTCTGTGGCTGGCCCCACCCTGTGGAACCATCTCCTCAGTGAAGTGCGCCTTGCACAGTCCCTGCAAGCCTTTAGGAAGGCACTGAAGACCATGCTCTTCAAAGAGGCGTTTAGTGACTTAATTTAATTAATTTTTTTTCTCCCGCCATCTGCCTTTTGCTTTTGTGTTTTATTTTCTGCTTAACTGTTTTAAATTGCTATATATTTAGACTGTTGATTGATTCTCTGTTATACATGATTATGCTGTGAACCGCCCGGAGTTCCTTCGGGAAGACGGGAGGTATACAAGTCTTTAAAAAAAAATGAATTAGTTTTGGGGTTTTTTTTGACAGTACAGTATTTCCCTTACTGATGAGAAAGCATAGGCTCTGAAGACAATACAATATATTTACTATTACATATTGGCAAATGTTAGAACTGGTGGTGCCAGCTTAGAAGATATATTTGTAATATTGTTGAGTTAGGTCCTGCATCTGCTTTAAAAATCATTTTTGTTTCCGTAACATTGCCTTAAATAGACTTCTCTTATTTTTTAAGTAAATCTCTTCTCCAAGGACTTAAGAAACATTAAATGTAACGGACATAACAATTTGTTTTTTCTTTCAATTTCTTGCGCTGCTCCCCTATTGTTTCCAATATCTAGCCTTGCTTTCTCCCAAAAGTGTTTTCTCTTGCTTAGAGTCTCAAGCAGTCACTTTAAGTGCTATATAACTTTGTTTATTTCAGGAAGAACAATTTTAAATTTCTGTCTTGTGCTTAACAAAGGATGCTATCCATTAACAGAAGTAGTTGAATATTTATTCAGAGGTCAAGGGCAGTGTAATGCTTTGTGCACTTAATTCTGTTTTGCCTTAGACATGTCTTTAGAGATCTAATTATTCTATAACCACAAGGGTAATGTATACTCTTGCTCAGCGAGATAACTTGACATGACAAAGTTGTTGCTAAAAGACTATACAGTTCTTGACTATTAATTAGATTTTAAGCAGCTTTCATTTTTATATTCTCCTCTGTCCTGCTTGTTGTGGCAGTATCTGGTAGCAGCAAAAAACTTTAAAAAGCAGTTTTTATGTACCTGTGATATGAATGCTTTAATGAAGATCCAGAATTTCAGAGCTAGATGAAACAGAATGTTTTCCAAGTGGGAAAGGATTCTGCTTTTCTCAGCAGTGAAATTAAATGGATGCATGGGTGCCTTTTGACAGGGAAAGTTAACATGATGTGCCCCAGATGTTCTGGACTTTACTTCCAAAGTGTAGAAGAAGGAAGCCTGATCTTGCATTCCCAAGGCACCAGGGTTATGGGAGTTATAGTCCAAAACATCTGGAGGGCATAATATCCACCTTCAGCATTCTAGATTTTGCTGCTGATTTAGTATTCCTGAACTAACCCCTCCCAAAAGACCAACATTTTCCACCTGTCTCATCTACTACTTGTTTTTTTTTTTGCTATAGAGAATACCGGTACCCTATGTTTGAGATGCTGAACATTGGTAGAAAAAAGGCAGTGTGTAGCATTCAAAAACTTATTAATAATTCACATAAAATTATTTTGGATAACTTCATTAGCATACTTCAAGAGGAGAACTGTGAAACTGGGATATAGAGATTGCATGTTTTGTCCCATTTCGTTTACTGTCCATTGATATGGTCTGGTTTTCCAGAATAGTCATTTTCATTGGTCAGAATTTATTTTAGCCACTGCCGCATCATGTTAATCATCACTATTACTACTCACATGCCTGAAAGGATGCCTGCAGATACATTGGTCACCTGAGCTCAAATCACTCAGTCAGCCAATCTAATCCTTGCAGAGCTGGTTCTTCCTGAGTTTCCTTCATGTTGTATCCTTACCATTTTGAGGAGAGGTGTGACAAAAGGCCCAGGTACTGGCTTGAGTTCAAGAAAAGTGGGGTCATTACTGTGTTGAAATTAAGGTTCTAGGTGAGCCATGCTATTTGTAATAATCGATATGTATTGACTAAGGGGGTGAGGTCTTCCTGTGGAGATGATCCTTTGGGAAAAATGGAATATGCCACAGTTGCATTGCCTACCAGTCTCTTGCCTCAGTTGCTCTCTTTGATGTAACAAGCAGTTCTTTTGTTTTCCTTCATGGCCAGATAGGAGAGGGAGGTGGGCAGAAGGACAGATAAATCTACAAGCCAAAAACTTAATAGCAAATGTACCCTTTTAAAGGGTAGTATGTTACCCCCTCAGAATGAACTCTTCGTACTTGGAGGGAAAGCACAGAGCTACTGTACTGACCTGTGACTTGCTCTTTGTGTCCTCCCTATTCTGCAGAAAGATGGCTGCCAGCATCACCACATTTAACATCGATGCCCCTCGCTGGGACCAGAACACTTTTATGGGGCGTATGAAACACTTTTTCAACATCACAGACCCTAGGACTTTGCTGGTGTCAGAGCATGAGCTGGATTTGGCAAAGACATTGGTGGAGAGTTGCAGGTAGCCAGCAAGGAGACTACTAAATGGTAACACCCACACACCCTCTTACTCCAGCTCAGCCAGGGAAAGGTTTAGTCAGTGGTACAATTAAAGCAGAGAATGGAAAAATAACGTTTGAGAAAAATGAATATAGAACAAAGCTGAAGCCAACCCTGGCCCCAAATAGAAATAGGATGAAGTTCTGGGTCTCATGATGGCTTAAGCATGTCACTGTGTTCTTTTTTATTTTGATGTTTAGTGTTCTTATTGCTTTGAATACAATGAAATAACAAGTCATTATCTCAAACCCACCTAACTCCAACATTACCCTCTCTCAATCCTTTGCAGTAAAATTAGACAGGTAGGAATCAGTAGGAACGAACACTACACCATATAGTTCAGCTACACATAAAGCCATTCACAAACAAATAAATTGCAAACTAATGATGGGAGTTTGCATTAAAGCTCTCCCCCCACACAGTGATTTTCCTGTAGATAACTGAGTTGGGAGGAAGGTTTAAACTCGCACTCAGCCACACTGTTCTGGGTATAGCCAGTCTACAGTTTGAGATTCTGAAACATATTCTTGCACCATAGAGCCCTGTGAATACAGACCTGAATGTGTATATTCCTGGTAAAACAATGGTCTGATGTCTTGAAACTGGTGGTGATTCTGCTCAGGAAGGGACAGCAGAGGATCACAAGTAAAGATGCTTCAGGAACACTAAAATACATAGAAAATAGTTCTATAAACATTAAAACTGTGGTAAAAATAGCAGCCATTACAATGATGGCCACTTCTTTTACTACAGGATGGGGAACTCGAAAGATTTTGGAGGGAAGCCGTTACAGTTCATATTGTGTTTGCTTATCCACAGAAAACATGTATGCAAGTTAGTCTGCAAGTAGACTTGCTTCTAGAAGGAGGTTTTTCCATCTCCCAGTGTATAGGCTGGAGAGGTGGGGTGGCAGGTGGGCACTGCTCAACTGAGTAGCCAGATGTACAAAAATAATAGAAACTGGAATAGCTATTTTTTTCTAATTCTTACAGGGCAGGTGTGGTACCCCCAAGAACCAGTGATGAACAGCTTTATTATGCCAAGAAGCTTTATGACTCAACTTTCCACCCTGATTCAGGAGAGAAGATGAATTTAATAGGCAGAATGTCATTTCAGGTCCCTGGAGGAATGGCTATCACGGGCTGCATGCTACAGTTTTACAGGTACGGAAGGATAGTTTTGCTGAACTTTAGAGGCCTCTTTACTTCCCTTCCTGCTATCTTAAATTTGCTTTTTTCAGGCTACTTTCCTCATGAGATAAAGAATTTGGGTATGGGTTCCTCTCAGGTATTTGTGGTTTAAACCTAATCTTATAAGCTATTATTATTGTCAGAACTTGTAAGGGTGGATTGGAACTTATATGTTACTTTTGGGGATAACATTCAACTGAAACTGGGCTTCCTGTAACTTAAGCCCATTATTACACTATTATTTTACTTGATTATTGCTTAGCTGTGTTGTCATCTCTTAAATGATATAAATTGCAGTGGAAAATTGCTGCTAACTGATGACTTGCTGTATGTATTTCTCACTGTGCACCAACTCGTGTGACTGGCACAGATACAAACAAGCAACAGGTTCTTAACAGGTGGAAAAGGCCATTGCAGTACTGTATATGCGATTGCACTTATACCAGCATAACTTAAGTAATAGGATTCTGGCCCATATACTGTACAAAAGTTGTGTACTATACTTACACCACCATATGGTGTGTTACTGATATTTCAGTAGTGGATTCATATATCAGCAGTAAACAATATGATGATGTGAATTTAGTTTAGAAAAAGGAGAGAATTACTAGTATCTGATGAAAGTGAGCACTCTGGGCCAGAAAAGAAGATAATGGAAGCTGTACCATCTCCACCTATATAGATGTGTACAAGGTAACTTATACTCTTCTGGTATCTGGATCTTTTCATTTCCTATCCCACAGGACAGTTCCAGCTGTAGTTTTCTGGCAGTGGGTGAACCAGTCTTTCAATGCCATTGTGAACTATACCAACCGGAATGCTGCCAGTCCTATCTCACTGAAGTGAGTACTTGCAATGGCATGGTCTTGTCTACTTACTCTGCCTAGTAGAGTGGTGCCTTGAGATAAGAAATTAATCCATTCTATGGGAATTTTTGTATCTCGATATTTTCATATCTTAAAACATGACTTCTCATAGGAATGCACTGAAAACCAATCAATCCGTTCCGGAGGTTAAAAAAGTAAAAAAAAGAGAGAACAGATTACATTGGTTTTCAGTGCATTCCTATGGGAAGGCTGTCCCAATGCCAGGAAAATGGAAACAGCTTTTCCCCCTCTTGGGTGGCATTGAATTTTTGACACCCCTGATGGCAAGGAGCAATGGGGGGTGTGTGTCAAAAACCCTCCTCCTCCAAAGATGGGAAAGGCTTTTGCTGTCTATGGGGGAGGTGGGTTTTTTGAAAGCTTACTCCAGTGTAGCAAAGCAGGGGAAAAGCTTCCCCCTTTGCTGGGTTGGAGGTAAAATCCCTCAATCAAGGCAGCAGAAAGCTGCTCCTCCCAGCTAAACACCCAGCTGATTTTGATGGCTTGGAAACTCACCTGACTGTTGAGCAGCCTTTGGCTGCTGGTTGATTAAGGGGGTTCCACACACACCCTTTCCATTATCTTCTTTTTCCCTCCTCCTTGCCCCCCCTGAAGCCCCCACTCACTCTCTCACACACACACCAGAGAGGCAGGAGGAGGAGGAGAGTGCAAGTGTGTGTGTGTATGAGGGCTATGTCTCAGGTCTGAAGCAATTCATCCCCCCCCCCTACGTCCCATCCCTCTGGAGTGAGGCTTTTTGCTTGTTTTAACTCTTCCTGGCAGAGGAAGAGTTCAAATAAACCAGAAGGCTCAATTGGGAAGAAGGATAAGAAAAAAAAGCTGAGCAGGGTGCCTTCCCCAACTCAGTAAAGCAGGGGAAAAGCTCCCCCCCCTTTTTTTTTCTGGGTTGGGGGTAAACCCCCTCAATCAATCAGCAGCTGAAGGCTGCTCCTCAACAGCTGTCAAAACTGGTCTCGGGCTGCCAGTTGATTGAGGGGTTTCCCCCGAACCCAGGGTTGTGGGGAATCTTTTCCCCTGCTTTGCTGGCTTCAGCTTTTTGACAGCTATGTTGGGATGGCCTTTCACTACGAAGCTCCACACCATGCATGCTGTGTGTAGCATTTCCGGAACTGGGGCATCAGTTTCCAATTTGAGAGGAAATCATTGGAAACTGATGCCTTGGTTCCAGAAACGCTACACACAGCATGCACAGGGTGGAAATTCATATTGAAAGGTAATGATAGGAAATGGATGCCCCAGTGGCATTTCCTACTGTGAAAAAAAAATCCTAATGGGACATCCCTGATTCCAATGATTTTCTTTTGTAACTCGAGTCTTTTGTAACTTGGGGTACCACTGTATGTCAGGTTGGCTAGGGCCAGAGTGTGCTTTATCATCTGGAGCAGTTTAGATAAATCATGAGGGGATAGTATCTTTGAAACCAGGGTGTTATAACTGACGAGTGCTTCTTAATCATTGCAAGATCTGAGTGGGATGTATGTTAGTGATTCCAAGCACTGGTTCTGTAAGACATAGAGCCAACAGTAGTTTTGGAGAGACAAAATCCAGATGGATGAGGACCTTATGGTCTTGCTTCCCCTGCATGAGGTATTCAACCCTTTAGTTTGCTTGGTGAAATACATGGAATCTATGCTCAGCTGAATTGGCAGAGTAGCTGTTTTTGAATGCCATCTGTAATTGTCATAGCCAGTGATGAGGGTTGATGGGAACAGTGACCCAACCACCTTTGGAGGGGCAGACAAAAAAATAAGGGCATATTTGGCTGCATAAGTTATTCCTTTTTTTGCATAATGGACACTGAACTGAAATTGACTGTTGATGGACTATTTTGTACCCCCTTTGGACAATTCTAGGCAGATTGGAGTGGCTTATTTCACCGCTACCAGCACTGCCTTGGCAACTGCCGTGGGACTGAACCTTTACACAAAGGTACTTTTGTAAAAGTCTAGTTCTTCTAACCACGGGGGGGGGGGCAGCATGACTGAGGACATGATCTGCTTTATCTACTGGGCCTGGACACTGTAGTACTGAATAATAGAAAGGCTTTCTGTCCATGTGCGCTCCTTGTTTTGCCTGTGTGGTTGTGGCTTCCCTTGAGGCTTCCACTGCAAAGTATCATTCTTGTAAGCAGTGGAGTATTCATTTAATGTGAGATTATAAGAAAGCAGAATATCCTCATTTCTTAGGGCACAACACTCCAGCATCCATAGCACCAGTGCCATGTGCTCTCATCCCTTCATTGTTATGGATAAATCTAGTCTTCCTCCTAACCTCATTCTCTTTCTCCCTACAGAGAGCCCCAAGTCTTCTGGCACGCTGGGTCCCCTTTGCAGCAGTAGCTGCTGCCAACTGTGTGAATATCCCCTTAATGAGGCAGCAGTAAGTCTCTAGGTAGACAGCCAAGTGGCTTTGGGTGGGGTGAAGGTGTAATGCAGTTTTGGGGACTTTCTGTGAATCTAGATGTCATTTCTCCCAGCTGGAACCTGCCCAGTGTGGTGGTGGTAGGGGGGATGCATACGTTTTATCACAACAGCCCAGTGAAGTACAGGTAGTTCAAACCAAACAAGGCTCAAAGGAACAAGCATGCTTCTGAGCACATGTTCAGCCCAAAAGTTTGTATCTGATTCAACATTTTGCCAACATTTTGTACAGCAAATTCAGTTAGATTTATCAGCTCTGTATCAAATGTCACAAGTGTAGCATTTATGGTGATCAGTGACAGAAGACCAAAAAAATGAGCCAGAATTCCAAGAAGTATGAACAATTAAAATATATGAATAGATGTTAATACTGAGCTGGTCACATGCTGATTTAAATGCTCTCAAATTGAAACAAAATGACAGATGTTACTTGAGGGTGTGACTGGCAAGACCTATCAAACTGTGTGAGAAATTAAGCCATACTGTCATAGCTGAATGGCTCCTCTGTCCCTGGTACCCTGTTCTCTATCTTCTGTAACACAGTTATGTGCTCTCTCTCCCTTCTTGCAGCCATCTGGTTTTTTTTTTTTTTTTTTTGGATCTTTGGCAGGAAATGTACATCCTCCAGATATTGGAATGCAAGTTTTGCAGCCCTAGACAACATAGACATGAGTACCCAGCTTGCTGGGGGTGAGCGGCAATGTGTACCCTGCATACTGTAATTAAACTGTAAACCGCCCAGAGACTACTTGAAGTGGTATGGGGCGATATATAAGTGGAACATTTTATAGACCGCAATGAGGGCTGGTGAGAATTGAGGCTCAAGAACCTTTCCCATGTCCCATTCCTGGTTTAGAAACTGTTCATACCCCTCCTTAGTAGGACATAGTTCCCTTTTCTCAATGGCTGAATAGTTAGTTGTGTTTGTGTAACTCGATGTTATGGAAGAGCTTGTGCTTTTGGTTCCAAGACAGAACTATTATAGACAAAGCATTTTCATGGGAACAAGGTGCAATCAGTCTAAATATGAAGCATGCAACTGATTGTGGAACTCTTTGCACATTTATGCAGGTGTAACTTTATATAGCACCTAAACCAGGGGTGTCCAAACTTTTTGCAAGGAGGGCCAGATTGAGTGAGGTAAAAATGTGTGGGGGCCGACCATTCAGCCACATTTGGCTCCCAGGCCGAACTTTGGACAGGTCTCTATAACATGCAAGGAGGCAGGGAGGACGCTGCAGCAACGAAGCCGGGGGCAGGTTGGCTGGGCAGGTGGCTGGGGTGGTGGTGGACAGAGGCAGGGAGGGCAGGCCAAACTTAAAAGTGCAAGCTGATGCCTCCATCTGGTATGGGGAGGGGCCAGCTGATGGAGATGTGTGACAGGCTAAGCCGGTGGGGAGAAGAGGTTGCGGGCCACTCGGAATTTGAAAACAAGCCGAATTGGCCCCCAGGCCTGACTTTGGACATGCCTGACCTAAACAATCAGGATTCTGGCAAGAATGTCACCTTTCCTTTTACCTGTTTTACCTCTTTAGGCTGTCCCTCATTCTCTGGCATCTGATTCCTGATCTAACCCTTATTTTACAGCCTCCCTTATAACTCCCCTCCTTCCAAATCAGTTTTTTAATGTATCTCTTTCTGTTCCTTTCCCTTGCCAAGAACAGATGTTCCCCCCTCTATCTGTTCTTGGCCCTCATGTTATGTTTTCCTCCCAGCCAGGTGACCTTTAGTTATTCTCACAGAAGTTGCATTGTCAACATTCTTTTGCTAACATATTTGCTTACACAGTTGCAGAGTTAATTAAAAGTTCCATGACATCACAATCGTTCAGCCAGTGACTGGGGGCAGGTAGCTGCGGGCAACTGGCTGTAATTTAGTGAGTGGTTTTCTTCTTCTTCTTATAGTCTAAGATAAGATAAGGAGTGGATTAGTAGGGGAATGGAAAATCAATTCTGTTACTCTTTTTATTATGTTTGACACTATGTTTATGGTATCCTGATTCTACAAAGCGTCCATTAAATTATGTTTCTCTCCATGATCACATTTTCATTTTATGTACATTCAGTGGCCTGTGGTGAGCTTAATTCTAGTATTCCACCACCACCACCACCACCACCACCCATATGTGATAATGTAGTTGAAAGCGTAGTTAGACACCTTAAACCTGAAGTGTTTGGACAGTCAAGATTAACTTCTGTAGAAATAAGAGATGTAAGGATGTACAATAAAAGATATGACACAGTGTCCACTACTGCCTAGAGGCAGGTCCCATGTAATATCAAAATTACAGAAGTCTGATGACACTTACTAAAAACTTATAACCACTGAATCTGGTGGAAATGATTTCAAATTCAGTTCTGGTTATAACGGTTCATGTAGTTTTGATTTGAAGTATTTTTAATAGCTACATGGTGTGCTATGGAAGGAGCTGCTTCTCTTACTGGCAAATATGTTATCTATTGAAGTATCCATTTTGACCCAGTATCTCACAGAGAAATTATTTCCTGATTCTACTGTGTTACTATAGTGTTCTGTTATGTATGTTGTCTCCCTCTTTTTTGCAAAAATAAAATGATCACAGACATAATAATGCAACTGGAGGTGCCACATAAATTTGAGTCACAAATCATATGTGCCATGTAGCTGAGGACAGACACAAATTCTTGAAAAACTCCCACAAATGGTGCCAAATTCAGATCTATTGCTGCATGTATCTAAACCTGCTGTGTATACTGTATTAAGAAATACACCATGGAGGTTCAGAAAGAATGGAACCATGGAGGTTCAGAAAGAAACATTGCCCACCTTCAGTGACTTTTCTGAGATACCACCTTCTACTCAAGCTTGAGGCTGATTAAAGGATTTTTCTGCATTTGTGCTGATGAGTTTTCCCTTTAGTATCCTGTTTAATAATTATATGTCGGGGGCCTCCAGCTGTAGAAGCTTTTGCAGTGATCTGTGGAGCTATGTGCCTTGTCACAGTGTCACATTGCAAATTGTTTTCCCATTTTACTCCAGATAAATTCCAATGTTCCTTAAACATTCAGATGAATATTTGGAACCATTGGCTACTTTAAATATATCTGTGACTGTTGCCTGTTGTTCTTAACTAAGGCCACTTGAAGGCAGCAGTTCATCATGTTTATTTCAAATGCTCAGCAATTTAGGGGTTGGTTTACAGCATGGCATACAAAGACTTTAACTGAGTTGCTAGATCTCAATCATATACAGTGTGTGTGTGTTGTGTCGTTACAGTCGCGACCGACTCTTCGTGACCCCATGTCCATGAGGTTTTCTTGGTAGGAATACTGGAGTGGCATGCCAGTTCCTACTCCAGGCATTAATAAATAAAAAGTTTTCTTCTTGTTAATTCAGTAGTGAAAAGAGAAGTCTTGCGTTTGTAAACCAAAAAACAAGCAAATGCAAGAATAGCAGTTTGATTGGGAGGCACAAGAGTCACTACAGCTGCAGATTATGACGGGTGAACTTGGGGATTTATTCTGGGATTATTATTAATTTTTAACTAGAACCTGGGATTGGTCAAGTGGAACAAAAATGGTGGTTGTTGAATGAGTGAGTAATCATACCCTTAGAATTAAAACAATTCTTTGGAATGAAGACTCAAAAATACTTGTTTCTCTACAACGTTGTGTACAGAAATCTGATTTAGGTTTTCCTGGATCTGAACCTGGATGAAGGCACAGAAACATTTAATTTACCCCTAATTAAAAGCTTCTTCTCCCCAAGGTGGCAATGTCTCCCTTTTGCCCTCAGAAAGTTTTTGGGACTCTGGCAACACTGGGAGGGAAGAACCTTTAGAAGTGAAAACTAGAAGGAACACAAAAATTCTAAAACTTATTTTTGTTGTATACACTAAATCAGACTAGCTGACTAGATCTTGGGAAATTGTTACAATGAGATTGAGGGTTCAGTGTCCCAATCTTGGCAATGTGTACATTCTGAAGGAAATAACGTTCTTGAGATACTGGGCATGATTGTTTTGAAGAAATGTTTCCATTACAAAATCTAGCCCTTTAGCCATAATGCTTGGGGTTATTCCTTTTCTCTAAATTAGGGAACTCATTAATGGGATCACAGTGACAGACGAGAATGGCAACACTCTGGGCAAGTCCAGGGTAAGTACCTTCGGATGAGGGAACAGGAAAATTGTTGTTACTTTACTCTTTTGGTGGGAAGGGTATTCGAAGTTGGTCTTATCTGCATTACTGATCCTCCAAGAAAACTTAGAGGTGCACCAAGACTCAATACATACTTTGCTTGGCAAGCCTATCCTTTTTTCTTTTCCTTCTAAAATAGAATAAAGGAATGTAATATGAGATCAGTACTATATTTCAGAAAAGAACAATTAACAGAAACTTGGAGTTGTGGAAGGGTTCTAACAACTAGACAGGGTGTGTGGGTGTAATACCCTGTTACAGGAAACAGTATGCTTCCTAATGTGAAGCTCTTGAACAAATAAGTATCTTTTCAAATAAGGAACTTCTTGAAAGTACCATGGTTATCTGCTGAATAGGGTGGGAGCAGTACCATTGGTTAGCACTGCTTTCCTGTCACCATTTTGAGGGGCTCTCTATCTTAAGCATTAATCAGACATTCAAGCTTAGTATTTTGGAATGGCTTTTCCATGGAACAAGATATGTTAGTTTGCTTTGTTACAAGCATACATCCCTCATAATGCTGTTGTGAAGATATTTTTGTAGTCTTGTGTGCCTTGCTGTTTGCAGTCCTCAAGAGTTACAAAGGTGTGGGTGGGGTCGGAATTGGGGGGAAGTGTTTTCCTGGTTTTGGTTGCAAGAAGTGAGTTGTTCCTTATGGTCTCTACGGAGCTCCATTTGGAAATCTTCTAAGCTGAGCTCTTTGGGGGAGGGCCCTTCCTCTTGCTGCACATGCTTTAGTTACCATGGCACCAATTCCCCTTAGTTCCTCTTTGAGCACTGCACTATTAAGCCTCATAGGAACTTATTTTCCCTGTCTCTGGATATTTTTCTTTTGCTTTAAGTTTTAAGGCGTTGTTTTCTTTCATTTTCTCTTTTTGCTTTCTTAATTTCCTACGACCTCTGGTCCCATTGCCGTTTGCTCTTTGTTTAGTTCCGCTTAAAGCCCCCTTTTACAAATGTAACCCTTGCAGAAGTAGGGTGCCACCTTCAGATGGAGACACCCTTTACCTTCTCTTGTTGCTGCTCTTAATTAAAGGAGTGCCAGTTTTCTGCAGTTTCTCAAGACAACCCCGCTTTGCCAGTGCCAATCATTCTAAGGTTATTGGCCTGCTGTGTATTTTCATTTGAAGAGCCAGTGTGGCTTCTGTTTTTCTTTCTTCCAGAAAGCTGCAATCAAGGGGATAACCCAAGTGGTACTTTCCCGTATTGTCATGGCTGCTCCTGGGATGAGTAAGCACTTAGTATTTTTCCCTCTTTAGCATCACCTCCTGGGATAGCCACCAGAGATGGCATAAGGGTTGCCAAGCAACTGAGCATGAGCTCTGAATCTAAAATGTTTGATAAAGAGCAATGGAAGTAGGCAATGAAGGATGTGATTTTAAGTTTATTTGCAATGGCAAGATTATTGGTGGCAAGGAATTGGAAAGTAAATGAATGGCATAAAGAAATTTGGTATGTAGCTACTAATGATAAATTGAAGCGTTGGATTAAAATAAAGAAGTGTTTGATTAAAGAGCATTATTTTTATAGATTCTTGGGGTTAATTTGGTTTTTTTTCTTATTAAAGGGGAACAGTTGTGCACTTTAGTAAGAATCAGTACATTTTTGGAAGGAAAGTTTTGGTCTATAAAGGGAGGGAAAAAAACAGATTATACAATATCTTCAAATGCTCCTGGTGGAAAGGAGCACTTTTTGTATAATCG
Source organism: Phrynocephalus versicolor (assembly GCA_023846285.1). Taxonomy (NCBI): domain Eukaryota; kingdom Metazoa; phylum Chordata; class Lepidosauria; order Squamata; family Agamidae; genus Phrynocephalus; species Phrynocephalus versicolor. The sequence goes on along the minus strand of JAHTLZ010000379.1, from coordinate 14,339,724 downwards.
TTATATGTTCTCTTTGTACTTTTTATGAAATAAATTAAAAAGAAAAAAGAAAAATGAGGAGAATGAGTGGCTTGCAACTTTATGTCACCATCTGCATTTGAGTCAAGTGTCTTAAGGTTGGGCCTTAAATGCAAGGTGGGCAACATGTGTTCTCTGGGCTACACATGGCTCATGCACTCTCCCTTTCATTGTGCTGTCATTGAAGCTTCCAAAATCACTGCAGGCTTCTCCCAGTTCTTCCTTTCTTAACTTCCCATTCCGAAGGGAAATGGACTTTCCAGTCTTGCAGGTGCAGAAGGACAGGCTCATAGCTGGGGTGGGGCAAATTCCTCAGGCATTGTGTTGGGGGAGCACCAAAATAACATTGAAGCAGAGGGCACAGAATCCATGTTTGCCCCAGACGCCCCAGACCCAGTTGTGGTTCTGCAAAAGGATGCGTTGATATGTCCATGCCACAAAGAGAACTGCTAAAAATCACACTGAATTATGGTAGCAACTGCAGTGGCACATAGTTTGGTGTCTGGTGGCTTCTGAGTTTCAGAAGCCGCAGCCAGGGCAATAAAGATAACATGGTGGTCAAGGGGTTTGAAATTGGGTGGCTTGGTGCATCTACCCAACCCAATAAAGTTGTCCATCTTGCTCTGGCGAGTAATGTTAAGGGCTCTAGAACTTGTCCATAGCTCTGGCTCTTGATTTGGCCTTCAGAACAGCATCTCTGCTGAGACACCCAACTGGTACTAACATCAACAAGGTATTTTTCTGTGTAATGCTACCTTTCCCTATCTTCATGGGGTTAATGCCATTTCATCTTTATTACTAGATGTTGCACAATAATATTTCTGTTGTATTTGGCTGCTTATCTGTATGCCATATATCATGCTGTGTACTCTTTCTCATAAACAGATGTCAAAACTTCCTTTGTCTTGTTGCTTAATTATTTGTATGATGCTTGCTTTAAATAACAACAGGAACAACAGTGTTTTCTACAGTCATTTCCATTTATTTCTTCTCTTCCTCTTTCACTGCCTCTACCTTTAGTTGCACCTATGAGTGTGAATTTTCCCACTCACTCAGGCCCTTGTAACACCCTTCCTATATACATTACTGAGTTCCACACCTCTTAGTTTATTATTATTTTATAAAAAAAAATAGCAGTGTCCAAAGGATGTTATTTATTCCTAAGGTTTATATTCATACAAGTGCAATGTTTTACTCTCACCTGTTTTTCTCCCCTCACTCAAACTTCCAGCTATTTTATTTAAAACTACCCTCTGTCCAATCTCTCTTTACCTCACAGGCTGCTCCAAAAATCTAATCAAATTTCACTCCCCCAATTTCTTCTAGCCAATCAGAGCCATTTTTACCAATGTTCCATGTAACTCACTCACTCACTGCCATCACGTACTTAACAAACCAATGCATTTCAAAACAATGCACTTATAATTGCCATGTAAACAATATATTTAATCCTAACTGGTGTTGCACCAGTATTGTGGAACAGATTTCCTTTCTCCTTTATCAGTTCTCTCATTTAGAACTTCCCTTCCCATGTGGTTTTAATTTTACTGCAAATTATAATACCGCTTTATCCAGTCCTCTTAAAACTATACTCTCAGAGCCATTATGTGCCTGTCTTTTTGCATTTTTTCTTAACTGAAGAGATGACACGTGTGTAGCTGAGCTACATTTAGAGTTTGTGTCCATGGAAAAAGCCTTAGTACATGAACATGTGTTGCTGATGAACCATTTGGAGTACTGTTATGAACACCTGCAGCAGTGGTCAGAGGTGAATTAAGAAGTTATTTTCTCTCATAGAAAAAGGACAGTTTCAGATTTTTTTCTGTGTCTTGCTAGTGTCTTGCAGGACACATGGTCATTATCATGTTTCTGCTCAGATCTAGAACAGGAACAGATCATCTTTGATTCTCTGCATACTTTGGACTTCAGTTCCCAGAAAGCTTAATCAGAGTAGCCAGTAGCAAAGGTTTGTGGGAGTTGTTGTCTAAACACCAAAAGAATCAAAGATTCCCTACCCTTGATAGAGTAAAAGGTATTGGGTGTCTGAGAATGAGAGAGAGTTTGTTACTGTATGTGACTGCATCCCATGACTGCTTTTTATATAGCATGCAGTTGAGTGGTTAAGTTGGGCAGTCAGAGATAATGAAAAATATGCTCACATAGTTTGTTTCTTTACAGTTTTGTTGCCTGTCATAATGGAGAAGCTAGAAAAATACCCTTTTATGAAAGTAAGTAGCTGTGGAAGTGTGGCCAGTCAATTTTTGACTGATTTTTTTTTCTTTTTAAATGTCTTCAGAGGTTTAAATGGCAAAAGCCTATTTTGTATCTTTTATACTTTTATAGGATGAGGTGTTGCTTGAATTTTATAGGCTCTACAGTAATTTTGCTTTGTTTTCTTGTTTTGGTGGGAGCCCAAAGATCCACAAAGTGGAACTTAGTATAAAATTCAGAGAGTCCAGTTTAAAGAATTTAGAGCGCAGGAATGTATTGTGAATGGAACTCAGACTACTTCTGCACAAAATTGCATAGTGTTCTTTGACTGGTAGAATTAGGAGCCCTTTGTTTTAACAATAAATTTAGGGACCAAGACTTTTTTCTCAAACTGACTTTTTGATGCAATTGTTGAAACAATCAGATATCAGAAAACCTAGCCAATTTACCTCAGATCTTCCAGTGATCTTCCTTTGATCCTCTCTTTTAATCCCTGATTTAGCACACAAACTATAATGGCTAAAATATATAGAGAAGCTGTGAATTAAATAGCAGATTTCCTATAATGGAGTAAATAAAACATAAAAAGGCTGTATGACATTGAATAGTAGAACAACAGTGTCATTGCTGAAGGCCAAAAAAAATGGATCTACAGTGGTACCTTGTATAACAGATAGCTTGTATAACATAAAATTTGTACAACATAAAAAATTCCGGAGATAGGGGAAATTTGCTTAACATAATTGCCTATGGGGAAAATCCGTACAACATAAAATGGGATTACTCTGCTTTCAATGCATTCCTATGGGAATTTGTATAAAGGAAAATTTGCTTAACATAATTTCATTTGGAACGAATTAATTCCTTTATACAAGGTACCACTGTACTTGCAAGAGCACAGATTTAGTCTGAGTGTGAGGAAAGGATACAAGATAACTGGATGACAGAACAAGTTTCCTTTGTAATGTTGCACTGTAATGTTGCAGGCTTAGAAACATTTTTACCAGGAAGTCTAATCAGCCATCTTTTACATCAGTTCTAGACATTCCTGAATCTGTAGGTTGCTGGATGAGTTCAAATCTAAGATAAGATCTAAAAATGCAATAATTTCCCACCACCCTGTTTTGTATAGTCCAGGTACCAAATGGTTGAACATTATTCAAAACAGGCATTTTTTAAAACCTAATTTATGCTACTCAGAAGATTAAACTTCCTTTATAGATTAGTCCAAAGTCACTTGATCCCATAGTCAAGGAATTGCTTTGTGTTTCTCTCAAGTGAAAAGTCTGATTCCTTAAAAGCTTGAGTTCTTACATATATGTTGCTTTCTTGGCAGAAAATCCGGGTTCTCCATGCTCCACTGCAAACAATACTCGTTGGAGGATTGTAAGTATGATGTGGCTTGCAACTAGGATAACAGTGATGAATTCACTGTACAGGAAACAAATGCTGGACTTTCTTAGTAATGGCCTGCCTTTGTCTTACAGTCTTGTCTTCATGGTCCCAGTAGGCTGTGCACTTTTCCCACAAAGGAGGTACAAGGCGTATTTCTCTCTTTTCCTTCTTGTTCTTCTGTTTATGGTTACCAGTGTGTATATGTGTGTGCTATCTTCTGTGATGTTGTTGTTGAGAGTCTTTGGAGATAAACAGTTTACTAATCATTTTAGGGTGAAGATGCAGAGTTAAAAACAGCAACCTCTTTTTCACACAGCAATGAGCCACATAGTGAGACCAAATTATACATTATTTATTATTATTATTATTTATTATTAAATTATTATTGGATCATATTGATTCAACATCTGCCTCCATCTGTTCCTTTTCACTCTTCAAGAGAAGAAAGACAAAATCAGGCTTGCTCGGGAGACGACCCCATTCGCTGACAGTTTCTGCTCCATATTGTCTGGCCTTTTGTCAAGGCAGGTGACAGTGGAGTTAGTCCTTGAATGCAGTTTTAACATGGTGGTCTTAAACACCTCAGGAAGCCAAAAGAATTAACACTAGGACCTGTGGTTGTTTTTTAGTCATGCCTCCTTCCCTCTGGAACAAGCTGCCAACAGGAGGTTCATCAGTGCCGTTCCTCTTAGTTTTTAAAAAATTAGCAAAATAAAACAGATTTCTAGCTCCCTTGTATTAGTGCTTTTGCTACTTGAAATGTTCAAATACAGTTTATTTTAATTCTATTTAAGGATTGATTTTAGCTAATGGGTGCCTTATTGGGTAGAATACAAACTGAACATACAAACAAGCAACCAGTTCCTCAGAAGGATCTTAAAAATACAGAGATAGCCCCAGCTAAGCTGAATATAATTCCCTGTTCTTAACTTGAAAATGTCTTAAATGTTCTGGGCTTTATATTGTCCCTCTTTATTGTATGCTGCCTTGGGTCCTTTTCCAAGGAGAAAGGCGGGGTAAAATATTCAAAATAAAATAAAATAAAATAAAATAAAATAAAATAAATAAATAAATAAGGTTGTTTTATATTCTATTCTTGTTTCTTCACCATCACCCTTCTCTACTAGATGATGACATGGGATGGGAGTGAGACATAACATGATAAAGATAATGGTTTGTCTAATTTCACATAAAAAGTAGTCTGTGACAGGATGTGAAATTTTACTTGAGCCTTCTAAACCCAGTCAGGCTTGTCTCTGCTGGGCACGTTAGGCCAGGCAGCATTGAGGGACATAAATGACTTGGGTGTTTTCATCTTTTCCATTGCAGCTCAATTGCCGTTTCACACCTGGAACCTAGTCTCAGAGAATTGATTGTGGCCAAACATGGGGACAAAGTCCCTTATGCTTATTTTAACAAGGGACTATGAGATAATTGCCTAAACTTCACGCGTCATCCCACTTCAGAATTTTTTACTTGGAGAAACTCTTAGAAGGTATGGTCAAGAAATTTGTTCAAGATCTCCCAACAAGAAAACAACTCTACCTCCTTTGCTCTCCAGAATCCTTGGTGAAGGGTGTAACTAAGTAGATGGGCATGCTTGTGATTTGTGTGTATTTTAATCAGGTTTTCCTGTCATCCTGATACTATGCCAAGAGATGAATTTAGTCAGTGGTTTAGTCAGCTTAGACTTGGTAGCGATGGAGAGAAAATATATTTGTTGTCAATCATGTTCAAAAATTAAATTAGCCTGTACTCAGGGAGAGCTGCTCTAAAACTCACCTGATTCTGTGGAGTGATACTCATATATCTGTTTTGAAGGTCACCCTGCATTGCCTCTGCTTGATCCAAGAAAGAGCTTGGACAGTTGCTTTCCATTACCCCTACAATCACTCTTGGCCAAGAGCAACAAGACCTCAAGTTCATATATTGCATAGTACATCTGGAAAGTGTAAAGAAACAGATAATAACTCTTCTTACTAATTAAGATAATCTAAAAAATGAAGATGTAGGTGGTAGCTTAGTAGTGCATATGTGTGAGTAGGTCGATTCTGATCCAGTGCTGAAACCTCCTCCAAGGATATCTCCAGAGTCATCAGGGAAGTTGAAAGAACATCAGCTTTATTGTGAACAGAGTTGTTGCTATGAACCACAACTTCTTCTGGTCCCATCAAAACATATGGGTGCTCAAACATAACTGGAACGTTCCAACCAGTCCAACTAAGCTCTGATGCACTCATGGGCTGGGAAGAAGCTGAAACCTCTCTTGGTCTCATGGAGGTCTCAAATGGGGTCCCCTGCCAGTGCACAATGTCCCACAGCAGGGATGACGTGCCCAATCAGGCATCATCTCCAGGGATCTGGCTCGTCCCTGTCCTCTTGAAGGGGCCTTCTTCCAAGGACCAACGGATTCTGGAAAACTAAAACCCTCCATTCCTGAGCCTCCTGATCTCTTAGCCATGATTCATCTAATACCTCCCCTGTTCCTTCCTCCTCCTGCGCACTTCACCCTCTGCACATGACCCTTTTCCTCTTCGGTCTCCTCCGTGAGGAGTAACCCCTCAACCATTCCCCCACCCTTCACTTCACACGACATTCCCTCATCCATCAGCCCATCCTCTTTCCTTTTTGGCTTGACATCTGGGTCATTGATGCTTCTCACTGACGCTTGGACCTCATGGTCTCTAAAAGCATCAGGGCAGGTGGGTGGCACACTCCACCATGCACAATCCTCTGGCTCGCAGTCCTCACATACGCCCCCCCTCCAAGTGGGCCATCCGACCATCCAATAACCTGGCCCAAGGACCCTGCTTGGAAAAATAGTTGGCATTAGCGTGGTGCTTTCCCTTCTTATATTGTACCTGGAAAGCAAAAGGTTGTAAACTCAGGTACCATTGTGTGAGACGCAGGTTGAAATCCTTCATTCGTTTTAACCATTGGAGTGGAGCATGTTCGGTGACCAATGTGAATGGACCCCCTAATAAGTAATAGCACGACACGTGAACTGCCCACTTTAGAGATAAGGCTTCCCTCTCTGTTGTCAAATAACATTGTTCCCTGGGAGTCAGCTTTTTGCTAAGGTACATTATGAGGTGTTCTCCCTCCTCCCTCCTTTCAGTCAGCATGGCCCCCAACCCACGCTCCAAAGTGTCCATTTGCCGGATAAAAGGCTTGGCAAAATCGAGGGCATACTTCACAGGGAAGACACACATTTTTTCTTTAAGGCTTTTGAATGCTCATTGTTCACAATCTCCCCATTTGACCCATTTGGGGTTCCTTTTCCGAGTCAGGTCAGTCAGAGGACTGGCTATGGTGGCAAAGTGAGGGATAAATTGCCAGTACTACACAGCTAACCCGAGGAACTGCTGCACCTGTTTTTTTGGTTTGAGGTTGGGGCGAGGTGGAGACCTTATCCACTCTCTCTGACAGTAGGCTGATCTTGTCCTGCCCTACGGTGAATCCCAAGAACGTTATCTCCCTCTGAGCTATCTTACATTTCCCTGGGTTCACCTTCAGCCCGGATGCCCTGATTATGCCTAAAACTTGATCCAAGTGGCTCAGGTATTCTTCCCAGGTTTTACTATATATTAGCACATCATCAATGTATGCCCCTGGGAAATAGGGCACTGGGTTCAATAATTGGTCCATCAATTGCTGGAACGTAGTGGATGCACCATGTAGTCCGATGGGCATAAAGGTGAAGTGGAAAAGTCCCATGGGGGTCCTGAACGCTGTAACATTCTGTTACACTCAGGATGAAAAGGGCTGATAATGATATTAAGATCATTTTCAGTCCTTTTCATCCTGAGTGTAACAGAATGTGTGAACTTTAATAAATTCAAAAACAAAGCTAAGGAAGTAAATAAATAAATAAATAAAATCCCTTCCATTTGCACTACCACATTTAAAAGGGCAAGCTGTTGTTACTTTAAAAAAGAGATTATTACCTTAATTCAGTATTACTGTGTTTGAATACAGAATTTTGAATTTTGAGCCAGAATTTTATCAAATAGTCAAAGCCTGGGTGGAGATGTAGTTTTGGTTTGGTTTCTACAACATTCAGTTTTTCACACCAGAAGTTATTTCCCCTCAATATGAAGAATCTTTAAAATTTTGAGAAATGATTATCAAAACCAGACTGACAAAATATTCACACCCAGACATACTTGAAATAGGTTTAGACACATTCAAGGAAGATTGGTCTTTTCAGTGGCTGTGATAGCTAAATACGAACACTATATGCAAAAGGAGTTGTGCAGAAGTGGCATAACATTGAGTGTGGGGCATGAGCATGACAGCACTGTCTCTACCATGCCCTTTCAGTGGGATTCTCCAAAGCATCTTGTTGGACATTGTGGGAAATGGATGGATACCTGTTGTGATTTCAGCAGTACCCTCAATAAGTCTTGGGTCTTACTGCATTCCTAAATGGGACTTTTAGCTATTTGTAGATTTCACTGCAATGTCCTATTCCAACTTCTTACCTATTCAGTCCAGCAAACCTTGGAAAAATTACATTGTAGTAATATGTCTGTGAAGATTCTCAGTCATCCAGGTGAGTTTATCTGGAAGTCGAGTCATGGCTACTGGACTTCTTTTTCTTGAGAGATAGAAACGTTTCGCTGCTCATCCAAACAGCTTCATCAGTCTCTAGTAGTAATTGTAGTAATGGTGGCTAGGGAATTCTAGGAGTCATACTCACCAAACTGACTTTTCCAAGCTCTGGAAATTCTCTGGTTAAATTATGTACTTTGCTGAGTTTAAAAAAACTTATCTAAAATAACAGATGACCCAACCAAGCTCTTAAATTTCATTTCTGAGTGTGCTATCAGCAAACAGATGCATGAGCTTGACTTCCTTCCTTTGGAATAATTAGGAGAGAAAACTGCTTACCGGTAATTTTGATTGAATCATTCATAATAAATCTTCATGCTAATCACAGTATAGCACAGAATAAGGACATTGACTTCTTGTGAAACAATCTTATAGTAAATGGTAATTATTTTACATAATAGTTAATATAGATCATGGAAATTTTTGTTGGAGCAGGCCTTCCAGGTTCCACTTGTCATATTGACTTTAGGACTTGAGCAATTTTATCCAACAACCCACCAAATTATTTTTCTAAGATCTAGGACTTCCTACCCAAACTTTGTGTACCTAGGTTTTGTGCTGTGTTGGGATAGCAACTACATGTGGTGTTTGCCTTCCCAGGACAATATCTTATCTTATGTTTTTGGCCAAAATCTGATGGGGTAGAAGTCCTTCAACATATAGAGGGCCACAATTTCTCCATCCCTATTGCAAGTCATGCCTACAAAATATCCCAGCATCATTGGGAGGTTACCTCCTAGAAGGCAAATAAATAGAATTGAGATGAAAAGCTTTACCTCCCCACTCTTGAAATCATGAGGTGCTTTTGCCAACTCAATTACCTTTCAGTTTTAGTCCCTTGTCTGCAACACAGAAGTAACAGCCAAGTCCTACCTTAAAAATTGTTATGTTTGTTAAGATTATGTATATTAAATGTGTTGAATGCTAAAAATGTGCTATAAAGCTGTTAATTTAATTGTGTTACTATGCAATGAATTTCTTACATATAGAAGTGAAAATGTTAGAGATAGTAAGAGGGTCATACTGCACAGACCAGGACGCAGTTTGGTCTACCTCCATAATCATGTTACAAAAGAACTCACTTGATCCACATGGACTAGATTGTGATGAGAGTCTGTGCCTTATCTAGTGGGTTAAAGTCCACAGGTATTAAACTATGCCAAATGAACCTTCTTCATATTTAAGGTGCTGCAATAAAGATTGTGGGCTTTGGTGCATTAAAACTAATGTAGCTCTATGATGTGTAGCTTGGTTCTGCCTTGTTAGTACTTGTTTTAGGGAACAAATTTGTCTAAGCCTTAAATTTTCCTTGCACTGAGATTGGTGCATTCCTGTATTCAGTAACAAAAATCAACCTCCATTCCATATTTTTGTTTGTTAGTTTGTTTAAGGTTGCCAAGTAATTTCTAGAAAACCTGCGGGAATGTGATTGCTGTTTTTTTGTTGGTGCTAACCAAAGTAGCATACTAGATAACAATATTGAAAGATGTTTTGAGATTAGTCATTCTTGCATTTGGCTGGGATGAACTAGTGTTCAGTGTTGCTTTGTAAAACAAATCTAATTATGGTAAGACTGCAAAGGAAAGTTTCTTTACATGGAAAAAAGAAGGCAAAATAAAAACACTGTGATTATAAAATCTGGGCTGACTCTTATCTTGTAAACATATGGAGACGAACCAACTCCAGCAGATTCTTCATTCTATAACAAGTTGGGCTCTATAGTTTGGGAGTGCAAGTTACATGGGTAGAGTAGATTTTGGAAGTCCATTAAAACCATTTTGAGTGTGGCACCATACAAATGTACAGATTTACTAAACAGGAACCCACATGTTCAACATGGGCCTTACGTGATGTACTGTGATATAGCTGACCTTGTGATCTTAACAAAGTTATACAAATAAAAGAAACTAGATATGCATTCATGGTGGTCACAGAATGCTGAGAATTATAAAAGAATATATTAGTGGCATAGTGGTGGACAGTTATGGGAAGTACTAAAGCAGTAGAACTTGGGTGAAGACAACTTTTGGAATGGCCTTAGAATAAAAAGGTTTGGAAGGTTGTCATCTTAAGGTGCTGTTGCTTTTCTTGACACACTCAAGTAAAAGCGTGCTCCTTATACTGTATACTCCCCCATAATGCTGTCTCTTTGTGGTTTATAATTTAATTATGCAAGCTATACATTGCCCCACCCCAAAGTTGAGCTAGCTACTCAATCTATCAGGAAGGAAAGGAAAGGAAGGAAAGCTGAGTCAATCTTAGCCAGCTACCTGAGTCTGGGGTCAAATTCTGGTTAAAAGCAGAGTCTTCACTGCAGAACTGCAGGTTAACCACTGTGCCTTGAAAAATACAGGCTACTTCTTCCAAGCTGTAATTATGCATGGCATTCTATCATACTGGTATTTCAGCAAACTGAAAGAATTACTGGATCCCAGAATCTCATAATTGCAGAATTCTGATTATGAATACATTATTTTCAGCTTGAGGATAATGGTATTGGCATGTGACGTACATAAAATTATGCTTGCAGAGGTTTCCTGAGAATTATGCCTAGTCAGTCTGCACTGTATGTCTGATTGAGCAACTGATTGCACAATTGATTGTGCAAGCAGTTACACATCTGGAACATAATGAATATGATAAAGCTGCATTTTCTCATGGACCACTGACTTGACTTTGTTCAAAGCCAACCACCCTTGCTCCAATGTGGCCATTTAAATCTCCCGCAATGATGAGGTAGTCATTGACCGGGATGGCGATAGATTTCTCCTCAAGAAGGTTCCATAAGAACTCTTTGTCACTCTTGGGGCAGCTAGTCTGTGGTGCATATGCACTGAAGCAGTAGATGTGCCACTTTGTTATTACAATGAAAATCTTTATCAGCAAGTCATCAAATCACTCATTTGTTGCAATAGTATCATTAAATTGTTGTGATACAGCAATAACAACACTGTTTTGTGTCTTGGGTGCACTGAAATAGATGACCATGTACCCGTGGCCGATGTCACATGATTTTCTTCTGCTACATCTTGTCTCCTGAAAGGTGCAGATGTCAATTCGCATGAGTACAGCTACGATCTTAGTTTATCTTCTGGTGAGTGTGCCAATATTGATGGTTGTGATACGGACTTCAACTTGCGTACTTGTGTCTCAATGCTGTCCCTGCGCCAAGAATCGTAGCTCATGTTTTTCACACCTGGGCACATTGTTTCTGAAGCACACTCTTATCAGTAGACTTTGAATACATCAGCTGACCTGTTGCAGGGGCCTGTCATCTATTTGGTCCAAGTTCAGCTCACCCTGTTTGGGGCAGGGAGTTTCCAGTGGCACCTCACCACTCATGCAGCCCATGTTTGTGTTTTGAAATTAATTAGTCTCCCTTTCACTGCTGAAATTTTCAGGCAAACAGGACAATGCTTCTGCCCAAATGATAGCACAGAAAACATGCTGATGTTATTGTACCAATGCCCCATATTATTACTCATCTTGCCCTAATCATCATAATCACCACTACTACCATCTTAGAACTACGGGGCTGGAAGGGACCCTATTGATCACTGAGTCCAAATGGATTACTATAGATCTGTACTAAGTAAGATATACATAGTAACCAATAGGAGTTTCCCTTCTGAAGATAAAAACAGACTTTGTGGGGAGATGGGTGGATTTTCCAAGGGACAAGAGTAAGGAAACGTTGATGCCTCTCTCGTTTTCAGTGTCCCAGTTCTGATCAGTTGTTCCTGTAGCAGTTAATTCTTGTTTAATATACAAACTGCTAACATGCAATAGCATGGTTAGTTCTTTAAATGGGAAGTCTAAAACAAAAGCTTCACTGATGATGTATATAAAACCAAACCACTACAGAAGTTGCAAGCTGCTGCTGTTTATATGATAATGGAACTAATATAAGCCAAGATTCTACATCTACTTACCTGTCTGCATGTGCTATTAAATTCAGAGGTGCTTACTTTGTAATAGATAGCCATTGCCAGATGTATTTTTCCTAATTAGAAACAAAGACGGGTGAAGGAGGCAGCAACATTGTCTCTCTTCAAAGCAAACTGCAGATCAAAGGTGCCTGCTTCAGATTTTTTGCATATAAAGACAGTCTCTGCTATCTTTCCTTTTCAGGATATTCAACTTCTAATTATTCTTTCCACCCACTTCTCTGAAAATGTCAAGCATTCTTGTAAACGGGCTATGCTTGTTTATATTTTCTTTCCAATATTCCAATCCCTGTCCCAAAGCTAATCATTCCCTTTCCCATTTCACATCTCACAAAACTTCTAAATTTGGCTAGGAAGGGTGGGGTAATCTATTAAAGCCCTAATTGAGTAATGTGTTTACTCATTCTACCACCCATTCTTTCTGTCATAACTCTCACTGTGATTGCCCTGAAATGTAACTGATTATCTACAGTATTAAACATCTAAATGGATTGGCATTCCTGTGCTTCCACATGTCAAATGAGCATCTGGGCACCTTGATGAAAGACTGTAGCTTCTCCATTTCTCATGGATTTTTTTTCCATTTTGCTGGAAGTTCCAATGTTGTAGTGTATGGGGATCATTGCTTATGCTGGGCCCACAGAACCCTGCAGTAACACCAAGCTCACTATCTACTCTCCAGTATTCCAAATTATTATTATTATTATCAAATTGTCATACAGCAGACAAGATAACTACACCAGATTTTGTATTACAAATAACTAGTTGAATGCTTCCCAAGTGATTAGTACTATGTGATGTATCAGCAAATTATGCAAGCAGATCCCAGTAAGGTGGCTTTCTGCAGCTGACTGATGGTGACTTTGTCAACTCCAATTTCTTCTAAATACTTGCTTAGCTCTTTAGGCACTGCACCCAGAATGCTGATTACCACTGGGACCACCTGTACCGATTTATGCCAGAGTCTCTGAAGTTCAATTTTCAGATCCTGATATAGGGTATTCAATTTTCAGATCCTGATATTTCTCTGTGACTCTACTATCACCTGGTATAGCAATATCGATCCACACTTTTTTTGGTTCTCCACAATCATAATATCCAGGTATTATGCTCCAAAACCCTGTCTGCCTCTATTCGAAAGTCCCAAAGTAATTTTTCAGAAAAATCACTTTTTCAGGCTTATGATCCCACCAGTTCTTTGCTATGGGCAGATGGGCAAAGTCCAGTGGATCATTTGAGCAACTACATTATGGTGCTGTTTGTAATCAGTCTGAGCAATTTTCTTGCAGCAACTCATTATATGGTTGATAGTTTAATCCACCTCTTTACAGAGTCTACATGAGGGGGACTCAGCTGATTTTTGTATTCTAGCCTTAACTGCATTTGTTCTAATAGCTTGTTCTTGAGCTGCAAAAATCAGGGCTTCTGTCTTTTTTTTCAGTGTTCCATTGATGAGCCATAACCAGGTCTTTTCCTCATCTACTTTTCCTTTGATTTTTTCGAGGAACTGCCCATGCAGTGCTTTCTTATGCCAGCTATCAGCTCGTATTTGCATTGTTGTTTTCCTGTATTGACCCTTTGTTTGCTTTACTTCAAACACTTCCTTGTTCTTAACCTCCAATAATGCTGGCTCTGTACTATTTTTTACCTAATCTGCCAACGCATGCTTCTCTTCTTCAACTGTCTGCTTCACTTGCAAAAGACCTCTACCACCTAATCTTCTAGGTAAATACAGCCTGTCAACATCACTGCGTGGATGTAATGCATAGTGAATGGTCATAAGTTTTCTTGTTTTCCTATCTAGGCTATCTAGCTCCATCTGAGTCCAGTTTATAATGCCAGTGGTATACCAGCTATTAATGGCCTTGATGGTGTTCCCACCATTCAGCTTACTGTTTAGTACTTTTCTAACCCTTTGGATATACAGTAATCCCCCGCCATTTTGCGGTTCATGTACTGCGGTCCCGCTATATCGCGGGACTGCAGTACATGCTGGAGCTCCAGCTGATTAGCGCTGGGGTGGGAGAGAAAAACCTTTATTTCCCCACCCCAGCGCCAATCATCTGAAGCCCAGGGGTGGGAAGGGGACTGGAAGGGTTTAAAAAGCAGCACACTCCTCCCGATGGGGGGGGGGGAAGGAAGTGGTGCACCACTTTTAAGCCCTTCCAGTCACCGAGGAAGAGGCTGCCTCCGTGGAGGGAAGGGTTTAAAATGCGGCACGTTCCTTCTCCCGATGGGGGGGAGCGGTGCACCGCATTTTAAATCGCCTGGGCTGCTCCAAGAAGTCTTGGAGCAGCCTGGGCAAGCGGCGGCAGGGGAATCAGATCACCCCCCTGCCCCCCAAGCCCCCTCTGACCTGCATCCGCATATCGTAGATTTTCAGTCATCGCGGGTCGGGTGGGTCCCTAACCCCTGTGATAGGCGGGGGTGTTACTGTATTCTTTGCTAACCACATTTTTCACTTGCCAATGCTTGATATTATCTAATTGCAGTATGCCCAGATATTTATAGGCTTCAGACTGATTATACTTAATGGCTTGTCTATTTGGCATTTCAGTTCCTTCACTCTGTGATTTTTCCTTGTCTCAGTGCCACTGTGGTACATTTGTTTAGTCCAAACTCAATACGAACATCGGTACTGAAAATTCAGGCTTTACTGATGTTAGTATTGAGGAGATTATTATTATTATTATTATTATTATTATTATTATTATTATTATTAT